>JAJJKD010000117.1:0-135049 GCA_022376535.1 Xylariaceae sp. FL0662B
GAACTGTATTCGGAAAATTAAAAGTTAAAACGGCTTAAAATAAAGCAAAATTGGAATCTTTAAAACTATATTTATAAATTAATAGTATTAATATATACTTTATTATAATAAATAATAAATTAACTATAAATTAGGGAATTTTAATTAATACTATTTCGAAATTTAACCGAATTATTATTTATTATAAAATATATAACGCTTAAGTTATAATAAAATAAATTAAAGGCAATTATTTTATTTTTTATATTTTTTTAAAAAATAAAAAAGCTATTAAAAATATATAAGTTAATAATTTATATAATAACATTATTATAAATCTAATAAAAATTATAAAAGTTATCCGGTTTAATATAGGTTTTAAATATAAAATAATTTATTATTATATTATAAAATAGCTAATAAAAAATGCTATATCGGTTTAATTATTTATAAATATTATTTATAATAAGGCTATTAAAGATATAATATTTTAAAAATATATTATTCGATAAGCTATAGTTATATTAAAGGCTATTTTTCGTAACGATTACGAATATTAAATTAATATAAATTTAAAATAATTAATTAAATATACTATACTTTACGGAAAATAGATTAGGTAGTTTAAATAAACGGAATTAAACCTTTATATATAATTATAGCAATTTTTTTAAACTAATATTAGATTCCATTAAAGACATCTGAGATACCCCGATACCTAAATGGGAAATCGCCGACTCCGAGAGTTGGGATGGCCTAGCGTTAGATGGGCGGTGAACACCGGGTTGGTGACCGCGGCGAGGAACCAGCCCGCAAACGTCGTCCCGTAGCTAGGCGGCAAATTTGTCAACACCGAGGAGCACGCAATGCCGGTACCTAGGTCCCCCTAATCTAATAAACACTTACATGATGGCGATTTCGCCCGTCCCGATCCCGAAACTCGAGATGATATACGGGATTAAAGGGCCCAGCGTGCCGTCGTTGACGCCAGCACAGAAAAACGAATAACCGGCGACAATCAATTTGAGGACCGGGGTGGGAGGTTCGCTATGGACGATTTCTCCCCCGGGCGGAGGCTCAGCCGGTGAGGCTTCCGCGTCTTTCGGGGTAGGCTGGTGGAGTAGCTCAGTCATTCCCCATGACTGAGTTTCGGTGACGGTGGTCTGAGATGTCGACATCCTGATCTAGGCGGGGGGGTAACTATCGTCACAATCCACTGCCTATGTACTCTTCTCAATCGGAAGTACCTACTTCGAGCAAGACATGTCCAGTTTCAAACAAGCTGCTTATACATTATGTCTACTTAAACACCCTTCCCTCGTCCCCCGAGGTCTGTCATACCTGAAGCGGCACCGGGAGAAGGTCGGGAAAAGTTGTACGTGATGAACTACCTAAACTCGGTAGGTCCATACGGAGTAGGTATGCATACCTAGGTAGCTGATCTTCGTCCGGGCCGTGTTCCCCGAAAAAGCTGTTCTTTGCAATGTAAGTATTTCGATTGCCAACTGTTCCGCAACAGGCACCCGTTAAGATTGACCTTGGCACGGTCTTGCCCCCCTTAAGCTGAGGCTTTCAATAATTAAAAACCAAACACGAACTAGAATGAGAAAGTCAGAAATTATACGTCCAGAGAAGCCAATGGTAAGGATACAATATTGGTTGTAGCCTTTCATTTCATCTAAAGTCAGCGTCCGTCATCTTAATATATAGATAAAGTCAAAATTATAAACAAAATGCCATATATCTATAAGATGAGCATTAGAGGTACCAGGTAGCCGGTATCGATAAGGCACCCCAATGATAGGACACAGACCATAAGCCAATCAGATGCTTATCTCATATGAACACCTATTTAGTACATACGCTTAGGTACTTCCTAGGTATGCAACAAACCACAACGAACCGCAATCTGGCTGGACTGCATTTGGACAACGATGAGAGAGTCGTGCTGCTCAAGCTTGTAACATCATTTACTCTTTAGGAGCTAATCGACACTGCGCTGCAACCCTCCGAGATCGATACACTGAAATCCATACATCAATTCAACCACGCCGCTCAACGTAGACATGATATGACTTAGCCGCAATCGCCATGGGTGCCAGCGACTCCAAGCTAGTCTTCAAAAAAGGCATTTTCAGACTATCCGAAGAACGACACATACCTGCCGATGACCCCTATTGGACCTCTGTTAGTAGTTCTCTATTTCTTTCTACCTTTCCCCATTGCTGACCCTCATCTGTAGTTCTGGGAGCTTCCCGAGTCCTCTGAGGATGTATTCAGCCTCTTTGCGCCCGCCGACATCCGACGGACTCGTGACAGAGCTATTGAGAATCTAGAGACCCTCATACTCGCCATTACCTCTCGCCTGTTCATATTGAGACACCATCCCTCCTTTCCCGATCCCGAGTTTGCACCCGAACGAGACGCTCTGAATTGCATCCGCATCTTGACCCGCGTCCTCCCCTTCATCTACGAAGTTGACCACTTACAGAGTTGGGAGGATAAGTTCTTTTGGGGCGCGAGGCGGAAGCGAACAAGACGATCTGCCATTGCAAACGAAGTGCTCTTCGATGAAGCTAACGAAGAGGATCAAGATGTGAAGCGTCCCACCGACGAGTTTGAAGATGCGAAGCCGCTCGCAGAGGAGCTTATAGATACCCTCGTCGACTTGTTATTCTTTTCCGACCTTACCCTTCCGAGACAGCAACATGGTAAACCAAAGGTTAACTACGCCATCTGGCAAAGCGGTGTGGGCTGCAACACTGCCATGGCTACAACCAAGGAATACGAGAGTAATCGTTGCGAGATTCTGCGTCTGCTTCTGACTTTGGCAAGCCAAAGCATGTACTTATCTCCCAATATTCTACCAACCAAGGGAACCAGGGCCTTGACATATATCTGTACATGTCCAGATAAACAGGTCGTTCTATCGCTGTTGTGCTCTCTGCTGAACACGGTGAGTTCATGTTGCTGCGAGAAACTAAGCTCTATCTGCTAACTATTTCAGACCCTTAAATACAACCCAGCTAGCTGGCGGGTTCCTTATAACACCCTGATGTTCAAAGATCCCAAGGAGATACTCGTCACATATACTCTGCAGCTTCTGCTAGTTGTTCTTCTTTACCCGATACCTGAACCTGCCACTGGTTCTGCGCCCAAGAACTACTATCGCCATTTCCTTGGCAGATTACACCGTCCACAGGATTTCCAGTTCATCGTGGATGGTATGACACGAATATTAAACCAGCCTATTCAAGCAAATTCCTCATACATCCCTACGAGTCAGGCTACCACCAGATTCTCCCCTGAGATCATCATGCTCTTCTGGGAGATTACTCAGTGCAATAAGCGATTCAGATCTTTTATGATAGATACGCAAAGGGCGCATGATTTTGTCATTCTCATTCTTTTCTACGCCACTGAATACAAGGCGGATGCCTCGAAGCAAGGTGTTGTGCGGATGTGTGCATTCCTGCTCCAAACTTTAAGCGTCGAGAAGAACTTCGGTGTCAATCTTAACAAGACTTTCGAAGGTCAAGATACCTTACCGGTCGTCATCAGGATCCCTGGTTTCAGAGGAACCTACGCCGACTTCTTAATTCAGGTGAGTTGCAATACTGTCGAGATAGTCCGAATGCTAACTAGCGTTCAGTCGATATACAATCTTATCACAAGAAGTCAGGGCAAGCTGTCGGCTATCTATCCTGCATTGCTTGCGGTCATCAATAATATAGCTGCTTACCTGGAAGCGATCAGTGGAATAACAAGTTCCAAGTTAATACAGCTGTTCAACTCGATGTCCTCGCCCTCATTTCTTCTCGCTAACGAGAGCAATCATGATCTCTTAAGATCGCTGTTGGAATCCATGAATGCAATCATTGAGCACCAATACAAAAGTGAGCCCCTAGGTGACCATAGGAATTTGCAAAACAAACTAACTGTCGACTAGAAAACCCCAACTTCATCTACTTGATCTTAAAGAACAAGAAACGGTTCGAGGCTCTCCGAACATTCACACTGGAAAGTGGCCAAGAGGAACTCGAACGGCGAATTCGCCGGAGAAAAGAATCGGGACAACCACTCGATCCATTTGACGCAAGCTCTAGACGGAGTTCTGTGGATAGTTTGCGCAGCCCTACTACAGCACAACCCAAAGCCCCAACATTAAGTAATGTCCCAGAAGAGGACGCGACCTTCGCCATTGGCGATGATGAAGACGATAGCGAAGATGACAGCCGGCCAACACCGGCCCAGTCAAGTCCAAGTGAGAATCCTTCTCAGGCGTCTTCTGTGGCTGACGTTGAAGACGCGGTCCCAACACAACTGAGGGGGATGTCAGAGAAGGCGAGAGGCAAGATGCCAGCAGGAGTACCGACGTTCTCCAGGCAAAATAGTACTACTAGCCTTGCTAGTTATTCCGCAACTGGCCAGTCAGTGGCTAGCGCCTTCGAACCATCAACAGAATGGATCGAGAGCTGGCTGCCGGAGCTTCCTCTGCATACAATTCTCACAGTCATCCAGCAATTAACCGCTCTAATCACTCGCCAAGGTCTAGCGGCCGACGCGCCCTCATCCGCGTCTCTGAAAACCATCCAGGCCGCCGACCTAGTCGCCATTGAGCCATCACCGGTCAGAGTGCACTCGTTTGAATGGTCGCCTCTGGCTCTGGGCTGGTACGAGTCATTGGTCTGGAGCTTTGTCTTTGCCAGCGAGATGCAGGTCGCGAAGGGCACCGTCGGCATCTGGAACGGAACGGCCATCAAGCTGTTTAAGGTCCAAGAAACGGCGCCGGAAGGACCAAGCCTAACATCGCCTCGTGGCGCGGTCGACGCCGTGGGTAGTAATATCGTATCGAGGATCGGAGCCATTAATATACGAGGCACGCCTACGTCTCCAGCTTCTCCTGGATTTCCACCACAGCGAAACGCGCAGGCATAGTCGTTTTCTTGGTCGCTCATCCTCGGGAGAAGACCGATAACCCGATGCAGCAGGGAAGGGGCAAAATCAGCGGTACATGACGCTGTGTGAACGGACTTCGTTATAGCGTGCGGCGGCGGCGGCGGCGTAGCTTGGAGTACTGTCGAACTTTCTACTGCGAACGGATTGTTCAATAGCGGCGGATATAACTAAGAATTGTAATATGCTCTAACTAGCGTATGTACCTGTGTAGGCTGGCCCCTATTCAAGCTGTGATTTATAAGTCGGTCAAGCAAATAATATTCACCACCCGGAACGATTCGTCTCGTGAAAATTGGCTCTGCATTGTGAGAAAACCGACCTATCGTAAGATCATAGGACAGCTGGGATAATGTGTATCAGCCTGCTTGCTTGCTGCGTACATTTGTAAAGTAGTTGGCCATGCGAGTTGAGCCGTGTGTCCCAAATTACGCCGACGCTTATTCTATTCGCTGGTTAGCTGAAACGCGACATGGTCAGTTTTTTTGACTGGAGAGTTTTGACTATGTAATAGAAAATAGACGAATTCAACTTTACTGTATCCATTAATTGTTCCCTGGACGCATTTTTTGGTCGGTGAAGTCGTGGAAGTGTTTTAGGTTACCTAGTATACGATATATGTGGATGTACGTGGCTTAACTCCAGTGGCAAACCCGAGCGCCCAGTCGATACCCGCCTGTAATCGAGGGTTAACGCATGTCGCCAGCTAGATTAGATAGAACAATAGTGTCTCGTTGGCAGACAACAAGTCAACCCTGAGGGTTCAAGCTATGTTGAACACAAGAGGCTCACGGAGCCTAAGGCTCATACATAGATAGAACCAGTGCTAGCCTTCTGCTTCCTTCTCTATGGACTACTGCATTTTAAAGACCGAAACTGGTGGGTACATGAAGGAAATTCGGGTAAGCCAAACAGGGACGACTTTGGTGCAACGGGTGTTCACTTCTGTTCATGAAGCATAATCGAATTCTTGACTAGCACGGACTCTGCTTCAATCTATATGCATTTGGGGAAACGAAAATGTAAAATCGAAATATACTATTCAGGAGCGCCGTTCTATTCAATCATCACGTTTTCCTATATAGGTATATAAAAAATGCTTCCCTTAATATTCCATCGCTCCCCATTACCTAGGGGTATCATCAATCAAGTCAAAGGAAATGGCCACAACTGGGCGGGTATATGTTTCCTCCTAAGGTTCTCCTCATCCCCCGCTCTCTCTGAATGGTATAATTTTATCATGTAGTAAACATTACGCATCCCTCGTCCGCGCAGTATTATATATCCCAATAAACTCGCAAACCAAAAACAATACCGACTGTTTCTTAGAAGATCACTTCTTCTCGTCCTCCGGTTGCGATGTAGCGGTGTCATCACTCGTCTTGCGCTGCGGCCGCGCTTTATCGTCCGCAGGCGGTGCTAGATGAACCGGGCTAGGTGTCGCAGGTCCAGAAGACACCGGCTTCCCGGGGATGGTCTCGCTGCTCCCTATCGCAGTGTCATCACTGATCTCCCGTTGTGGAACCCCTCGCTCCGTCGCCTGTGGGGGCACTAGGAGCGCTGGGTTTGGGCTTGGACTCGGATCTGCCGGCGCGGATGTTACATCGGTACCGGCGGCGTCATCATGTACGACCACTTGCTCTAGGGGGGCCACAGCCGCGGGCGCCGCAGGTCGCAGCCGGGAGTCCGTCTTCAGGATCGCCTGTGCGAGCCCTCTTATGCCCGCTGCGATTAATTCGGGTCGTTCCCAGGCCAGAAGCCCTGACTTGCCGGCTGCTCGATGAGCGTAGACAACGTGATACCTCGCGTTGGCCCAGCTGGGACACGTGTAGCAATCATCGGCCTCGATTTTCGCCGAGCTGGATGCTGTCCCCGGGCCGTCGACCCCGCCGTCAGGCTCTGGCGCTCCCGGGTCGTTGCCGAGGAACACCGTGATCCCAACCTTCGGTCTCGAGACGCTCTTCTTCGCTTCCTCCGGATG
Source organism: Xylariaceae sp. FL0662B (assembly GCA_022376535.1). Taxonomy (NCBI): domain Eukaryota; kingdom Fungi; phylum Ascomycota; class Sordariomycetes; order Xylariales; family Xylariaceae; species Xylariaceae sp. FL0662B. Next base: position 6,917 of record JAJJKD010000117.1, read on the forward strand.
TTGCACGGAATACGCCCAAAATCTCATGGCGGCTTCGGGGCCGGGCAGCCAGGCTAGTTGGGTGAAATTGATTATCTCTGTTGGGGTGAGATCCTTCTTCAGGCCCAGCAGGCGCAGACTCTTTAACACGGAGACTAGCAGCCCGGTGGGAGAGTCGCACAGGGCGTATGCCAGAGTGTTAGGCTCATCAAATCTTATCCGGTTTAAACCGAACAGGGCGGGCGTTGATGGTTTCTTCGCCCGGCTAACGTAGCCATTTCGCTTCAGGGCAGAGAAGTCCTCGCGGTGATAGCCTAGGATAGGAGCACGGAAGAAACTGGCAAACGACCACTTTGCCCACTCGACCGGCGCCTTCTGGAGCTTAGGCTTTCCAAGTGGCGGAGATATGAGGTGCACTCCTAGGCAGGCGTTCGGGTGTTGCGTTGCTAGAAAATCGACGATCTTATAATCGATTTCGGCTGGCGAGGAAGCGCCAGAGCCTGCATTGGTCACCAGATAATACGAATATGAGAGCCGGCTCATTAGTGAGGCCAAAATGTTGGCCGTGACCGATATTACAGGGGTGTTGTTCGGGAAAGCATCACTGAATCCCAACCCGGGCAGAGAGGGGATAACCAAGTGGAATGGCTGGTTATTAGCAACATCGTCTGGGTCTGTGAGCGGCTTGACAAGGTGCCCTAACGAAAGATTCGAGAATGGAAAAGGTGGTACCAAAAGAAGTGGCACCGCATTCGAATGAGGCGAACGAATGTGGACGAAGTGAACCCTGATAGTCGTTTCAGAGGAAGGTATCGTGAATGAAGTGCGAAATTGGGCTAGCTGAGAGTTCAGCAGATCCTCCTGTGTCCGCCACGAATATTGCTCAAGCCTATTTAAGGTTCAGTCTTTCTGATCCATCGAAACAAATACAATCTAAGGAACAATAGAAGGAAATTGATAATTGGCAGCAAAAATCAACCAAATATCATAATGCCATTTTACTAGGGCGGTCGAGGTGTGAGTTGTAGGGAAGACGCGCGAAACTGAGCCGGCGACCTAAGACTCTCTCTGTCTCTCTCTCTCTCTCTCTCTCTATATATATATATATATGCACATATATATATTAAGACTTACCAAAAGTCAATGAGTGGTTCTACCTGAGGCTTCGGCTCCCACCAATCTGATTTTGGTTCTGACAACTCGTGAGGCAGTCTTGTTAACTCGAGTTTCTGTTTCGTGAGATCCAAGTATTTCGATGAGACCTGTTGAAACGAAATGGGGGCCATCAGCCACAATCTTGGGTTTTAAAGATCGGCGAGCAACTCACGTGTATTCTGTATGGCTTGACCTCGTCATCTTCTGGGGCAGTACCGCCGGCAGTGGCAGCCTCAGCAGCCATCTCGACTTATACGCGTATCCGGCGCAATTTATCTCACGGAAACCATGACGACGTGCGGCAAGCGAGCGAAACCAAACGGCGAGGACACAATTAGAAGACACGTCAGGGACATCATAAAATGGAAATAAAACAAAGTTCATCGCATATCCTGACCGCGTTTCGAAGGAGCAGTAATTATAACTTGGTTTTAAGGGTGCCGGGTGGCTTGACTTATGTGGCTAACTAACTGTCTTACACGGCCAGCCGGCTCGATCTTGGAACCGAAAACAGGGCAGAAACAAGGTCAAGTCATGCTGCTGGGGATCAGTTGACATATCAGGGTCCTGAATGAGCCGTAGGGGTGTGAGAACAAGTGGCGGTGCACACGTATGCAGTACACCTCGCGGGAGATGCGGAAATGATTAGCCAGGGTGGCTTAAATGCATTGGCGTTGGCGTTTGGCTTTTTATTGTATCTATTTGGTTGAATGAAGCATTGATCTTGCAATGCAATAAGTAACTAAGTGGGATATCGGCGGTAAGTCTTCTCGGATGGTAGTTAATGATGACATTTCGATTCTATCGACTTTCAGGATTTTCGTATTCATTACAAGTATAAACCAACCAAGAAGTGCCTATGTACACTACAACTTGTGTGCTTTCTTTATAAGGCAATTCATCCGTAATACCTCTCGCCACTACGAAGTACTGACCTATGTAATACATAACAGGGGCAAGGTTCTTGCCCTGATAAGATTACCTGTCAGCCTGTAGTCACTTTATGCAGCGTGTTGAGATCCTGGTTATTACTTACATATATAGTACATATATAGCACGAAGTACTACATGTACTGCTATTTACTACTACGTATGTACATATGTAGCGACGTGGTCCCGAGCTCTCTACCAGTGCGAATGGTGTAACACCCCAAAACGGGAGATCGGCGCTGGCACGTTCCAATCGAAGGTTAGTATGCATTACCTAGTGCAGTAAAGATGCGTACCACAGACTGCGTTTGACTAGACTACACGTGCATACGTACCTATAGTAGCTGAACTGGCTTCGTTTTGAGCGGACCGACGAGTTTATTCTTTAGCTGCCGAGGTCGTTTACAAGTTGGTAACTATGGACAGTGACGATCAAGGGGGGGGGGGGGGACCGAACGATGAAAATGAAACGGTCTCGGTCAGACCTGCCATTGGCTTATTTACGTAGGTATATGCACTAGACTAGGGACCAGACTAGGGACTTGGATATTCAAACCATAAATTATTAACCCTCCCGACTGTCATCATCAGCATCATCAGCATCAGCATCATCATCATCTTCTTCTTTTTCCATCACCAACGAGTAGCAATGTCCGGTCCTAAGAGAACAGTCCTCATCACCGGGTGTAGCAAAGGAGGAATAGGCGATGCGCTTGCCCGCGAGTTTCACCGTCGAGGACTCAGAGTATTTGCAACGGCGAGGAATCTAGAAAAGGTACGGCATCTTCAAGAATCCGGCATCGAAGTTCTACAGCTAGATGTTGTAGATCAAGATTCCATCCGCAACGCGGTCGACCAAGTGTCGAAATTCACAAACGGCACCCTACACATCCTCGTCAACAACTCCGGCTCCGGGTATCAGATGCCCTTGTTGGACGCCGATCTCGACGAGGCACGCAGGCTCTTCGACGTAAACGTTTGGGGCGTTTTAGCAATGTGTCAGGCCTTTGCACCACTGCTGGCTGCCGCAACAACTAAGGGGACGCCGAGCCGCATCCTGAACATCGGTTCTGTTGTTGCGCGCTCTTACCTGCCGTGGCAGGGGGTTTACAACGCCAGCAAGGCCGCCCTCTGGATGCTCAACGATAACTTGCGTATAGAGCTAGCGCCCTTCGGCATTGAAGCCTTGCAAGTCATTACCGGCGGAATCCAAACCAACTTCTTTGCCAACACGACCGGCACCAAGTTACCTGCGAATAGCATGTACGGGCCAGTTAGAGACATTATCGAGGCCGACGTAGCGGGGGAGGCGTCTACTAAGCAGCAAAGTGTGACGCCAGATGCCTACGCGAAAGCCGTGGTGAAGAACACTTTGAGCCGGCGGCCAACCAAGAATGTATGGGTAGGGGGTAAGGCAAGCCTTGCGTGGTTAGGGGCAACATTTGGGCCTGTCGCGATAACAGACTGGTTTATCACACACTTGTTAGGGTGGCATATGGGAGGGTTAAAGGAGAGGCTAACCGCAGCAAGGAAAACGTCAGGCACATGAAGCAGTAATCGTCGGGACCGAAGACGGTCAAATCTCCATACACATAGGGCTTCGCGGTGTTGCTTAGCTCGTGATACACTTTAGCGATACCCGCGTCCTCAACTCGTCTTAAGGAAATTGCATTTTTACAGGACGTTGCTCAAAATATGTATATATATGTATGTATGTATATACATATAGCACTTAAAGTTTAGAAAGAAGTAATAATAAACAATTAAGGCATTAATAGTAATTTAATTATTATTATTATTTTAACGGTGTAATTAAGTATAGCTAAGCCTAAAAGGCATGAATCGATTTTAGCCCGTAATAAAAAGATAATACTTACATATAAAATGTATTATAACCCACGGCATATATACGGAAAAAGGCAGGTATCTAAATAGCTATTAGTTATAGTCTAAGATATAGTTTACCTGTAAGAAATCCAAGTCTATTCTCCGAATATTCTCGGGTTGCCAAATGGCTTCGGCAGCCAACACTCCTTGCGTACCATTTAAGTTAAGCCTCAAATGCCTCCTCTATCTCGCGCAATCAGGAGCGCTGGATCATGGCCTCACGGTCAGGACCAGTGCCAATATACTTGATCTGCTCAATTTTAGCAATTGCGGTGCAGGTCAGTATGCTCGCCCACCTACCTTGACTCCGACAAACTTCTCGATGTACTGCTGGTGGTCAGCGTCACTGTTCGTTATGCTAGCCCAGGCGAATATGCTCACCTCGACGTAATCGCGGGCCGCCTTAGGGAGATTGTAGTAGGTCCTCGCGTTGGTGGTCGGCTTTTGCCAGCCTGGCATCTCGTAGTAAACCACCTCAGCTCGGTTCAGGATGTCAAGATCCGCAGGGTAAGAGTCCAGTTCCTGTCCAAACGGTTAGCGTCTCCACAATCTATCGTGATCTCGTTGGCATCACTGACCTCTCCGTCGATCTTGTAAGCGATGGCGATCTTAATCGTTTCGAAAGTATCCAAAACGTCGGGCTGCAGAGTGTTAGAGCGTTTTGACGCGTGTCACAAGCATGCTATGGGCACTGTCTACCTTCGTGAGATTCAGGCTGGTGTAGTAGTTGATCGAGTTACTGTACTTGACAACAACAAGGTCTGTGTGTGCTTGTCAGTTGTGTTCCCTACTATTCAAGGTTTTGAGGTTGTGCCTACCGAGCCTGAGAACGGTCGGTAAGTTTGTCAGCAGCTAAGAGCCATGATGAAAACTCACCATCCACATCGGCGTCTGCGGCCAGTCGACGTTCCCTAAGTCTTGTCAGTGGTAGAAGCTCGAAACCTCCAGGGTGCTTGTGACCTCACCCATTCGCGTCCAACCTCCTGGAGTTTGTTGCCAACCCTGAGGTTGTCATTGAGCTTCAGAGTGGCTTCAAGATGGTAATTAAGACGCACTCTTCGGTATCTTCGGTCTTGAAGGCCCCCGCCCCGACACGGGTGGTATCTGTTGCCAGTCAGCAGTGAATCACAGCCTTAAGCAATCGACATACAAGCCTTGACCACTCCAACCGTCTCTGTGATGTTCTTTTGGGTTCAGCGTGAGTCCACCAATAATACCAGCAAGCGTAGTACTTGAGAAAGTGACGAACTGTAGTTAATCATGAGTACTAGTGCAAACTGAAAGGCCGAGTTGACGGAAATTTACTGGGTAAGAGCCATAATCAACATCTAGCATCAGCGCCGGTTCAATTGGGAACACGCACAAGCGCCAGGTCCCACGACACCTTTCCTTCACAGGAGACTGTAAAAAGACAATAAGGTAGGACATGCAAGAGATAATAAACGAAAAAAAGAATGACGAGTTTACACGATGCACTAGCCGTGAATCGAACACGGTGCTCAAACATGGGAAATTTGAAGGTTACCATTACCCCACTAGTGCTTATCTGATGACCATGGTGATTGACTTAAAAAAAATGCATATATATGGAATGACGGTTAGACCGAATATGTACCTGCCCTATAATAAGATGTAAGATGGAATGAATGCTAAAGGCGAAAGTCACATATGCAATGTTGATAAAATGAGCTAATAAAGTGAGCTGGGTTTAATCCCTAACAGCACTATTGGTCAAGCAGTTTAGACGGTTTCTGAGCTGACTTGTCAGCACTGTGGCATCTGGAGCTCCACCGCCTACCTGTTACTAGTTAGGTACATGCAGTACCTACCCCCACTACCCGCCACTACCTACTTACCTAGATCGAGCCTCCATCCTACATACATACAGTTAGTTCTACCCAACCTCTAATATTGTAGTCCGCATCTCTACCGCACCTACCGAAAGATGAGTGGCAAGGGGGACAAGATCGAAAAGATCATTGCCCGCCTGCAGCAGCGGATCAGCGAGGGGCAGTTCTACGAAGCCCAACAACAGACCCGCGTCGTTACGGCTCGATACACGAAGGCGTCCAACTGGAGCGCCGCCATCGACGTCCTCTACAATGTCGCGCAGCCACTCCTGAAGGCCGGCCAGGGCGGAAGCGGCGGCGACCTCTGCGTTCTGCTGATCGACACCTATAAGCAGGCCGAGCTGAAGCCCGATTCCGCGACCAAGGGCAGGCTGTTGACCTGCCTGCGGTTGTTCGATAGTGAGGAGCCTACTCGCAAGAAGTACATTGGAGAGATGATAGCGTAGGTCTTTGCTCGCCTTGCTTTTATTTTTATTATTATTATTATCCTTCTTCTTCTTCTTCTCGTAAGACTAACTACTCACTGATGTTTACCTAGGTGGTCCTCCAAATTTGGCGAATACCCCGCTGGCGACCCCGAGCTCCATCACGTCGCAGGTTCTCTTTACGCAGAAGAGCAACAACCGTACGAGGCGGAAAGGCACTTGATATTAGGCACCAGGGACTCCGCGGAGGTTCTGGCACGTCTCGAGTACGAATGGTACAAGGAAGACGATGCGCATACAGCCGCGTTGTACGCTAGCCGAGCCGTGCTACCATACCTCCTCACCGGCAACGTCCGAGCAGCCAACACATGCTACCAGATATTCACCAGCGCCCTGAATCAGGATAAGCAGGGTCAACTCGGCGTCCAGGACGTAAGCAGCAATAGCGCCGACATACGAATCTACCCTAGCATACCGCTCCTCAACTTCCTCGGCCTCCTCTTACTCGTCATCCAGAGGCCCAGTGCACCAGACCTGTATAAACAGCTGATGGCCAAGTATGCCAGCCATCTTAAGGATCTTGACCTATGGAGCGAGGCGCTGGAGATGATCGCCGAGATGTACCTGGGGATCCAGCGCCCGCGGCAGAGCAACCCTCTGATGGACATGATGAGCGGCTTCTTTGGCGGGGGCGGAGCCCCGGTGAGCGGAGGTGCAAGGAAGCCGGCTGTGAGAGCACCCACGTCGATGCCGGCGGCGGAGGGCTTGGACTAGCTCATCTTATCGAGCCACGTAATCGTAGAGCGTCGATTAGGTATCGCGGTGGGTGACTCTTAATGATTACGACTGTTCATGCCGATTGTTCACTGCGGTCGGGGCGGTTCCTCCGATTCGTACATCCAGTTATCTTCAGCCAGTGCGGCTACTTGCGCTCGCATGCTGGCTCGGAGTGCCTCTAGAACCTCTTGGAGCATGTGTCAGCGTGGTCCTGCCACCCAATAAGGTTATATAGGAATTATACCTACCCTCAGGTTGCGCCGGCGTCCGGTGATGATTTATCTGATGATGCTTGACTGCCTCTGCCAGCTTCTGCCTCTCACCTGTGGTAGATAGAACCTTTGTTAACACGCCTACCTACACACAGTAACACAGAATGCTTTTTTTTTTCTTTGGTGTGCATGTCCCAAGCTTCAAAAAAAAAAAAAAAAAAAAGTATGCGTACGTTCATTCTCCTGCGCATCGTCGAGCGCGCCCTCGTCTGGGTCGTCGAGCGGCGGCGTGGGCGGGTCGCCGACCTCGAACTCGCCGTTCTTGTCGCGGATGACGATCTCGGAGGACTCGGACAGGACGTCGACATCGAGGCGCAGGGTCTCGGCGGAGTTGTTGGAGGAGGTCGGGGTCGGCCGGCGCGTGAGCTGGCTCTGGAAGAGGTTGCGCCGCACCCCGGCCGTGTTCGCGTTGTTGCCGCGCGCCGCTCTATTAGTGCCCGGACGAACGTGAGGCGGCGGGTGGTCGGCCATCTAGTAGGTAGGTATAGGTACGGGTGCAGGTGTATCGTCGAGAGCGGGTAGGTACGCTAGGTGTGGTGCGTAGTAAATAGTAGGGAACGAGAAAACAAATGTCTAGGTTTCGCCGGTGATTTCGTAGGCGATGCTAAGGGTAAATATGTTTGCGACGTGGTGATTTTGGGTAATCATAATTGTAAATATCTAAGTAAAGTAGGTAAGTAAATAGCTGAACCGGGGAGAAGAAGTGTGGTTCGATTTGGTTGCTGAGGTCTCCCGGTGAGCTACATTACATTACTTATGTGGGGTATCCCTGTTTTCGAGCTTCGACGTTACAAGTTAAGCAAGTATACGGGTACCTAAACTAAAGCTCTCATCTTATTGGAGAATTGCCTTCTTTGTGAAGCTTAAACATCCATATATGAAGCCTATCCTATTAGTTTCATACTGACGTTGGGAACGAATATTTCTTATACATCATCATGGCTAACACCTTTGATATTCAGCCCATCGGCCGATTTGCCGGCGAAAGTGAGCCTGTAAAGCGACCAAAGGTATATACATATATATTTCAATGTCCATCACACCGCGCTCACCTTCTCATAGGAGATAGCCTGTTTTTCATACGACGACAAACATGAATTTCACCTAGACGACTCGTCGTTGCAATGGTACTATCCGCCCGAGCTTGGGGCGGACCTGTCGAAAGGCTTCGAAAAATTCGACAAGCACGACGATTCTCAGGATGAACACCTCGACAGTCTCCTGAGGACCATCATGTCTCACGAGCAGGAGGAAGGCAAGAAGATCGATGCCCAAATAGTGACTTGGCGCGGCATGATGACCAAGGTAATGTTCTGGCAGAACCTTCACACGCTTTGAATCCGAACTAATATAGGTAGATCATGTCAGCTCTTTTCGAGGATCGAGACGGGTATGTGGGCGCATAAGCTGTGCTGGTCTTTCCCACGGATATCTGACAGGCGTTTATTCAGTTTCGAGATGAATGCTACTCTATATCAAGTGCGCAATTCAAATGCCATCCTTTGACATCACTCTAACTAATTGTTCGGTAAAGGACTCGATGTATGCTCTGAGGCACCTCTTTGAGTTCGTTTCCACTAATTTGACTATTACACAGCTTCATTGAGGAAAACCATGCTTACAAACAAGCCTCGAAACAAGAGCAAGAACGTCAACAACAAGGGCGACGTGGACAGTTCTCGCCAGCTCTTATGACGTACTGGGGTATGAATATGACCTGCATTGTCAGATAGCACCACAGCTTACAGCATGTATGCAGGATACAAGTTCGAGACATTATGCTGCCTGCCACGCCCCTGGGCAGAGGTCTCGAGAGATTTCATCGAGACCCGGGATGAGCTAACCGTCAGCAACAAGGCTCAGTACTGTTCGGTGGTGCGCACGGGGATCGGCAACACAATCATGTGCTTAGGGGGAGAAGTCGACGCCAGTCAGTCAAGATGACCTAACTAACGGCTTCGAAAATTCCGAGCTGCTGACCTCTCCTTTTTTTTACTTAGTCTGGGACGCGAAGCCGATGCAGAAAGGGGCACCGATCAACTGGGTCGAGCTCAAGACGAGCGTCGAGATCCGCGACGATAGAAGTATGGCGAACTTTGAGCGCAAGCTGATGAAGTTCTGGATCCAGTCCTTCCTACTGGGAGTCCCCAAGATTATTGTCGGCTTCCGCTCGCAGCAAGGTATCCTCACGAGGCTCGAGGAGATCCAGACCGTCAAGATTCCCGAGACGGCGGAAAGACGCGGCGTGAGAACCTGGAACGCGAACATGTGCATTAATTTTGCTAGTGCCTTTCTAGAGTGTGAGAGATGAGAAATCATCGCCTGTTACACACGTGCTGATTTGATCGCAGGGTTAAGAAACACCATCAACGACGAAGGCGTCTGGCGGATAAGGAGGAGGCCAGGGTCCAAGACGATAGAAGTATTCCAGATCGAGGAGGTTGGCCATGGACAGATCCTCACAGATGAGTTTATTAATTGGCGCATAAAGCTAAGTCTAAGCAGCGGTAGCACATGAAGTGCTCCGCTTGCGAATATGTTTTGCCCAAACCCGAAGTATGCCCGCCTCCCAAGTCTGATTCAACGCCGGATTGCTCTCTATAGATACCCAACTGCACACTTCTAAACACGCCGACTATTATTTGCCGTGTCACGACCGGCTTATTGGTTTAAATTAACGTGCATCCTACGTCTCATAGGGTTAAAGTCGCCTTCAGCATGTGACTTTTCAGAAATAGGCCCCCCAGTGACTTCATGATTTATGCTGTCAAGATCGACCTCAAATGCCATGTGGTTGAGGAAGTTGCAGACCTACCCAATACATTAGCACCTTCAACTGGGATGAGAAACGAATCACTCACCGGTTTCCCATGCCACCGCCCGCCTCCTATCTCGAACCAGCCTAGGTGGCCACCAAGAGATGTAGTACAGAGAACCGCGTACGGGTTCCGTTCCACTTCGGCATACGGGAGACTCAGACACGAGGCGATGGGGTCGTCTACTGCGTTTATCGCGAGCAGCGGGATCCGCACGGCGAGCAGCATGTCGTTACAGGACGCATCCCGATAATAAGCCTCCTCGGTGGGGTATCCCCAAGTTGGGCACTGGTATGCCCTATCAAACTCGTAGAGATACTTCAGGTTGAGCAGATTTTTCGTATCTATGTTCGTGTACTTGTCGAGTTCCTCCTTGTGCCTCGACGCCAGGGTCCTCATAGCAGCTAGATGAATTAGTTCAACTCGTACTCTCTCATTAGGCGGGAGGTCGTGTGCGGCTTTGATGCTTACTGCCTAGGACCCGTTGATACAGCCCTTGACCAATCCATGAGCTCTGAAGCATTTTGGAGGAGAGATACAGCTCCCACGGGTTCGCGCACACTACGGCAGCCTTGAGTGGCGTAGCGGAACCTTCCTCGCCAAGATACTAGATAATCGGTTAGGACATCTCTTCTTCCGACGACGTCTTTACCTTCTAGTAAGTTCAACCACTCACATTCGTAAGTATACAAGCTCCTAGGGAAAACCCCAAGCCGAAGAGGGGGCGGTTAGGATACGTCTTCCGTAACCACTTGGCCACCTACGATGTTGCAGATATTAGTCAGAAACACGACAAGACAAATGAGCTTATGGCGTTATAGCTGTCTAACCTGTCTAACATCCCACGTCGCTCGCGCGTTGTAGAGCAGGCCGGTCGTGATCTTGGTCCTTGCGCAGCCGCGCGAGATGACGACGCAGGCCTCCCACTTGCCGCTGTCGGTCAGGGGCGCGATGGCATGCCTCAGATAGATCTCGTGCGAGCCGCCGGAGAGGCCGTGCAGGACGACGAGCATGGGGCGCGCGTCGTCGGAGCCCATGTTCGAGAGCTCCTCCTTGTCGAAGTACGTCGTCCTCGACGGCAGCGACGCGTCCGGCCTCTCGGCGTCGGATGACGACGATGATGGCGGCGGTGGCGCCACGGCGAAGTCGACGGCGAAGCTCCCGTTGAACTCGGCGTGGTCCGCCTCGAAGATCTTCCGCTTGTAGTGCAGCGGCGGGCCGTGCGCCTTGGCCGCCGTCCACATCGTCTGCGCGTGCCCGTTGAAGAGCAGCGGGTTGAGCTGACATGGCGGCACCGCCGATTCGCATATCTTCAGCAGATCGGTGGGTGTGCCGTCTTTCTCCCTCAGGGCCAGCGGCGTTGGCGAGGTAGTGAACTCGATCTTGGCTCGCCCGAGCCACTCCATCTTGTCCTCGTTCCTGATAAATATATAAATATATCTATGTATAGGTCTTGTGAGACAACTGCTAGTTTGAACTTAAGACGGCCTCCTTTTGTAACCCAAGGCTTCGTATATGTATTAAAACGGCAGGCTTGCTTAGGCCGATTCAGGTGGAATGAAACACGTGATACGAGTTGTATTTTTCAACATGCCATCGGCGATATTGGTAATAAGGGATGTTAGTTATATACTGAAGTTAATATACACACAGAAAGACAAGGGTTGGTGTCGACCGCTTCTTCCGGCTCCCCACTTGCCTCGGTTCATGCCGAACGTTCGGAAGAGACAACCAGCCCGACTTCCGTGTCATAATTGGCTCCACAACATGCAGATTGCCTTCAAGATCAGATCATGCGTTGTTACTGTGAAATAGTCCTGGACCACTGAGCGAATATTTATTTATATATTAGACTTTGAGCCGCAAGCAATCCCAGCGGGCGCTTTCAGCGGGTTTAAACTTTGCATTAGAACGCCAAGCGTAATGCAGAGGTTGAACTAAATACCACATAGTACATAATAGTATGCAGATACAGAATAGAGCACTCAACGGATCTCTTTACCATCTAGTCTCGTACTATTACCATGCCTCATACGGCTAAGTGTGATAAAACTCCTAATTCTTATTGAGATACCCCCAGCTGTAATATACCTAGGTATGTACCCCTAAAACTATCGTACATACGTACGTAATACCACAACTTAATAATACCGTACTATACTTAGTCGCAAGGTCATTCTTTAAAACTATTAAATATATAAGATTTATATATAAAATCAGATTCAGGTATTACATATATGTAATATTTAAATGGGGTGAATTTAGGTTTAGATCCGATTATATTAGGTCCGGAGCCCGACCCGCCCGGAGCCCGACCTGTTATTCCACATCGGACCTAATACTACCCGATCTGTCAATATACCTAATAATATAAGATGAAATGGATAGAATTACGTTAAGTCGAGTTGAATTAAATTAAATTAAGGTGAGGAGGGATTAGATCAAATTGAAGTAAGTACGTATTAATAAGTAGGTATGTACTGATTAATAAACCAAGATCTACCTCCTTAGGAGTAGATATGATGCAGCTAAAGTATCCTAATAAGAATTAGAATTTCCATAGAGTTTAATCACAGCTGGCCCTGTTAGGCACGGTACACTATCATAAGTCTTATGGGTTCGAATTAGATCCCAGACTCTGAACCATCTGTAAAATCATTTTACTTTGCGTTGATACTTATACATACTTTTGTATGTACTAGGTTGTATACATATGTATGGAGAGTATGCATACATACCTGACACATACACGTATGGATGAATGTGATAGATGAATGTAGTGGACCTCAAGTGGTGGAGAATCAACGGATCCATGTGATCAGTATGCACATGGGGATGCGAGATCCATTCATGGATGTCCCTTTCATGTGTAGTGTACAAGTTGTACTTCGTACGTTCCATAGGTACTTAAGTACTTATCCTACAGTATGATAGATCACATGACTAAACTCTTGCTAACTTACGACGTCGCGCACCACGCTTAGACCGAGATGTGCGACTAAACTCACCTAGAAATCAACCTTCCTAACCGACAATCCAACGTACCAACCAACAATTCGATCGCAAGCGAGGGTTGGATACAACAGAAGTGGTTGCTTAGAAGCGATGGTTTCGACTCCTCCTCCAAGTGTCATGAAATTATGACCTATCGCGGTTCCTTGCCCCATGGCCATGGGTCGGGGTTCAATGGCCAGCAGAATCAGAGTCCGAATCAATACCCTCAGGCTCTCAACAACGGCTACGATGCCTGGGGTAATCCTCAGTTCCAGCAATACCAGAATACCGTTTTCCATCCCATTACCTATCCAAATCAGCCCCCTCAGCAGTTGCATTACCAGCAGCCCCATAATGTGCATCAACCCATCCAGCCGCAAAATGCGAATTATCAGTTCCAATCCTACGACCCCTCCTTCGATCAGAGGCCTCTTCAGCCTTCGCCACAACATAATGTGAACGCGTCTGGACAGGCCATGCACGCTATGCACCAACCGATCCAACAAGCGCCGAATCAACACCGGTATGGTCAACAAATGGACTGGCAACACATGCCGCCGCCGATGTCTATGCCTATGCCTTCACCTTCGCCTTCCTATCACCTTCCTGCACCTCAATCCACGCCGCAACGCCAACAGTCTATGCCTCAGCATGTCAATTCTCCCGTCGCGGCCCAATCGCCGCAGATACCGCCGCAGGTCGTACATAATGTCAATAATAGAAATGTCAATGCCAATGCGCGAATGGAACACGCGAATCGGGTATCTGCCAGCCCTCGACTGACCACTCAGGGTATCACGAGAAGTCCAAGTGTGAGCTCGACAAGGTCGCCTGCCCCAACGCCAGGGCTTATACCACACCATGCCGACACCAACTCCCTTCTGATTTGTGTGGCAGAGGAGTACTTTGAAAAGGCGCGAAAAGAGTCCCTCACCATCGCTGATTCTCTAGATGCGCAGCGTTTGCACGAGTATCAGAAGCTTATCGCGACAGGCCTAGGCTGTCTAGAAGTTGTACTCGACAACACAAAGTTAGCTCCCCGCCTGGAAGCGAGGATACGGCTTCGGTATGCTAGCATATTGTGTGAGGAAACGAACAACATTATGGAGGCTGAAACCGCCTTGACCAAGGGTATAACGCTCTGCGAAAGGGTAAAGCCGTTCTGAGCACATCTTCAGCGCCCAACCATGATGCTAACCGCGTCTCAGAATCGATTTGCCGACCTGAAATATTTGATGCATTTCCTTCAGATCAAACTACTCTTTTCTCAGCAGAAAGCAAAGGCCGCCATGATCGCCCTTGAGGGTCGGATACGGGACGCCGAAGTGTATGTTTTTGCGACCTGTCTGTGTAGCCATAGACGTTGTCTAATATTTACATAGGATGAAACATAGTCATTGGATTTACGCTTTCCGTTTTCTGAAGGCTTCCTTGTATCTCCAGTCCGCCAACCCGTCAGAGGCCCATGCACTCGAGAATTTGAAAGCTATTACAAGCCTGGCCAGCCAAAGAGGTGATCGTGCCATATTTGTCGTTGCCTCTCTGCTAGAAGGACTAAGTCTTCTCAAAACGATGAGAGACGACGCCATTGTTCGTATACAGGCCTGCATAGCCCAAGCTATGAAGTATCAACTCGAGGATTCCACCCATATTCCGCAACTCGATGTACTGGCGCTTATGCTAGACCTTGCATGTAGTTTGCATCAGAAGTCAGTTCAGACTATCGCTCGGAAATTGAACGACTTACAGGCCCGCATGGACGCGTCCCTGCAGGACACATCATGGGGGCTTCTAAACAACGAACTGCTGCTCCCTATTCGAAAGCAACCGAGCAATGTGCCAGTGATCAGCAACGATACCTCGGCTATACTAAGGCCCGGTGTAGAGGGCGATCCTTGCGATTATCTCGCCATGTCATTCTGGAGCAAGTTTGAGGCGTTCACTGTGACGTAAGTAGACTATTAACACTTTGTTCATCCGCTAATGGCAATCCAGATACACGTATAGTGGCCTTGCGCTCTTGTATCAGACTCCTCGTAATGACAAGAGAATATTCCAGTTATGGGAGGAGGCTTTAGCCCAATTATATAATAGTAAGGTGATTTAGTGTAATATTGTACTGTATTCTCTAACACTTGTCCCAGCCGGCATCAGATTACGAGGATGGCCACACTCTCTTGAGAATGCGATTTCAAATGCGGACTGGCAAAGAGAAATGAAGTGTTATCTCTATATCCTTCAAGGTCTACATTTTGCAGCTTTCACCCGATGGGCTGATGTCAGGCACTGTGTTGTGCAGCTGGAAAGCACGGTCAAGCCTCCGCTTGAAGGCAGCGTTGTCCTATACTCAACATACCTTGCAGGAGTATATCGCCAAGGAACTGGAGACTTGAACGCCGCCAATGCAATATTCAGCAACCGTATCTTTAGCCTCGACACCGACGAAACGAGAAACGGGCGTCGAAGGCCAGTCGAAATTGATGTATCATTACTTGCTGCTTTTAATCGAATCTGGATCATGCAACATCCGGATCATAGAAATGACCGACTGACTCGGGAACTACTCGAGCAGCTCCAGCCGCTCTGTACAGATCACCCGAATCTGGAGATTCGCACGGCATACAATCTGGTCTTAGCCGCGGTGCAGACGAACCCCCCAATCTCGATGACATCGGTGAAGATGCACCTGACTACAGCATTGAATAACGCGCAGACCCTGGGTAATGTTCAGACTTTGTCCATCGCACTTAACCTTATGCGAGCCAAATTGTTTCAGAGCATTGTCGGCGACCAGGCATTAAAAAGTGCAAAGGCGGCCTCCAATCAAGCCAAAAAGAGTGGCAACACATTATGGATGAGTGTAGCAGATGGGATGCTCGCTCAAAGCTACGATGTTCAAGGTCAGGCAGCAAATGCACAGAAAGCGCTGGGAAATGCTATTGCATATGCACGTCAAGCCTTCGACACAGAGCGGAGAAAGAAAGAATAAGGCATAAGAGCTAAGGCTAGAAGCGCGTGCCAAAATTATATCTGTTTATCCCGGTGGTAAGGCGTTTTGTACGATATCATGGCATTTGTGGGGATGTAAGAGTGGAATATGGCATGAAAAATAAGGCGTTTCTCGGGTCATGGGAAGCGTTGTCATTGTAGTTGACCATCTCGGGGAGGTCGACAATATACCCTCTTGTCGTCGATACACAGAAACCAGGGTTGCATAATCTGCAAAAAGGTAGTGAACCAAGGAACGGTATAACCAGGTTACGTTACTCGACATAGGGCCGTTGGTGAGAGCCTGTCCTGACACATTGGTGCTGAAGTCCCGCGGCGTGTAGCTCGCCTTGCTTCACCAGTTAGTTTAAACCTCGTGTTGGCTCAGCATCGCACGGCATATTTACTATTATTCCTCCGGCAGTTCCCATTCCCGCTGCGTGAACACAGATGTTTGAATGTCTCAGAAAAGGAATCCCGGACCTTCCTGATCGGATTCCCCTGGCATGTAAGGAAGACGCAGCCACGTAACCGACTTACAGAGCCGGCCAGAGGGTTCGTTACGCACGTAGCAGTATTTTCAGATGCGAAAGCGATCGAGAAAGCGCTTAAACGAGGAAGACAAGACTTTTCTTTTTTGCTTTTTCTTCATTTATCAGAGTGAAGTATGTATGTAGGCTGCAGTGAAAGGCAGGCAGGCAGGCAGGTTGGTGGTCGCCGAAGCCACGAATCTCCCTCGCCTACCCTCCCCTCAAGAGAACTGCATACATACATAAACTCGTGCTACCCACTCACTTACCCATGCTCGGCCACGCGCACCGCTCCGCCGGCTCGAAGTCCCGCTTTATCAGACCAGCAACCCACTCCCTTGGGTCCCCGCCGTGCAACCCAACCCCCCCTTCCCCCCCCCTTCCCCCCCTCCCCCGGTGGGGTTCTCTCTTTCGGCGAGATACGACGCGCCCGGGTTCAGACAGACCAGACCAGACCAGACAGACAGAGACATACCATGTAGCTGGTACCAACGGTACTTTATTTGGGGTTCGATGCTACGTGACTGGCGATTGCTCGTTTCGGGACACGATACGTAACCTAGATTACGTACTGCGTTACGTACGTACCTAGGGTGCGTAATATATAGTAGATTCACTCGCACAAAAGAGCAGAAATAGATAGATAGATGGCTAAGTAGATGGAAGGGGAGTGTGTAGGTACCGCGGCATTGTAGAATACGTTCAGTCGAGCGATCCCTGCGGGAAGAATACAGAGTAAGTAGTTGCGAGGATGTGGCTGGTTGATCTGTCCTTTGGTTTAACTCGAGATTTTATCGGCAAATTACCTAACTATCCTCTGCGTGCGGTGAGGGTGGTTAGTTGCACAAGCGATATGCGAGAAGCAGAAGGAGGAGGAGGAGAAGAGCCGTGGGGGCGGCGGGCTACGTTAGCGCGGCAGGGCTTCGAGACATTATTATTATTATCATCATCATCATCATCGAGAACTGTCGGTATGTGCGTATGTACTGCGTATGTATGTATGTATATGTGTACGTATGTATGTAAAGCTGACAGCATTCGTACAACGTGCTTCCGTCGCAGTCGGCAGAAGCGGCTTAGACTCCCCTAGGTTACCTCTGGGCGAGTACGCATAAGCCTGCTTGCGCCAGTTCTGTAAGTATGTAGCAGCCGTATAGAACAATCCTTCAAACGCAAATGAATCCCATGTATGTGGGCATGTACGTATGTACACTACAGAATACCACTCCTACGTTCCCCCGGAAATGCCCGGGGCTTGGACAGAGAGATAAACGGATGGATGGATGGGTGGATGGAAGGGTGCAGAAGAAAGGAAGGAAGACAGACGGGCAGATAGAAGGAAACGTCGCTGGCTGCCTTACGCGCGCATGTATGCATGGAAGGATCTGTTTGTTATTATTCCTGCATATCAACATCGATCCATGCAAGAAGTCAGATTTTGCCCACGCGAGAAGGAGAGTGAGAACTAGCCACTGGCCAGCCAGCCCCAGAATACCGGAAAGGGGATCGCGGCAACGTCAGCTTCTAGAGCAGAAGAAACATAGAATGGCGTGTAATTAGAGGAGGATTCTTCTGTGTTACCTGCCTACTTACTTATCTAGCTTACCCTGCCTCATGTATAATAGACATGGCATATGATCTATGTATATTGGTGGCGGCAATCAACCAACTCGCAAACTTCTTCACTTATGGTGTCGTACAAAGGAGTCCTCGAGGCGCCATTGGGTCATGCGTGGAGCGTAGGGGGGGGGGCTCAACCAACGCGCTTTTCTTGGCTGTTTGTCCAATGACATGTTATTTCCTTCCTACCCGGCACGCAGTCGGAATAAAAAATGACGAGACTTGAGATGAACTGTTGATCTGAATGTGCAATAACGGTGGTTGGTGCCCAAGGACCGCCCCGGCATTTGTCTTCATTATCTAATTCGTCCTTCCTTCTCTAGGTAGGTATCATCCCCTCCTTGCTTTCGTCCGCCCAGCGTTTCTATATGCTGTGCTAAGTGATATATATGTACTTGAGAAATGAAAATAGATATTGTACAGGGTATTTCGTAGAATAAGTTACATGAAAACCGGAAACTGCAAGGAAAGAAAGAGAGAGAAAAAGAAAATAATGATGCATCAGTCAAAACAAACAACCGGCCTTCACCCCCTTAATGCGAGATTGGATATCGGAAAGTCATCCCCATACCTGCCTGTCCGGCAAATGCTTTTTGGCCGTTTCAATACGTAAAATTCATTCCAGAACGCCGACCGAGATGCCTCATAAATCAAACATATGTATACTAGTTAAACAGTAATTTCGGTAGGCCAAGTTGAGATCGTAGAAATAATGGCCATAATAGTTAGTACAGGCGTCGCTGATTGTTGCGCGTAAACGGCGCCCATTTCTGAGTGAAAAGGAGACTTTATATGGTTCGAATGTGAGGTTTGTTGCGTCCATCCGAGATCGATTCAATGACAAGGTCCGGGTCCTGCGAAGAGATGCGCCCTCTGCATTTCCCACCCATTCCGCCATCTAGATATTTGCATCTTTCCATATCTTAATATTTCTTATAGCTTTAACCATGACTGCGCAGCTGTGTAGACATGAGGCTGTCGTTATCCGCAGCGATGAAGATACCCGTTTAGGAATGTTATATGAAAGTCGAATCAGTCTCGAGGGTAGGTATTCTCTGGAGAGTCTCGTTGGACACAACGGCTTCATGGCGTTGGATAAGTTGGTTGAGGCCAATTATTTCACCAAAATCCGTCTTTCAGGGGTAGATGTTCCCATGGTGCCCAACTTTGTCCCGAGGTCGTAATACGACATATTCCAAATCAAACAGGGGATTGACTCAACACTCAGCCTATTCTGGTGCAGCTGTCTCGCCAATCTAGTGAAGACGTCGAATGGGTTTTCGAGGTGCTAAGTATCAGAAAGGATCCATCTAGCTCCGCTTCCCAAATCAACCATAGATGTAGTGATATAAGGATCGCTCTGTGAACTACGTCGAAGCGTTCGAAAGTTTTCGAAGAGGCCTAGAAGGACGGATACTGTAGAGTTTTAACCTGGACGAGCTGTGAGCTGGCTGCAAGTTCCTCGTTATACACGAGTGTGAGGTCTACTGCAGATTCAGACGTGTAAGCATTAAAATAATGTAGTTATCATAGCTGAGGGAGTGGAGACGTACGGGTCAGGATGCCAAGGTCGGTAGAGTATATCCTCGTGTATACGGGGCAGGTCCCGGGGCTGCCAGGGCGAAAGACTGCTGCTGCTACTGCTGCTGCTGGCAGTTGTCTTGATCTCGGGGCCTTGGATGAGTGGCGAGGGTCGGCTTGTCGGCTGCGGCGGGTAGGGCTCATGCGTATATTTCATCCGCTTCGCGGGCAGGCCCGATAAGATTTCAGGAGACGAGTGACTGGCCTTACTCGGACGCGGAGAAGCCGATGTAGTCGAGGCGCTCCTTGGTCTGCCGAATTCGTTTCCCTTTTGTGATGCAAGCTGTCTTGGCTCTTCATGTTCAGCCGGTGAAGTTACCGGAGAAGAATTATGGCCTCCGCGAGGGCTATACTGCGGTCAGCTCGCCTCGAGACGCAATGCTATAACCAACATCGTTGTTCCAACTTACGCATTTTTGAACTTGCAAATTCTACCAAATTTTTCACACTGCACACAACGAGGGTAGTCAGGGTCACATTTGATCTTCTTCTCCCGACACGTAAGACAAGCGATAGCCAGTCGTTTCCTTGGCTTCCCGGCCTTCGTCACACCCCAGTGCGCATTAACCGGCTCTCCATCAATAATCGTTTTGCAATGAGTCCCGTCATCATAGAAATAGCAGAGCCCCTCCCCAGGCACCTCGGCCTGCCGTACAAAGCGAGGCAAAAAGTGCGTTCCGGTCCATATCTTAGGCCCCAATCCGTCCTTCACAGGTGCTCCTTCTGGCGTGAGAGGGCTTGCCGAAGTTGGGGAGTGATTCGGTAATCCTAAATGCATCTTACTTTCGTTCTTGACCGGCGCACCCGGTTCGCGGCCCAAGGATTGGCTCAGGGGAGGTAACGCCATACGTTCACCAGTTGGTCTGAACGAAGGAGTTGATGGCCGTGGCCCAAACACATACTCTGGTCGCCTCGACTCTAAAATTCCCGAATGTGACCACTTCCCATTCGAAACGGGCTCACTACGTGATGCATAGTGTGAATGCTCGAACTCTCGCGATGGAGGTGACAATGGTCCTGGAAACTGAGGAGCGACTGAGGGCAATACTAACCTCTCAGGCTCCACTCTCGGCTCGTAGACTCTTCGAGGTTGAGTTAAAGGCGGAGATAAATTCGGGAAATAGGACGAGCTTTTCGAATAAGGCCTCTCTGGGTTTGTGGATGCTGAAAGCGGGCGATCCAGCGGAGAATGAGTGTCGAACAGAGGACTTGGCCGGTCCGAGAGAGGGGAATATAGTGGACGGACATGATGAGGTGGTCCAAACAAGCTACTTAACGACGGGAGTTGTTGTCGAGGTGGGTTATGGACTATATCTCTTCGAAACTGGCCGACTTCCGAGCCTTTCCCAGCCGACATCTCGGGTCTGGTGCTCGTATCATAGTTGGACATAGGAGGGGAAACGGGTGTAGTAGAAATATTCCAGGACGGCTCCTCGGAGACCTTAGATGAATAGGTCGAGGAGCTCGGGCTTACCAGTTCAGGTGTGTCTAGGAGCGCAGACGGACGTTGGAGGTCTAATTCAGGATGTATCCCCATTGAGATCGAGTGCGAGGTTGTGATCAAGCCTATAACATATCAAACAGACTTCAGCTGCTGATTTCGAGTTCGTGATGGCACTTATGGATCCAAGTGGAAACAGCGTAGATGGAGATGCTTGCTAAGTAAGTTCTGTTGTAAGCATCTGGCGGATAAAGGTCTTTCAGCGGCGCAGCTCGCCCGTACGTACACCACCGCCCGAGCTGTCAGTCCTCGAGCCGAGCCTAGGAGTGGTTCAAATCCCGGTTAATTGGCCGATGGGTCGGCTTTCTGCTGTAGAATGTCGAATAGTTCTCAAGGCCTGTAAGGCGTAGCGAGGGCTCGGAAACAGTCTACGTGTTGAATAGCAGCCCGAGGCGGCGAATAATGTCAGATCTAAGAGCTGACGGCGGCGAAGAGGCACACAAGTTTTGACTTATGTGATAGCCGTCTTTAGTCAGTCAACGTATGATACATAGAATTAGACCTCGTGAGTATAACAGCCTTTTTCCACGATGGCCTCGGTCTTACTCGGGGTAATGAATATGTACAGAGAATAATTTGGCCGAGTGGACGAAGCAATATGATTTGACGGGTAGGAAAGATTGCGGGAGAGGGAATCGGGCAAACAAGTAGTGTATATCTCGTGCCGGTAGTTTACGAGATCAGGTTACGTTTCTAGGTGACCTTGCCGAGGGAACGAGTGAAGGTGGTGGTGGTAACAGTGGCTTCGATGACCCCACAGAGTTACCACATGTATATGTATGTAGGTATGTATGTATGGATTATGTATGTATGTATGTATGAACGGTTACCCTAGGTAGCCTAGCCGATACATAATCCCAGACTTGGGATTTGGTGGTTATCGGCACCGACGGCATGGTGTTGGTTCTTGGCTACGGGAAGCTCGTTCCTAGTCACTTATACGGAGTTTAGTGTGTGAGAAGACTGCGACGGGCGCAAGATACTACGCGAAGTGGCCCTAGCCACATTAAAGGCCATACCCAAGTATGTACGTACTATTATTATGTACTTGGTCTAAACGGCGGCTCGGGAGAGAGAGATTAGCACACACCACAATTACAGAGTACATTCAATAGGTAGGTATGTACATTAGGGAGGGGAAATATGTACGCAGAGGTACCTAGGGTTGCGAGTTTAGGAGTCTGCAGGAGTAGCTTAGGCAAAGGCTAAGGCTAAGTAAGTGGAAGCTACTACACGTGTATACCTAGTTGCAGGGATTGCAAGGCAAAGGAAGCAACCTTAGGTGTTAAGCGGTTTGTTCAGGGGCTGACTTGCCTACTGTATGTCCACGTATGTACTTGTAAATATTATACATACGTACGTACATACATATGTACATACATACAAAAAGTCTAAGTATATAGAATGGATGCTTGAGGATCATACATAGATCATAAGGCAAGCCCCATAGATCCTCCGTGAACGTAAGCAGGGTACCTTGTCAGTGATGATGATTGACAGCGTTTTCCAAAAGGTGCACGGATGACACCGTAATTCCTATTCTTGGGTTTGTGGATAAATAAAGTTGTAGTACTTGTAGGTGGGCCGGTACCTGTGGGAGTTGATCTGCTACGCAGAAGATTACCTAGGTACATAACCTCATGTAGTGTAGTAAGTATGAGTACTTGCTTACTTATGTACATACATCTATAGTACCTAGGTAGTGCAGCAATTACCGAAGACTCTTGATCCCAGCGCGCGCTTGTCAACTTGTCATCCGAGATGCATGCTTGTGAAACGTGCTATCCATGACATGGGGTAATTACCTTGTCTGCGTATGTACGATACGCATAAGTGGGAGGCATTGGGAGTACCTATGTACATAGTATACCTTTAAGCGAGGAGTATCCATATCGAGGCCTAGAACCAGCCGCCAACCACACCCGACGGGCCTTAGATCATGGCACCATTCTCATGAGTTTGGGATGATGATGTCGTAGTATATATGTATGAAGGGGCACTTAAACATGAAGCACGGGGCAGGCATGGGGCTCCATTGGATCAACTTCAGACGAACAAGAGCCGGACCGGCATGTGTCATGTGTCCTGGCACGTTGATCATGTCGATGCAATCAATTCTAGCGGAGGCGCGCTCTTGTTAGCACAAGTCATACTTGCTACACGTATGCACATACAGGGCTGGTGTGCGAGATTCTTTCTATGTATATAGCTATATTCGATAAGAGATCAACATCGGGTATATGTGCGTATGTATACGAAGATTGTTCAGTACTACTTCGCAACTCGCATACTACGTGTACTCCATATAAAGAGAAAAAGGGAGAATGTGCTAACTATGTACCTAATTTTGGGGAGTTATTACAGTTGTTGAGACTGCCAACGGCTCGTGCCTTTTTAGGTAGGTGATGCAAAGTATTATGTATGTCTATATTGGATACACGACGGCTAATAGGAAGCGGCACGTATCCATCAGTGTAATAATTCCAGTGCCCCGGGTGCACTATAAAGCAGCCAAGACACCGTCACCAGCTGTATGTTCTGTTTATGTACAAGTATGTAACGCCGGGTGGGAGAGCAAGCATGAGAGGACGACGGATTCGGCTCTGTCAGCATTATATGTACAACCGGTCTTGTCATTGGTCGTATCTGCCGCAATCGCCAAGCCCTAGGGACCTCTAAACAGGGTTTGTAAGCTTCCATTCTCCGAGGAACAGGCGCAAGAACTTGCACCTGCATGGACCTTTTGCAGGTTGCAGACGGGGCACACCTGGGTTGTGCACACCACATACGACGTATTACATACATACACGTACATTCTGGCATACAACATACTTCCTACTAAAAGTATCCCACGGCCCTAATAAACGAACTTCGCCGTCTGTTTGCTATCCGGCGTCCGGAGTCCTCGAGTGCCGGGAAGCGATCGGTCTAGCTCAAAGAGTCGGCCCAGGGTGTAGATTCATTACGGAAACCAATCGAGGAATCGTAGATGGCTCTATTCTTATACGTTAGGTGGTCAGTGGGCTCGGGAAGCTAACAGGCCATAAGCGTGCGATTCCCCACCGGTTTCCACACATCGTCGGCTTCCTTTGCGAGATCAACAAGGACAAGACCGCTACTATCGGCCGAGTGGCCTACCCTGGTAAGCGACCAAGCAACCGGGTGTCGCTTATGTATTATTCAGTACCAGGCAAATCTCTCATTTCACTCCTGACGTGCCCGGACTCGCTAATTCTCGCCGTTTAGGGAATGGACCGATGGAGCTAGAAAGGGTAAGGAAGCTAGGTTAGCCTCTTCTTAAGCCCCCGCCACCCTCACTGCGGAAGACGAAGAATGCTTTGGCTTCGCCTTGTCTGCCAGGCGGCCTTGATGCTGTTGGTTCGCCGTCTTGAAGAACTCGCAGGATCTGTTAGGTATTACGGATAGATCTTCGCGGGCTTGCAATATGTCTCAATCAACTTGGCCGCAGTCATACATACGTATATTAGATCGTCGAGCAGAGCTTGTCAGCGTCTAGGTTAGGCAACTAGCCCGGGCAATCAATATGTCGGCTTAGGCTGAGACAGCGGAAGCCGACAATGTGTGGAGAGGCTCAAGTACCGACCACAGGGCTTAGCCGTCTTGAATGAACAGACACAATAGACAGTTGGTGTCAATTACCTGCCACTCGCTCGCAAACCAAACCTACACCTTGAGCATGGCTTGATTTACATCGGAAATTCAAAACGGAGGCGTGATCGGATGGTTGAGCATTGAGAAGCTGAAGCTGCACAGGGACTACGAGCCTGCATTGGATATGCAAGTAATTCTATTCGTGGTTAAAAAAGGATCGAGATTATCTTTTGTTAGTGACCATCGAGGACACTAGCGAAGCGTGTATGAGGCACAGGCTGAATGGCTGCAAAAACCACACACCCTGACCACCCTGACACCACACAACTGACTTCACGCAGCTTCGATCAAAGCTTGAGCATCTGCTTCGGGACATTTTCTCTTTACAGCCCAGCTCACTCTTTTAGCTCCGCAAATAGCCGCTAAAAGACAGGCTGATGATCGGATAGACTGGTCTAGCTACAGCTAGTTGGGCTAATCTATCGTATATCGTATATCATCATTGGTGGGCTTGGCCATACAAGGCTACGTATATTCGAGGGGAGGAGGGGGGGGTTTTTGCCGTATCGTGATGCCGGAAAATACAACAGATGGCCCCCTCGGTCAGACCCCGTCGCTACACACGAAGGGACTTGAGACCCGGACTTGAGTAACGTTTCCCCAAAATTGTAGCGTTGGAAACACAAAACTAAAACTCGAACTACTTCAAGGCTGGCTAAGCCCGAAAGCGTGAGTATACTGCGTATAAGTATAGTAAGTAATGAATCGATAAGCCACGTCCCGTCATTCCGTCACGACGTCGGGCGTATCTTGCCCGGTGTGGAACAAGCAGTACTACTGCTAGTGTGTAGTGAATATGTAAGGGTTCGTGAGGCACCATTCCTATTTCAGGGCATTTTTTACGCCCCTTTGCGCCCCATCTTCCTGCAGATTACCGTGTATGTAGCACAAGATTTACAAGATTCAGGAGGCGAGCGGAATCGAAAGTGGCCTCGTTAGCTTGATAAATATATGTAGTGTATGTATGTATGTATGTATGCGTACGTATGCTGCACGGTTATCTCCGGTATTATTCCCCGCCGGCCACACATCACGTCTATATACATAATATACTCGAGCAAATAGAAGGAGGTTCTACCTTATTAGTGGTTGTCATGGATGTCAAGGAGCGCTACGACATACGCAGTTAAGATTCCTCTACTATACGCATGTACCCAGCTCTCAGGCAGGAAGGGGAGGGGACGGCAGGGCACATATGCACGGCTCCATGTGCACCAACGTTGAGAACCTGGGGTTGTGTCTGCCGAGTAGGGTTCACGACATTGCGGCTCGAGCTTTATCGCGCCGGAAGCGAACCTAGCAGCCTAGACATTGTCTACCCGCATGCGTATGCCGAGGACAAGCTGCTAAACTTAGTGTGACAGCTAATATCTACGCAGTATGTACTTATAGTACTCGCAGGTACTGCATAGGTATACTGCCAGACTGCGTATATGTTGCATTTAGACTCGGTGTAAATAGGTACCTGAGTTATATGCCGAAATTTGTTTGTCATACGTATTTATGCCGGGCGAATATTAGGCAGAGACGATCAAGCAGTAGATGATCTGCGAGCAAACCCATGACATCCGGATTGCTCTTCTAGGGAACCTAATAGGAGGACGATAATCTTGGACAGAATATCTTTCGTCAATCATGAATCAGGCCAAAGAATCACGGTACTACGTATATCTAACCAATGACAATTGGCACTTATATACACCATTACCTGACTACCTACCTAGGTATGTACTAGTTATCGTACGGCAGATGTTGGCAGGTCTGAGCAAATCATCTGTTACTCTGTACAAGTACAGAATACATACCTCGTACTAGGATCGGCTGTTGGACAAGGGCCATGTGGCTAGGTCGCACCAGACCACCCCCGGCCCCGTGCTAGCACACCCACCCAAGATTAGGTCGTTCAGCTCAGCTCCTTCGAGGCTGCAGACTTTTGCCGAAGGATACCCAGCGCCCCGTGCGTCGAGTATCAGTACTTATGTACATACATGCTATGAATGTACACAGAACGGCTACAAGTACCTACCTACCTCTTCAAAGTATCCACTGCCGCCGGGCCACCATCGGGACCGAGCCTGCAAAGGTGCTCGGGTTGCGCGCTACCTTATTATGGAGGATAGAGCCCAATACGGTAGTTAATCGTGTTTGTATCCGGCCAGTACCTTGACTGCCGAGGTAGCAGCGACTACTAGCAGTATGCATCAAATAGCTTTCTCGGTACGGGCCCGCCAAGGCAAAGTCAAACCAAGACGAAAACTCACCCTCGTTATGAACAGGTGATGTGCGTCCATCATTAACCCACAAGTTGTTTGATGGGCTGGGAAAGAAAGAATAATGAAATAATGAAATAAAAACAAAAAAAGCCCTAAAAAATACTGTACAAATGCACGACTATGTACGCCGTAAGATGTCGTGATACCGCCACGCTGGACAATAGCAAACAAGCTGACAGGTCAGATCGTTACCACTACCCAGCGACTAGAACCAATCGAAAGGCTTAACTGCAATGCTCATGTACGTCACGCCGGCTGCTAGGCTTCTAGAAAAGTTCGATGAACTAGAGCGACCTATGGGGGTAACCCAATAAGTACGCAGTACTGTACATACATACGTACTGCGTAAAGAGGAACAGGGATGGCTGCTATACTTGCTCAGGCAGTCAGGTATGTACATACACATACATTCAGACATACACACATACATTCATACATTCACGCGTTCATCAACGGGCGATGGTCGGTAACATTGAGCAGAACCCCGAACTTCCTCTCTTGGGGCCCAATCCCGAAGCTTTGCCAATAGACTTCCCAATAGACTGGATCGAGAGGCTGGTACCAAATGCCGTCACATACTTTTCTGATTTTTCTAGAAGCTAGCCCGCCTTCTCTTCTCCCTGTCTCCCGGTCTCCCTCCCCCTCTCCCTGAGAAGGATTCTCTGTAACGTATCACTCGCCCGCTCCCTTCGAGTCGCACAACGTGTGCAACGAATCAATGCGGTTGGAAGCCGACGTGGCGCCTCGGCGCTTAAATCTGACGGATGGATGTCTGTCTGATGGATCGAACTAGCCGCAGATCTTCTTCTCGCACGAGCTGATCGCCTCGGCCGGCATTCACCATCCTGCCGCCTGCCCATCCCCATCTACGTATCTTCCTGATCGGCAGCCGTGGGAGAGATCACCGCCACGTGCCAGCTGAGTGATGGAAACGCTGACATCGTTCCAGAGAGAACTTTCTGAAGATGTGTGTGTTTCTGTGTGTGTATGTGCTGATATGCTTACTTCGAGAAAATACGCTACGTAGGCGGCACGGCACAGAAAAGGCTTACCTAGTATAGCGGTGTGGACATGGGTCACAGGCTCTCCTTGGTAATATGTGGCGTTCGGCGGCGTAATAGCCCAGCCCGAAATAAGTCAAGTCAAGCCCGCGTACGGTAGCCTTAGACACACATTCAGCACGGCGTTGTTGACCTACCGGCAGGGATCCTACGCGGGCCATCGTGACATGAAAGGGTCAGCATTGGGAGGGAAGCGTGCCGCAGTGGAGAAGGATTACACATATCTATTTTTAGAGACGGACGACAAATAGGTAGGTAATTGTAGTTAATAACGGCTTCTTCCTCCAACTCACAGACGGGTAGGTGCGCAATTCCGCCTATTCGATGACAACTAAGAATGTCATAAAGTATGACTATGTAAGTATAAGGCAACAAATAGAGTGAGCAATAGGCTAGAACACCCAGTGATATACGTCAGCAACGTTGACGAGATAGAAAAGCTCTACCCAAAGGTAGCTCGCCATGTGGAATGCAGGCCACCATCTAAGGGATCATCAGGGTGTTGGGATATGTTTAAATGTCTCCATGCGGCGCAGAAGCACTGCCTGCATCATCGGGCCGTCCCCATTGATACTTAACCATTCACCTTTATCCCTCGTCTAGAAGATTGCACTCTCCAGCATATGGACGCGATCTCTGTTTGAGATTAGAAGCTCCTTCACTCGACAGCGTCTTCCCCTTGGGACGGGGGCTCTCTAGCCCATATTGAGCGGTCTGAGCTTGGGAATGAATGCATGATCCATCAATAGATTCAAGTGAGGGTCATATCCAGGTATCCGCTATGTGGAAACCACATTGATATGGATGGTGACATTGGGCGGCGTTCGACCCTTTGGCACGGCGTAAGGGGCATGATCTAAGTCCGAGAGCCCAGGAGCCAAAATAGCTGCGGTGGTCTTTCATTCATTGTCGGTTTATTGGTTCCCAACGCGGGTAATATTTAGCAGCAAATTAGGCTGTTATCAGAATCTGCATAAGCATTAGCAATAGTCGAAAGCAAGATATGATTCTGAGAAGGATTCCAATCCTCGGGTCCTAATCAAGGATTTCCCATTGCCTTACGAATCGGCATTTCCCTTGGTGAGAACAGGGTATCTTCGCACGGCGCTCTATGGAGAGACGTCCCACCAGCAGTGTCTCGTGATGTTCTACGCCACTGAGGCTTCTCGCTGACTACTAAGGTTCGATGATAGTTCTTACGACGGAAGTACTCGTCGCTGGTGTCCGGCGATCGATGGGAGAACTGGCGGCGGAATTCCGCCTACCTTATCACGTACTACGTAGTACATACGTAGGGCGATGATGAAGGAGGGGGTTCTTGGTGAGATTTCCCCAAAGTCTACCTACTTGTAGCTAGCTGCAGGAGCAATACCGATGCAATTTCATCTTGCAGCCGGAATTCTAGAACAGTGGACCACTTAGGGTCCAAGGGAACGCATGACGAACAGACTATCCCGCATTTTGGTCACCAGCTCGGGCATGCTGACTCGGGTCGTAGCTTGTTGGGCACGATTGATCACATTTATGTATGTGTAAATATATGATATAACAAAAATTGCCGGACCCTGAAACAATGAAAAACGGCATAACAGACCGGCATAAGATTGGGTTCGACGATCAGCATCTGCGGCGATCACAAATGTACATACAACGGCTCTACCGGTCTGGTAAGCTACAGACGAGCTGTTTTGCTACGTACATATGAAGGTCAACCCAAGTCACTGGTCATACTTAAGTCGGTGTTTGGCTCTAGGAACTGCAAATATGGACCTATTAGCAACGAATACGCTGGATCAAATTCATTAGCTTACGTAACTCGAGTACGGTACTAGACTTAGCCTACATAGTATAAGTAGACTTAGCCTGGTACCTAGGTTATTAAATAAATTGATATGGTGACTATCAATGCAGGAGAATCCATTTCCAGCGTCGGTAAGTAGAATTAGGAACCGAGAATCCCCACTTCCAATGGCATACTGCGTACGCCCGGATCGTTGAAGACCGCCGCAAAGAACCACCACGGCCAAATCTGAAATCCCAGCCGAGCGAGAGCGACAGAGACTCCTTATATAAGTACGTATGCATAGATTACCAGGCGGTTGCCGCGCCGAAAACCTATAGCACTTACACTTACACGTATAATAGCACATCCACTCAGAGAAAGACGGCACGGTCAGAACAGGGCTAAATCATTAGCTAGCTACATGGGCCATGTGCTTCTTAACAAACCAGGACGACCACAGCCCATGCTACATAACCAACCAAACTCTTACACCTTCCCGAAGCCATCAGCCCCCCCTTCTAATAACGACAGG
Organism: Xylariaceae sp. FL0662B; assembly: GCA_022376535.1. NCBI lineage: Eukaryota > Fungi > Ascomycota > Sordariomycetes > Xylariales > Xylariaceae > Xylariaceae sp. FL0662B. The sequence continues at coordinate 37,543 of JAJJKD010000117.1, forward strand.
ATGATCGGCTACGGATGCAGATGAGTGGCATCCGCCTCGTGGGCTTACTTACATTCGAGTTCGGAAGAGCTGTCATTGGGCAGTGGCTTTCTCAGCTCCCTCCATATTGCCAGGCAGCCAGATGTCTCGGCCTGTTGCTCTCGTGGGTGGATGAAATCGAAAAGAGGCGAAAGGCCAGCCCAGCCCAGCCCAGCAAGAAGCAAAAAGCAAGAAGCAAGAAGCAAGAAGCAAACATATCTTCTGTCGCCATGATCTCCATAGGAACGGAGAACACCGTACAGGTTTGAGATCCGTTGTCTAACCTCTGTATAACCAAAGGGCCGTGTGTTTCATCAACCGCGATACGGCTTAATAAGTTAATTCTTCTACCCCCTATTTAGTTAGAATGCCTGTAAAGGTGCGCGAGGCTCGGTTTGAGATTAATATGTGTGTATAAATTCGTGCCTAATCAGTTACGCAGTAGTTAGTCGTCTGCCTGTCTCGACTACATACATTTCAGCCAAGCTGATCTGTGCCTATTCTTAGAGTCAAGAATAACCCTGACAGCAGATCTTCTAATAATAACCTAAACTATGGGGATCACAAACACACGATGCACGCTTTGATGACGGGGGTTAGCCTCTGTTAATGACTCGTTCATCACCATATTGGTCTAGGTTTAGTCATGATCCTTGTACCGCATGCTCTGTACTACCTTGTTTCGTGGTAGTGCCAATACCTTGCTTCATTATTAGCGTTTGATATTTTGTTAAGTGCAAATAGGGGCATGTGCATAAAACCACAATACACATCAGATGGCGGCTTCTCGCTCCCGTGGATTGCAACATCTTGGAAGACGCCGAGATGAGTAACTATACTCACCTAGGTTGACGTTCCTGCGAGAAGATGTCGCGGCAAGGGCTCACAACTCGCCTCAGTACCTTCCCTTCTAAGTAGGTCTGCCTGTCACGGCAGTATGGATATATATATCCGTCATATTGTGATGATGTTGTACCGCATGCTGATGCGTCTGACCCACAAACCACATGTCTTCAGCGTATACCAGGACCGTCATCAAGAGAGCAGCTAACCGTAAGGCTACTCGTTCCAACTAAGGCTGTCTATCCAACCCACGCCCGTGCACTCCTAAACATCCTGATCATCATGGCCAAGAAAAGACCACCCTGGCTAGATACAGCAGCAACCCCCTCCGGACCCCTATTAGGGTCGAATAGGTAGCTTTCCTTTACGTGCAAGTAATCATTCACATATCGGATTGGAACCATGCCTGCGGCATCGAGTGTACGTAAAGAGTCTAGTGGGAGGAATGCCCTTCCTTCACCATGTGAGACGGCGATTAGGGGACGATTAACAACGCCGATCCACCCATGCCGTGGAGAAAAAACGGCGGATTTTTTTGGCCGTCTTCGATTTGAACCATGCTGAAACGGGCTTCGAATTATTGGCTCGCGTTTTCGGCGAATGTTGGCCGGTGTTCCACGCCAGGTATAAGCTCCTTCAGCCGTGACAACATCTAGTTAGCAACCATTGCCGGCCCCGAGAGCAAGTGTGTTTAGTCTCCTGAAGAATCCCCCAAATTCTTGCCGCGCCATCTCGTGCATTAGAATAGACTTAGCCCATTCCTGACCGTCCCTAAGTACGTCACCATACGAGAAACCGCTCCGGGCTGCGAGACTACCGAAGTTGGCTAACGAGCACTGGAAAGTATGTATGTCATCGTTATGTCAGTTGGATCAAACCTCGCTGCTTTGAAGGCAGAGGCCATCTTAACGTGACCATCCACGCCTTGTTCCCGCAAAATGGCCACTTGAGGGTGTTTACCTAGTAGTCTAGTTATAGAGGCAGTAAGGGGTAAAAGTGTGTAAAGGGGCTCCAAGATAAGCTTATAGGAGAAGCCCGGATCATTCTGGCCTAGAATAGTTGCGTACATCTCTGACTCGACACACACAGGATTGTCCCGAAGCTTCCGCTTTTCGAACGACGTCTTAGTCCATCATTGTTGCATTTCCGTTCTGCCAAGGCTGATAAAGGACGTCGATTCATAGCGGATCGCCAGCATCTGCTTTGGCTGGGATAGGACACTGTCAAATCTATTGATTAAATCCGGGAGCGACCACGATTTGCGAAGCATCTTCTAAACTTCATCTCGTCGGACTGTCGTGCTTGAAACACGGCGCGGAGTACTTCATTGAACAACGCCTCATCCATGCCAGCAAGTGAGCTCGAGTTGGCGATGTCGTTCATTGTTAATTCCACTCAACGTGTACTTGAGAAGATCATCTCGGCCACAGTCGTAATCAGACCACAGTCGGATCTATCGTGACACGCTAGGACTATACCATTCTACTGTAGTTGAGACAACGCGTCGAAGTAATCCCTGATCAAGTCGACGCCTCGCACGTCTGACGATTCGTGACCTATGTTATCAAGAGACTGGGTAAAAGTTGAACTTCTCAAGGCTTTACTGCCGTTCGCAAAATCAACAAACATGAGGACTGTCGCCCCTACATATTCCACTTGTCGAGGTTGTGGGCTCCATGTCTTCCTAATATCGCCGCCAATTGTGAATGCTGAGATAGCAATCAATACTGATTCCGTTACACTCTTAGTCTCTTCTATGACAGCGTCCTTCCCTGATACATTCGCAGAGGTTGAGTCTTTACCAACAGGTATGCTAAGACCCAGTCGGGGGCATACTACAGCATTCGACGTCAGTATTTTTCTTTCCGATTAGTTTAAGGAATGGGAGTTCTGAGGTTTTCTTCAGGAGTCATTAACTCCCAGATACGCCCAATAGATAGACGTTGCTCATGAAACAAGATAAACGAGTGATAAACGACATATTGTGGTACTCACTGCCCATTGCAATGGCTCCAACTGCTTCACAAAGGGCTGCTCCTTCACCGGGATGGTTAACAGCTGCCATACAGTTCGCAGAGAGCTTGTTCCTTCGCAGATCGCCCATAATATCAACGGCGCCTAAGTTCAGTAAGCTCTTTCCCACAGCCATTCGAGCAGAAGCGGCAGGGGATATCAATGGGAGCGTCGGCTTCCCACCCATGGCCATAGCCTCGCCATGTCGTGTTTTCAACCGGAGACCGAATGATATCGCCGTAACTACTGCATCTGCCAAGGACCTTACCATTTGATCTCGTGCTGCTAGACCACCCACGCTACGGTCTCCAGTAGCAATCAGCAAGATGTTATATCCCACGGATGGCATCCACAATACTCGCTGCAAAGCAGACCCCAAAGGGAGGAAAAGGGGGTGAGGGGGGTTATAAAGTGGACACGGGGAGGTCAATCAGTCGTGAGAAGACCTTCCCTTTGCAGCTCTATCAGTTAAGACTAGCCTCGCGGCATTAAATTCGTCTTGAGGAACAACAGCACCAGCATCTGAGAAGCCGCAGCGTTCACGTCCTAGTTCATCGATCAACCTCAGATTACTGGTTACAACCCCAACGAAATCTTACTACAAATATCCAGAAAGCGATCCATCCACTCACCGTTAACCAGCATCGATATCGCCATGCTCTTGTGATTTATAGCCCCCCGAGATCTCCACGGTCAGAAGAGCCTTAGGTATCAACAGTGAAGAAGCACGGAGGGATTGCCCTACGATCTCAAGTTGGTGGTGACTTCGGGTTTCATACCAAATAGCAATGTAAACTTAGGATATGCCTACAAATTCGAAGAGGGCCTATGCTCCAATCCGCGGTCTCAACTTGGCAGAGCTCAAAGGTACCACCACCGAATCTGGCGTATTTCACTAGCTCTGGGAGAGCGTATGATAGTCTACCGGCACCTGCATCATGTGTCATGGTCTGAACCCTCGTAGTAAGCGGTAAAAAGTTTCCGTACCAAACAAGTAGTAGTTAGAGGCTGGCAATATCTATGGTCTATATTGCATTAAACTGTCTGTTATAGATTAGTTGCTTTGGAGATATGAGAAGTTGCAATTCTGACCCTTTCTTATTCCGGACGGAAGATTTTCGAATTTGGACCACAGGCCAGATATTGAAGTTAAACTTGACTGAAATCACCGAGAAACAAGTGGTGGGCAATTCAAGTTAACTTGCTAGTCTAGAATGCGGATATTACTTATGACGACAATGTTCAGAGCCTACCTAGGCGAACAGAAAGGTTTCAATGTAATTAGATGGACGTCTGAATTGTTCAAACTCTTGAACCAGGTGTTCCATCTCGGACCAGTCTAGAGCTAGCCCTTGTGCGAGACTTGTATGGTCTCAGCGGTACGCGACCACCGAAACTACTACCTGGTCTCGGACGATTTCTAGTCGTGCCTCGACACCCAGAAGATGGTCGACGACGAGTACCGCAACCAGGACGAGTGTATCTCGAAAACCATCCACAGCGTGGTGCGCATGGGTTTCTTTAGCTATGATCGCTGTATGAACAAGTACGCCGAGGGCATCTGGAACGTTGAGCCTTTGGCTATGTAGGTGTCTGCCGTAGGAGAAGAAAAGGAGTTTGCCCGGTCTCTATAGGACCTGAGGGATAGTATGGCGGTAGTTGCATAGCCTAGCCGAGCTTGTTGAAGCTCTGGTTTGCATAGGTAAGGGGAATGAGGCAATACGCCGAGAAAGGGAAACGTGATAGGGCAGGGAGTGGTATTTTAATTATCCTCCTAGAAACAAGGATTAGGGGGAACAGGGTACGCTTATGAGAGAGTATGGGTAACGAGTAGCATTTCGAAATATTAACTAAACCTTCTACCTAAATCTGCATTGCTGTAGATTCAGAGTCACCGTTACCAGGATAGCGGTGAGCCGCTATAGTCGGAGCGACGTGATGCCTTCCATGGATGGAGGCTTCTCGCGGCTGCTGTACCCGCTTCGAGAGTCTTAACGTTTCTTGCTTTATAGCTCCTATCTGGGGAGGAATCCTTGATGAATTTCACCGAGTTCCATGCCCCCGGCTTTCCTACAATTACGATAAGCAAGTTCCTGGGTAAGTACATCTCTTGCGTCAGCATCGTCTAACATTATGCAGGTACAACATAAAGGTATATTGGCTATGCGTTGAGCTGTTATTCTGTTATCGTTTTAGAGTGAATACTTTATAATACGACTTGATCAGGGCTCATGCTACTGTAATGAAATTGCTTAGTTACCTATATCATACTTAATCATATCATAGTCGAGCCACTAGCGTTTCACTCAACGCTTCTTGAACACAGGACATGACGAGCTGACCGGTCGCATAATCCCAAAATCGCTCTTGTAACAATATACGCCCATTTGCGCCCCCTGACGTACCACTCTCGCAGAGCATCCACTCATTAGCCTTGGGTTTCGGGCTATGGAGTAAGATGTGATGAGTGAGGGTGGTGCTCATAGCTAGGCTCTGCATGTCCTCTTGCACCGCCTCCCAATTTGTTAATAATGCAAGTTCAAGAAGATTTTCATCTGATAAGAAAGCCATGCAAGCAGACTGAATGGCGTGGGACTCCGTTGTGAGGCGGGCCGAACGGACGAAACCGCGAGCACGCATCTGTAAAGGATGCTGGGCTGAGTTGAAGGGTAGTAGTCGCCACTCAAATGGTTCGTCATCGTCCATATCATCGATAGACGATCCGGGCGACTGATGGGCTTGGAAGCCGAATTGTCGGAATCCTTGCTTGGGGACGTCGTGAGGGGATGTACCATTAACTACGGGGATAGGATCGCAATAGGTCAGAACACTATCGCTCGCTCCCACGTTGCTAGACTTCTGAAAGGAAAGGATAGCTGTGTAGAGACAGCGATTGTCGCGAGCACCCTGGGTGGCTCGCACCGTGCGAGTAGCGAACCTGCGCCCATCGGCAGTGCGGTCGACATGATAAACGACTTTGAGGTCGGCTTTGATAGGCCTCAGAAAGGAAGACTGTGACGAGTAAAGGTTGAAGCCCTGGGCCACTGTTGCGGTAGCCGCAGACACAGCCTGACTGATAATTGAACCACCAAATGCATTGCCATCAATTTGGTGAACTAGGGGCCTGTGGACTTAGTGTTAGCGACTTGAGAAAATCACACCGATGTATCGAAGTGTGCTCGAGAGACGAACCCATGATTGGAATAGATATCAGGTCCTAATTCGGGTCTTTGGTCGACAGAAAGCAGCGTCTGGAGGGCAGAGAGACAGGCCATGACCCCCTCTTCCTCTTCTTAGAACTTTTAAGTCTCAAGTACTTGAGTGCCTACTTAAGTAGGTTAGATACATGGGTAGGCCCTATGGCAATGATTCTAAGTAAGGCGAACGAACTTATTATACCAGGAAAACTTTAGACTTGGATTCTGTTGCGCACTTCATTAAGATCTAAACGACAATGCCACTTCCAATTGCGCTGTACATATGTATTCATTGATTTTTTGTATGTTGTAGGTGTAAGGTTATGGAGGGTGTAGGGTGTACATACGTAAAGTTTTCTGGATGGTGACTTGAGCCGACCTCTTGCATACCCAGGTGCCAACAAACTAGACCTTAATTACATATGTACGAAGCCCCTTTGCTGATGTAGGCTACGTGCAGTGCCTCAAATAACCCTTTATGACGTATCCTTAAAGGCGTCTTAGACGCTTACACAGTATGTACCTAAGTATATTAGTACATCGCCATTTACAGTCAACTAAGCATTCAAAACGTGTCTAAATTAAGCCAACTTACCAGCGAAGCGGGCCGACCCTTTTTCAAAATGTTACAAGTATGGAGATACCGGGACCTAGTTGCTATGTCTTGACCTTTGCATGAAATGTTGAGTCCGGATTATAAGTGCTAGCTTACCCCCAATATCACCATGCGTCTCATAGCTCACCCCCAATCCGACAATACATCGGGAGACAAACAGACTTTGGAAGAGTCGATCCAGTGTCTTTAAGTTACAGTCGCCTATAGCTACCTTCGCCTCATTTCAAGCCGATGGATGGAAAGAGAATCAGTCCAACCGATGGATCTTCATCACATTCAGCCAGGATGCCTGACATGCCTTCCGTTGGGTCGCATTCTCACAAGAAGAAGCCCTTCTCCTTCTATGTATCGGTTCTCGGTCTTTCGCTGGTAGCATTGATCACTGCATGGGATGCAACATCTCTTGCCATAGCCCTACCAGTTAGTCCAACGCCCCTTTCCCGGCTAGCTCGTGATGCTAGTCTCTGCCTCGTCTCTGCCTCGTCCCTAGCACTCTCGGCGACCAAATTCTCACGTTTTCTTGGGTTGCGTAGGTCATCACGAACCAGCTACATGGAAATACGTTAGAGTCCTTCTGGGCAAGCATCTCCTTCACTCTAGGTGTCGCCATCACCCAACCGATATACGTGAGCTTATCCGACGTTCTGGGACGTAAGCAGCCGTTGTATGCCTCAATGGCTCTGTTTACTATCGGCGCTATAGTGTTTGCTGTCGCTAATGATATGACGACCCTCATTGCCGGGCGTCTTGTTCAAGGCCTCGGAGGAGGTGGCCTGTACGTACTCCAGGATATCATACTGGCCGATATCACAACACTTAAGGAACGACCACTGTACCTGGGCTTGATCTCTATAGCTATGGCTTTGGGAACTATTCTAGGACCTATATTAGGAGCCCTGTTCAGCGACTTCGCCAGCTGGAGATGGATCGGATGGATTAATTTGCCTATCGTCGGGATCGGCTTCTTGATTTTTGTGTTCTTTCTCCATTTACGACCTATCCCTGCGACTTTTGCGCGGAAGCTTCGTCGACTTGACTGGGTAGGAATGTTCTTGTTCACGACGGGTGCTACTGCTGTTGCACTACCACTAAGCTGGGCCGGCTCATTATATTTTTGGTCTTCATGGAGGACTATCTTACCTTTCATTCTGGGAGTTTTCATCCTCGTCATGTTTGGACTGTACGAGCGGAAAGTCCCCGTCGAATCGTTGATCCCATTTCGCATCTTCTCAAATGTCACGACAGTCGCATCGCTGATTACTGGATTTGTCCACGGCGCTATCATGTATACGATGCTGTTCTATCTGCCGCTATTTTTCCAAGCGGTCTTCCTAGAAGCCCCTCTTGAAGCAGCGAAGTCGACTCTACCAGTTTGCATTCTTACTGTGGCTTTCAGCTTCGTCGCCCCCGTCGTCGTGGAGTTCACACGTCGATATCGCCTGCTTCTTTGGTCAGGTTGGATTATCATAACATTGTCCCTCGGCCTTTGGTACAAGGTGGATCGAACTACTTCTAGGGCTGAGGCATATGCTTACCAGTCTATCCTTGGGGCAGGTGTTGGTATTGTGTTTACCGTAACACAGTTTCCTATGCAAGCTAGCGTGGCTCATGTTGACGATACCGGCCTTGCAGTTGGCACACTTATCGTGATTCGTATATTCGGAGCATTGATCGGTCTTGCTGTTGGATCTACCATATTCAACTCGGTATTTCAGAAATCCATTACGGCCCTAGGAAGGTTGCCAGAATCAGTGAGATCCCTAGAGGACCCCAGTCAGGCTATCGACTTCATCTACACACTTAGGACGTTAGATTTGCCGCCCGGTTTCATGGATGATTTGCTAGTGGCATATCTTGGCCCATATCAAGCAATATGGATCGTCATGGCGAGTCTTTCAGGAATAGGACTTCTCGTGTCTTTGATCGTTCAAGAACTCACGCTGGAGAGAGATGAGGCTGGTAGGCAGGGTTTCCAAGAAAATTCTTGACATTCACTTAAATTCTACGAAATTTTGTAGTGCTTTCGGAACTAAATGTCGTTACCCTCGCCCCTTTTTGGTACTTTCGGCCTAAGACAAAACCCACCGGGTCATTGTATCTCAGACGGCGATGTCTTTCCCTACATCGCCTCGAGGATGGAAAACTATTGCTGGACCATCATGTGTAGCGGAGGCAATATCATATAGTTGGTACTCGCCATCCCTCTCCCGACCTTCCCCTAAAGCAAGGCTCCCGCCACCTAGACTCTCGAGTTTGCCCGAAGGGCGTTCAAAGTCAAAATACCAGAAGACCTTAGCCAACAGAAGGCTAGCCTCAGCATAAGCCATTGCCTTACCGGCGCAGGCACGCGTGCCGATGGAAAAGGGCTCAAAGGCAATATGCATGAGGTCACCTTGAGCCGATGCCTCCGACTCCAGCCAACGCTCGGGTAGAAATTCGAAAGGCCGAGGAAAGAATTCCTCATTGTGATGCATTGTGTATATGTTCACACCGACCTGAATGCCTGGTGGTATGACGTGTCCGTCTATGATGAACGGTTCTTCGACATTTTCCGTAATATCAAGCTCTCGCCACAGCGTCCCCGAAGCTGGAGGCGAGATCCGAAGAGTCTCGTCGACAACAGCCCAGAGAAACTTGCAGCTGGCTAGACTAGGTCCGTTCTTTATTTGGTCGCCGGTCGCGAAAGCCGAGCGAATTTCGGCAGCAAGCTTAGCGTAGGCCGAAGGACTGTGCGACAGATAGAAAAAGGCGGCGCATATCAAGGCCGATACCGTGTCTGCCCCAGCTGGGAAGAAGAATGCCGCCTCGGCCCATATTTCGCTGTTTTTGAGGTATTCCCCGTCGGGATTCATCTGATTCGCAACGATGGAGTACAGATCATGTCGGATATGCTGATCTTCGGCTAGACGAGAGGCGATCATAGTTTCTATGGCGTTATAGTATGCAAAGACCTGGTCAGAGGCAAACAGTTCCAGAAAGTTGAAAATCTTGGTTTTATACAAGAACGGAAACTGCAAGAAGATATTGCTTCTATGGTTTCCGGCTGTCTGTGCCTGGATGAGATCTCGGTATTTAGGCTCGGTCTGCGTTTTCAAGGGGCGACCGAATGCAAGCAGAGCAACGGTATCAAAAGTGAAACGCTTCACGACCTCCGTCATGTTGACAATGTTTTGGCTCTCTGACGACGAGAGAAGGACCTGGAGAAAAATGTCAATCTGCTCGCTCATGACCGGCTCGAAGATTCTCATGGAGCGCTCTGAGATAGCTTGGCCTACAAGCTTGCGCTTGAAGCGGTGCCTGTGTTTATCGATTACATTGAAGACACCATAGACTCCCGGAGTCGCGGCAGTGAACTGGTAAGCGTATGATTTGGACAGCCTTTCATTCAGGTAAATGTCTTTGATTATCAGTTTCTCGTCGCCAGGTAATGGGATCAAGTCATGTATTACCTTGCAATGCTTTGGGTGAACTGAATATCAGCTTGTTAGGGCCATGTCGTAGGATAGGACCTGGCGACGATTAGATCTACAGACAAGTATGAGAGGGGTGCGTAACGTGCCGTATCTCAAATGATCCAATCGTGTCTTGATATGCAGGTTCATCGAGGCCGCATAATATCCGGCATAGGCGTCCGTCAATTTTGCAAAAAAAGGTCCCGGGTAGTGCCTCAGGGGATGAAGAAACAGCCGATACCCGAGCACAAGAGATATCTACACTATTGTGAGAAGGAAACATATTATTAAGCATCGTCACAGTACACTTACATATGTGACGGTTATGGTTCCGAGGTAAATGCCAAATGTAGTAGCCTCTAGCCAACCACCCGCCATTTTAGAGAGTCATGCAAACGGACTTGAGTGTTGTCAAACGAGCAAAAGCCGTTCTCCTTCTCAGTTGGACTTGGTGAACAAGGACGAAAAGTTACAATCTCTCACCTAACGAATCTAATAGAGGAGTAAAGTAGGGTTAAAAAGAGGAATAAAACACACAGTTAAGTATTAATATTAATTTAAACTTAACAAGGCTTTATTTAAATCTTCAAATCCGATTAAAATATTCCACCGCTTACTTATATATAACATATAGTTATAATATTAAACAGTAAGAAGATTATGAGTACTTAGACACCTAGGTACCTTTGATCGTTAGTTTCAGCCTTAAACCTCTCTGCCCCTTTTGTGAGGTGATGTGCGGCGTTGGGGTCTGCGATCTATTCATCTGGTGTTGGTGTCGTCATTGACCGACGCCTACATTCTACGAACACCCCGTCAGCAAGATACGTTTGACAACCAATCCGAAAAGAACCTACAGCAAGGATTCCAAGCGCATACCTCACACCAACACCGCCCTGCCGCCTTATTATTGGCCTCGGGAAGCATCCAGGGCTGCCAGGCCCCCCATGTCACGGTCAAGGATATCCGTACATTGAATTTCAAGGACGATATCGTAACATATAACATACAGTCGTGCAGATATACTTGGATCCTTCTCGTGCAACAGTAGACTGATATCTAGGACGAGGGCCCGGCCAACGAGCGTTCATCAAGAGATGAACATTCACCACCCATCGATTGCTACGCAGTAGAGGCTGGCACGAAATCACAAATAATAGATACCATACCGCCTATCCTCAATAAAACCATCTATGGGCTAGCCTCTTTTGAATTAGACCCCACCACTAGTACGGATGATAGCCCCTGGCGGCGTGTCAACTTGAGAAATGTACTCGATGGGTGGGCGTGTTTCTCCCGGCAAACCCAAACCCTTTGACGCCTGAGAGGCTTTATTGGGGAGAGACGCGCCATCATCTTGAATCTTTTGGTAGGTCGGCCGCTGGAACGAAGGCGCGGCTGATGCCGAATCTTCGTGGTTTGATCGCTTCGTTGACATGGTCAGCCACGACCGTAGTGAGTCCATAACCTTGTGAAGCAATGTGCTGCGACGAAAGACTTTTGGAAGCGCCGGTATGCAAAATACAAGCAACACCAGTGTTTGCTCAGCAAGACACCAGAGCGCCATCCCACAGACGTAGTAAGTAGTATCGTCCGATCGTAGGTACTTGATCGTCGCGTTCAAGCGAAATGCAGCCGAAATGGAGGCACTATCAGCACATATGACCTTTTGTCAGTCTCAAGAATCTATGGAGTCAAAGGCCGTTCCTCAGCGTGACTTACAATATACCGATCGCGAAGAGCAAGGAGATGCCAAGCTTTGTTGTTTTGGCCATCTGCAACTTCCAGATGACTCTCTGAGGAAGAATCAATATCAAAAAATGAGAAACCAGGTTCAGGCTGGCATTGGCAGTGTCCAAGTTTCTCCTATCCACGCAAGTGCCCGGAATCGTCTTATCCCAAATCCGCTGATATGGCGTGCACGTAAGGTTTCCTATGATCAAAGCAGAGCCATAGAATACGACATTCACCCATAGCAGGGCTTGACAAGCCCACTGAGACAACGGTGTCAGTTTCTCCGAGATTGAAGTTGATAAACACTGATCGTTCCAACACCATGAGGATACCCACCCAAAAGAAACCACGAACACCACGCGGGGAGAAGGTGTGCATCCACTCAAGGAGAATTGCGGCTTTCAAGCACCCCATAGCTCCCGCATATATTAGAGAGTCAATGTTGACAACCTAGTCCAGGTTAACTAGAGCCTGAATATGTACGGGAGGACGTTTGTAGCTCTCCGAGCTTCGGCCATGTACTATTGCTGAAGACTTTCTCACATACATAGAAAGTTTCGGACACGTTTTTTACACGGATATCCCATTGGTGTACGAAAAGTCCGTTCGTCCAGGTTAAACGGTATCCGAAGACACAGAAGGCAACAAAAAGGATCTTTGAGAAAGTAAGTAGTCAGTTTTGCGCCGAGCAGCGAAAAAGATGTTCTCGCGGGTGGCGTGCTCACATATCCAAAAACTCCGAGGACTGAATCTTGTTAGTTATTTAAGATGCTTCTGTCGACATCAGTGTAGATAGTGAGCTTACAATCTTCCAGGTGTATTTTCCGAATGACGAAGACCCTAGAGTAAACCCGCAATGTGATTGCTATAGTAGCCAACGCCAAACAGACCGATATGACTCCCCGAACTAAAGCATTGAGGTTGGGAGGGTTGTCGAAATTTGGCTTGATTCCTGTGGGGGGATGAAGCGCAGGCCCATCTAAGAATTCGCGCTGACCTTCGGGCGGAAGTGAGCGCAGAATCTTGTCAAGGTTATCGAGCCACATTGAGATGGTAGGACAACAAGGTAGGTTAACTATGAAAGGTAGTTGATGTAAAATTTCAAAGTGTTCTTCTGGGGATCTTTTGACTTTACATTAAGATGACTTCCTATAGCTTGAGATTCTCTTGTGCAAGTATTGAGTAGCCGCAGAACATAGGCACAGCGGACCGCTTAAGAGGATCATGTTGTATTCACAGGGTCGCGTATCGCGGAATACTCAGTAGGGGAGATGGCGTCCGGCCCTGATTGCGTCGAGCAGTCTGATCCAACATAACTCAGTAGGCTGACGGGCGCGCTTATGTCAAAGACACATTACTTGGGGAAGCTGGAGAATATCCAACAATCTCTTGGCAGACATGGATGGGCCTTATGTACCTAGGTAAGTAGGTAAACCAACCTATAGGGTTTTGCTAATGATCAGCCTGGTCTTACACTTTGCCCGTAGAACCTGCCAACGGCAAGGAACTATGTAACGTCGTAAATAGATTCTACAGGTAGACAAGCGTTATCTTGCACGGCACAGCACAGAACGTAAATGATAAGGCAGGCTGCATTCCAATATCTATATATAATTAATGATAAATAAAAATAAAAGAAAAAAAGAAAGAAAAAAAGCCTAGTGTCAGTAGGCGGACTAACAACCGTATCGGCGGACCCACGCTTGATGACAAGCATGTTTTCCTCCTAAAACGTCTATCCAGTATGTTGTCAGGTCGAGCCATCTGTCCCAGCTATAGATAATTGATGCTTTAAGCTGCGAGAACTGGCGTCTCCCTAGTATATACGGATCGTTGTCAAATAGCAAGCAGACTGTCTCGAGTTAAACTGTGGAAATTTGTCCTTATGTATTCCGATTTGATCATCAAGCAGTGGTGTGAGGATCACCGTCCTAGAGCGTCCTCAATGTACAATGAGCCCGCATTCTACCGCAACCTGGAAAAGGCCTTGGATAATCGTCGACAAGCTGAGAATCTGTTAGCACTCAAGCCCCGGTGGGATGAAAGCGTTGCCGACTTCACGTCTGCAGATTTTCTCTCACTTACGCGCACAGGTCGAATCCGCGAGTACTTCCTAGCGGAGCTTGCAAGTCATCCAGACTTCGAGTTAGGTGCCTCGGGAGGTCGCCTTCAGTATGGCAACTATGCATACATCAACCAAGTCGAGCAGGAGATTGCTGACTTTCACGGCGCGGAAACGGCTCATATCGTCCAGTCGACTTATGGGGCTAACCTAGGTGTGCTGTCCAGCGTCCTCTTGCCGGGGGACGCTATCGTTTACGATGAGTTAGTCCATGCAAGTAGTCATGAAGGCTTCCGCCTCAGCCTGGCGGAACATCAGATGGCGTTTCGTCACAACGACCCAAATGGATTACGTGAGAGTTTTATCCGGCTTAAAACAGAAAACCCGGGTTTTGAAGCGGGTACGAGATCTGTGCTGATCTGCGTCGAATCTTTCTACAGCATGGATGGCGATGTGTGTCTGCTTCCAGAGCTAATTCAAATCGCGAATGAAGAATTTCCGCTCGGAAATGCCCAATTCATCATAGACGAGGCTCACAGTCTCGGCGTGATTGGTGATAAAGGCAGAGGGCTGGTGTCAATGCTAGGACTCGAGAAAGCGGTAGCGATTCGAATTCATGCAGCCAGCAAGGCCGTAGGAGCTGTTGGCGGTATTTCGTCTTTCCAAGGCTCTAGAAGCTTGCTTTCATGAGTGGATGACTGACTACCCTGACAGGAATTATCTTGTGCAATCAGACCGTCAGATCCATGATGCTGAATCATGCGCGTTCTTTGACGTTCAGTTGTGCGCCGTCATTCCCCATGGTCGCCTCTATCAGGGCTGGTTATCAGCTCTTAATGAGCGGAGAGACAAAAGCGGAGAGATAATTCGCTGAGCGACAGGTTTCCAGCGCGTCTATATTAACTGTCTATAGGCACAGGAGCGGATCCAGCGCAATGTGAAGCATCTGCTTGAATGTCTCACCACGAATCCGGTATGGGATGAGGTGACGGATGAAGGAATCCTCTCGATCCCTTTTAGGGATGACTGGGAACATCAGCCTTTTCAGACACATATCGTGCCTCTGCGCACGCGGCCGCGTCACGAAATGTTCTTGCTCTTCCATCTCCTCAAGAATCAGTTCAACGCATATCCCTTCAAGTTTCCCGTGGTTCCGAAGGGGCAAAGTCGGCTGGTGATACACGCCCACAATACTCTGGAGCAGATCGAGAAGCTTGCGACTGCAATCTGTGAATGGGCTCTCGAAATACTCAGCATTGAACAGGGCGAATCGGACAGTGAATTACCAAGCGCGGCGCGCCAGGTCTATGCACTGCAGAGTGCCATGTAACCACCCCTTGAGGATATGTTTATTTCGCGAATCATGTACTCTATCTTTGAGATCTTTGAGAGTATGCAGCTTGCAAGGAGTCAGGAGTCAGGACCGAGTAAGCCGCGTGCGTGTTTACTAAGTATGTACCTACCGTAAAGACCGAGTATATTGAATTTTGAGCTACAGCCAATCCCAGCTGTCCTCAGTCGATGGCTTCACTGCCACATATCAGACTACCCCCCCTTTCTTCGCGCACACTGCAACTTACTGACAATGTGTTTCTATTTTTCTTGTCCAATGACAGGTGATTAGAGAAACTAGGCACCGAATGTCTCACCCAACTCCAACTATTGCTAAACGCACCCCCATACTTTCTAGGTTAGTAGTGGCATCTTGGAAATCGGCTTTTATACCTTAGCGTTTTTTGGGGGGTGGGGGTTCGCGGGAACGAAATATCTACTGCTGACAATATAAGTGCCGTATATTTATAACTTTGTAATGAAAGTTACTCTCAAAATCCCCTTTGAGATGTTAATGTGATTTACGCTTGGGTGGCCTTATTGTCATGTAGTGTTCATTTAAAGAGACCCCCATGCGTGTGGCAAGGCCATAAGATGCACACTCTTGGCCAAAGACATGGGTTCTTACAGCCTCGAAGACCGTCTTTGATTGAGGAGCACTCATGGCTTGTGACGAGCTAAACCCTGGGCTTGGCCCTGGCACCTAGTTCCTCGAATATGCCTTACTGTCAAGGAGTCTGCTGGGTCACTCCTGGGAATATAGATAACGTAGGGGCGTCTTCTTCTGTGATAGCCTGTGACTGATGCTCTTCAGCTAGTATATCAAGTGATAGATTATTGCATGACCACCCTTCGGTATATCAAGAGTGCATACATTACCTTCGCCGTTTTTAGAAGTGATTGTATCCTGAACATTGGCCATGTTGAACGGCATTACCACACGTCACCAGAACCCTCCCCAAAGCACCTCGGATGCCGAGGGACGCAACATGGCAATGTCTATAGATCGCCCCGGTGATGTTCGCCAGATCTTCACTCCCATCGCCATCTGCGGTATGGCTTGTCGACTGCCGGGACGCGTTCACTCTCCTCAAGAGTTGTGGGATTTCTTGCTATCGAAAGGCGATGCCCGCACACGCGTTCCTGAAACAAGGTACAATGTCTCTGCATTCCACTGGCCAACCAAGAAGGCAGGCCATACCATTACCGAGCACGGATATTTCCTGGACAAGAGCGTCGATCTAGGTGCCTTAGACACATCTATGTTCCCAATGGCCCGAAGCGAACTTGAGGCCCTAGACCCCCAGCAAAGAATTCTATTCGAAGTCGCGAGGGAGTCCCTTGATGACGCCGGGGAAGTCGACTGGAAGGGCACGAACGTTGGCGTTTACGTGGGAAACTTTGGTAACGACTGGTACGATTTGCAGCAAAAGGAATCACAGAGATATGGCACGTATCATGTCAGCACTTCCCATGACTTCGCCGTGTCTAATCGTGTGCCTCATGAAATGGACCTACGCGGACCAAGGTATGGTATTCATTCTGTGTAGTTGTCCCTCCGATAGCAAACACGCCAGCTAACATGTGGCGAACTCATAGCATGACCATTCGAACAGCTTGTTCATCGAGTCTTGTTGCATTGACTGAAGCGTGCACGGCCATAGCTAAGGGTGACTGCCCATCAGCAATTGTGGCAGGCACCAGCATCATAATGGCTCCATCTTTAACAACCGATATATCGAATCAGAACGCTCTTAGCCCTGAAGGGTCTTGTAAGACCTTTTCAGCAAGGGCAGATGGGTACGCCCGTGGTGAGGGGATAGTAGCTCTATACGTTAAGTCTTTACATGATGCACTAAGAGATGGGAATCCCGTCCGGGCAGTGATCGTTGGTGCGGCGACAAATTGTGATGGGAAGACACCCGGTTTTACTGTACCGAGCGCCGATGCCCAGGAATCGCTTATTCGACACACATACAGGGTTGCTGGTATCGACGAGCCCGACATTCCGAAGACAGGATACTTCGAGTGCCATGGTACGGGCACGCCTAGTGGTGATTTCATCGAAACCTCGGCGATCGCTAAGGTTTTTGGCGCCTCTGGTGGCATATGTATCGGCGTGAGTAACCCTAACATCTTTTCGAGAGTCTTGAAATTGACCAGTTGGGATCAGAGCGTTAAGCCTAACCTAGGGCACGGAGAGGGAGTTTCTGGCCTGACTGCAGTACTGAAAGCAGTCCTGTCTCTTGAAAACCGCACGATTCTACCAAGTATCAAGTGCCTACCACTAAATGAGAAGATCCCTTTTGATAGCTCTCAACTTACAATCCCTATGGAACCGACTCCGTGGCCGGCAGGACGCTATGAGCGTGTAAGCGTCAATTCCTTCGGCATCGGCGGTTCTAATGCTCATGCTATCATCGATTCAACGAGGGCTTTTTTGGAGTGCGGAGATGAGATCTCAAGAGAGAAGAATCCGCTGGACGTGCCACAGCTATTGCTTTACTCTGCTAGTTCTACGCAATCCTTGAAGGATATGATTGACAGATACTCGGTGTATCTGAACACTGCGCCTGCGAGCCTGAGTCTTGCGGATGTGGCGTATACTCTTGCAAGAAGAAGGGAGCAGCTCCCTTTCCGGTCGTTTGAAGTTCGCTCCCGTTTCCAGCCTGGCGAGGCATCTTTACCAACGCACCTGAGTAAGTGTCCGTTGATAGCTATGGTTTTCACAGGCCAAGGAGCACAATGGCCCCAGATGGGCCGCCAGCTGCTGCGAACCAACGTTGTGTTTAGCCAGACTATCAAGGCTCTAGATGATCACCTTCAGGACCTTAGCGCTTTTGCCCCAAACTGGAAGTTAGAAGACGAGCTTCTTAAACCTGCCCGTACTAGCAGGGTCAATGAGGCCGAATTTGCCCAGCCACTCTGTTCTGCGATTCAGATTGCCTTGGTTGATACCCTTGCGTCCATTGGTATAAGACCCTGGGCAGTGGTGGGCCATTCCAGCGGAGAAATTGCAGCAGCTTATGCAGCTGGAGGTCTAACAGCTCAACAGGCTATTATAATAGCTTATTATCGTGGCCTAGTCTGCACAAGAGCAGCAACTACTCCCGGAGCAATGGCCGCTGTAGGGCTGAGCTGGAAAGAGACGGAAAAGTTTCTCGTTTCCGGGGTTGTTGTGGCCTGTGAAAATTCGCCCAGCAATGTCACGCTCTCCGGGGACGAGGACAAAATCAAGCTTGTGCTAGCTGCTATAAAGCAATCTTTTCCGTCCAGTCTCACTTCCATCCTGAAGGTAGAAAAAGCCTACCATTCCCACCATATGTTGAAGGTCGGAAATGAGTACCGCTCGCTTATGATCAACTCGGGGGTCACAGGGAGGCCACCCTCGTTACCGTTTTTCTCGAGCGTGGCGGGAGGGCTGTTACCTTCGAAAGATAATGCAGGCTTCGTAAATCCATGTTTTGGGCCGGATTATTGGCAAAAGAACTTGGAATCGCCTGTGCTTTTCAAAGATGCCGTTTCGCATCTTCTTGACCATCCATTGCCGACTCCGGAACACAGCATGGTCATCCTCGAAGTCGGGCCTCATCCAGCACTCGCGGGACCATTGAGACAAATATTGTCGGCAAATACCCGACGTCTTACAGTATTGGACATCATGCCGACCATCGTGCGGCGTCAGGATAGTATGGAAAATTTTCTAACTATTGCTGGAAAGCTCTGGGCGTTCCATGCCAATATGGACTTTTCAGCACTTGTTCCTCGCGGCAAATGTCTTCCGAACCTACCTCGCTACCCATGGAACCACCAGCGAAGTTACTGGACCGAGTCTAGAGTTGCAAGTGAGTGGAGGTTCTGCAAAAATCCTTACCACGATCTCCTAGGGATGAAGATACCGGAAACTTCGGAAATCCAGCCAGCCTGGCGAAACCTCCTACACCTTGAAAACGCGTCCTGGCTTTGTGATCATAAGATCAAGAACGATATAGTCTTTCCTTTCGCAGCTTATGTGGCTATGGCGGCTGAGGCGATTAGCCAGGTCACCGGAGTCCGAGATGCCGTAGAGCTGCGACACGTGAGAGTGACTACCGCGTTGGTGTTGAGTATGGACGCACCGACAGAGTTAGTGACCACTCTACGTCCTCGTCGCCTCACAGAATTCTTAGACAGCCATTGGTGGGAGTTCACGATCACAGCACATACTGGACACACGTGGACCAAGCATAGCTTTGGCGAGGTGCGCGCCATTACCAAGACGTCCCTAGGACAGCACTATACACCAGATGAGCAAGTTGCTCCTCATGAGGTCAGTGTGCGCCAGTGGTACGAGCGGGTCAGCCGCGGCGGCATTCGCTACGGATCTCACTTCAGAAAATTGGATCAAATAAGGACATCCACCAGTGGTCCGAAAGGCACAGCTGTAGCCACGATGCAGAATGACTGGGCCCCCGACGAATCTAAAGCATACTATATGCACCCAGTAGTTCTCGATACGCTCTTCCAGCTGATGGGAGCTGCGGCTCACCACGGTTTCACGCATGCCTACGGGCAAGGTGTGCCTTCCAGTACGGCGAATATTGCGCTGTCTCGTTGCTCTTCGGACCATCTCACCCTTGTAACAAATTGCGAGCGCATCGGAAATACAATGGTAGGAGACGGATCATGCCTGGGTACAGACTCAGCTGCCTGTTTGAGAGTTTCAGGGGTGCGATTCTCTGACCTGGACGGAGAGGACGAAATGAATGACATTCCCACCACGGCACAGGCTGAATGGGTGCCACATGTCGATTTTCTGGACCTTGATGTTCTCATCAAACCGGCTCCAAACCACATTAGTCAACATCTGCAAGACTTAGAACTCCTTTCGCAGATGGCCGTCACAGCCTCGTGCCGCTCGCTCACACCATCGTGGGCATTTCCTAATCCCAAGGACCACGTGCAGAAGTACAGAGCATGGCTTGAGGAGCAGACTTTCCCAGAGCTGGAAAGCTTAGGAAACGACACTTTGATGAACCAGATCAAGATCCTCTGTGACTCACTCTCTGAAGATTCGTTGGCACCTGCCGCTCGAGCTATATTGAAGCTCGTCGCCAACGCGGCGGATATTGGGTCCGGAGAGATCGAGCCTCTGGATGTTCTACATGAGGACAACACTCTCGACAAATTAAATCGCTTTCTTGCTGAGTTTGATGCAACGGAATTTCTGCGCTGCGCAGCGCATTGCAACCCTAATCTTCGTATTCTGGAGTTAGGAACAGGCATGGGGCCTTCCATGATTAACATTCTTGAGCGGCTGAAGCGCCCCAATGGCCAGCTTCTCTATTCGCAGTACGTCTTATACCGAAAATCTGCCAGGGATACTTTACCCATCTGAAACTCGCTTTCGAGGAATTTCTAATGTGGAATTTGCTGTCTTGGATATCTCCAAAGACCCCGAGGACCAGGGCTTTGAGTATCGCAAGTTCGACCTGATAATTGCGAATGGCAGAATCTACGCAACTCCTTGCATTAGCCAGAGTCTCAGCCATGTCCATAAGCTCTTGAGCCCTAATGGGCACCTCCTCCTACAACAACCTCGAGAGGGGCTTACGTGGATCAAGTACGTTCTGGGTGCGCTTCCCGGATGGTGGTGCGGTTCTGGCGATGGTCGCGATGACCAGCCCTTCATGAGTATGAGGAAATGGGAAGAAGTGCTCGTGAACGCTGGCTTTCACGGCTTGGACTCTTATAATCATTACGATTTGAGCACCATTATGATTGCCAGGGTACGGGGACAGAGCGAAAAGTCGACAAAGAAGGTCACGCTGCTCTACGATGCCGAGAACGAGGTTTCGGACTTATTCGAGTTCGAGAAGACGCTGGTATCACAGGGATTCCAAGTCTCCTGTTACCCAAGTGATTCCGTCATTCCAGTGGATCGAGATATTATTGCCTTCTTAGACAAGACAAAACCTTCCCTCGAATCCATTAAGGAACCTTCTTTCCAGGTGCTCAAAGACTTGGTTCAACGAATTGAGAGCTCGAAATCTGGAATCTTGTGGGTCACGAATCCGACACAGATACAGTGTCAAGATCCAAGATTCGCCCCTATCGTCGGGCTCGCACGAACCCTACGTCTCGAAAAGAATATAGACTTCGCTACCTGCGAGGTTGATGATATGGAGTCCCCCGCCGCGATCCGGGCCGTAACAAACGTCTTCCGTAGATTCCATGAACGCGACTCTGGTGCTAATCAAGACTTCGAATATGTCATATCTGGAGGCGTCGTCTACGTCAATCGGGTCTTCCCCTTATCTCTAGCTGACACCACGCAGGAGACCCTTGCTCTTCGTCGTGAGGCTGCCCTCAAAATCGGCCGCCCAGGGCTGCTAGACTCGTTACAATGGTTTAGCGCACCACCTATGATGGACTTGAAGGAATACGAGGTAGAAATTGAGGTCTCGGCAGTCGGCTTCAACTTTAGGGTAAGTCTGGGAGCGCGTTTATACCCCTGCAAGGCTGTTTCGTGTTGTTTTAGAATACAAATCGAAGAAACGTATTGACACTCTCTAATAGGATGTTCTTGAGGCGACTGGGGTCATAGAACTTCCCACTGGCCAACAGCGTGGAATTGGTATCGAGGCTAGCGGCATCGTCCGGCGTGTCGGACCCGAAGTGACCAAAGTTTCTGTGGGCGATCGAGTCGTGGCTATGGGAGAGTCGACATTTTCTACCGTTGTGACTACCACAGAAATGCTATGTGAGAAGATGCCTGATGGAATGAGCTTTGTCGATGGAGCTTCTATGCCTATAGCATTCCAGACAGCTATTTACGCTCTTTTGAATATTGGGCATCTTGAAGAGGGCCAGGTGAGTAGCGGAATACGCAAGCGTTCGTGACAATCACCTGATAGTAGCTAACGTGACCGAAAACTGTAGTCTGTACTCATCCACAGTGGATGCGGGGGTGTTGGCCTTGCGTGCATCCAAATTGCACGCATGCTCGGGGCTGAGATCTACACGACAGTCGGCACCGAGGAGAAGGTGAAGCACCTTATGGAAACATTTGCAATTCCCAGGAATCGCATATTCATCTCGCGCCATTCCACTTTTCTCAACGAAATCCTCCTAGAGACCAACGGCAAAGGGGTTGACCTAGCCGTGAACTCGCTCTCTGGTGATCTGCTGCATGCAACCTGGCGTTGCGTTGCTAAATGGGGCACCATGGTTGAGATCGGTAAGGTTGACTCCCTCGGGGCTGCGAGGCTTGATATGGATATGTTCCTTGGAAGTCGAAACTACTGTTGTTTCGACCTCCGCCAGATGGCCATGGAGAGGCCGCATATGATTAACCGGTGAGAAAACCACTCATATCTCGCCACCAGGCCGCTTAGGCTGTATGTATTGCTAACTACCACCCTCGTTATAGTCTTTTAGGATCTATGATGGAGTACCACCGCTTCGGCCAAATCAGCCCAATACGCGTTGATAGAGTCTTCCAGGCGTCGGAGGTCCGAGATGCCTTCCGTTTTATGCAAAAAGGGTCCCATATCGGCAAAATCGTCATGACACTTCGTGATGATGACCGCAACATAGATTTCAGCAATGAAATCATCCCTCGTCAGTTAACGGTCACACTAGACCCCTCGGCGTCGTATCTTCTCGTGGGGGGACTTGGGGGATTGGGCCGCTCCGTGGCCATCTGGATGGTCCAACATGGTGCGCGGAATCTAACCTTCTTGTCCCGCAGTGTTGGTGATAGCCCACAAGAGGGCGGATTTGTTCGTATGTTGGACAGTATGGGCTGCAACACCAAACTTGTCCGCGGCAGCGTGACAAAGGCTGTCGACGTATCTCGTGCTATCGACGCAACCGTTCAACCTCTGAGAGGGATAATCCACATGGGCATGGTTCTTCGCGACCGGGCATTTTCACAGATGACAATTGACGACTGGGATTGCGTCACGGCTCCAAAGATAAGGGGCACTTGGAATCTGCACAATATATCGTGCGCAAGAGGTATCGATTTGGACTTCTTTATTTTATTCAGCTCCCTATCCGGGATAATGGGACAACCAGGACAAGCGAACTATGCCGCCGCCAATGCCTTCCTAGATGCATTCATGCAATTCCGTATAGCCATGGGTTTGCCGTGCACTACACTTGACATTGGCGCAATGGAGGGTATTGGCCACCTATCGGAAAATGAAGGTCTTCTGAGAAAGATGCGCGGCATGGGCTGGCAACCAGTTAAGGAAGAGGAGCTCCTGGAGGCCCTGGGCGCTGCTATGCTATCATCTCTGTCCGCAGAAGCTGATCAACAAACACCAGTACTTAGGAAAGACAACTTGTCGCCTATCAAGAACAGAAGCAGCCTTCTTGTTGGAATCTCAGCCAGCTCGTCAACAGACGACTTTGATAGTACAATTAGCACGCGCCTGAGCAGGGACATTCGCATGGCGGCGTATCTTAATCTGGGTGACACCGGGCGCGCCGAATTCAGCGGGAAGACCGACGCGTTACGCGTGTGCCTAGCCGAGGCCAAAAAGAAGCCGGCCCTTTTCAGACGTGACGAGACGGCAGCAGTATTAGCGCGCGAGATTGGAAAGAAATTGTCCAACCTGCTGCTCAAGCCAGACGATAATCCCAATATTGCGTCGAGCCTCACAGCGTTGGGTTTAGACTCGCTGATTGCGGTAGAGCTGCGAGCATGGTGTAAGCAGGCAATAGGGATCGATATGAGTGTGCTGGAGATGTTGGCCATGGGAACCTTGGAAGCACTGGGAAAGAACGTGGCCAAACGCTTAGCAAAGCTGTACGACGATTAGTTGTCTTCTTCCACAATTTCGATCGTGGATTGTCGGATTCAGGGAGATGAATCTATTGACAAAAAGTTTAACAACACTTTTGAACATTCAAATATACAACTTCTAATTTCATACATCTAAGCGAGAGAGATATGAAGAGTATATCGGTTTGCTGTGGCTGCTGCCGGCTAGAGCGTCCTATGGGAGAAAAAGGACATCTGGAACGAGTTGTTGTAAATTCCTATATATCTCAGAAATAACTAATAATGAGAGTCGATAGTGTATGACCTAGCATGTGGATATGTGGATACGTATTGTATTTCGTAGTGTAGTGGGATTTCACAGACTTTAAAGTTTAGGTAGAGTCCGGCTTGGCTGCTTGGCAACGGCGGGTCGGCGAATTGTCCTCCATTCGTTGGGGCTCCTGTACATCGTACTTTTCCTACAACTCTCCGCCATTGCGCTTTTGATCAGCTTCGAGTTTCGCGAATCATTCGCGTCCCTGAGATGGAGCCCCTCTATATATCATTGATACCTCTTCTCTGACCTATGTGCTGCCTATATCTTGGGACTTTCGCATAGGCTCGCGTCGCTCGGTTCGCCCGGGACACTTGCACAGAATTTCTCTGCTCTCTCTTACATATCGTACTCGACCTCCGTTACGATGGGCTTCCTCACATCTTTGACCGGCTACGCCGCGCCAATCTTCCTCATAATGTCGCCAATCTTAACGTACGCTGACCAAGCGGTCTCGATGCACCGAGCACGATCCAGCGCGGGCTTCTCGCTCGATATACCTCTGATAATGCTTGTAGCATCCATATTTAGGTTCGCCGTCTCTTCTCTACAGTAACTAGCTAGACTAACGACAGCAATCAGAATCTTTTACTATCCAGGCGCAAAATTCGATATCGCGTTGCTGATCCAGTCTTTCTGCAACATCGCCATCCAGATCGTCCTCCTCAAGATCGCTCTCGACCACCGGCCGCCCCCGTCATCGAAAGGCGGCGATGCCGCGCTCCCCTTCGCCGGTGCGCAAGATGGGCTCTGGGGAATTCAACGACCCTACAATTTCTGGCAGTGGCGATCGCCGAAACCGTAGGTCTCATCGATGAACAACTCCGTCCGCCGCCCAGGCTAATCGTATATGCTAGTTACTGGCAATTTCTGCTCTACCTATTTATCACCCTGACAATATTCGAGCTAGCCCTCGCACCGTTCGGCTCGATGTATACCGCGTATTCAGTATTGATAGGCTACATTGGTCTGTCGGTCGAGGCGACGTTACCGCTCCCGCAACTCTTCGCCAACGCACGTTCAGGATCGTGCAAAGGCTTCCGCTTCTCAGTTCTGGCGAGTTGGTTATTTGGAGAGTACGTATTTCGGAGTTTTTCGTTTCCTATTTTAGCTTGGCTTGGAAACTACACCTGCCAATTTTTTTTTTTTTTCTTTTTTTTTTTTTTTTTTTTTTTTTTTCTCCTTTGGCTCTCTCTCTCTATTTTCCTTTTCTTTGAGTTTATACCTCTCCAGAGATGAGCTGAGATCCCGAAATTATCTGGAAAAGGTATTTGCTAACTCCGGGTTGTGTATAGCGCGATGAAGATGTTCTGGTTCTTTACGTCTACGAGTGAAATACCGTGGGCCTTCAAATTATGTGGGATTTTCCAGGCTAGCTGTGATGCCTGCCTTGGCCTGCAGTACATGATATACGGTGATCAAAGCGTTTCGATCAAACCACAACAAATTTGGCCGTACTCGGGTGTGAAGCCACATATGTCTCTACCACCCAGTGGGCGACAGACGCCCACCGGGAGGAGAACGCCGTTGGGAGAAAGGAAATTTTGAATAGATAGGGGCCTTGACAGGTTAATTCACCATTGTCCAAAGGATTGGTAGACGCGATTTATATATCTAGACCTGAGTAATAATGAATAAGAATTTTATAGCATATTCCTGTAACAAGATAGGACTTTTAGGGTCCATATGTGCCTTGGTTATTGTGCCTATTGCCCTTTAGTAGTGTGAATAAGACAGCTGTTGAGTGAGTAGCGTTGTAATATGTCACCCATCATAATGTATTAATCAGAATCGACTAAAGACTCACTGGTGTATAAGCTCTTTCGATTGAGTTGGGAATTTTTTCCCCTTGAATCTAAGTATTTATTATGAATTTAAGGTAAGATAGGGGTTTGCTGTGGTTCAGGGGGGCCTTGTCAAGCATGGCTGTCGAATTAAAATGTGGGCTGATAGATCTCAAGGGACCGTGCAGAGATCATGAATTAGTGTTAGTAGGTACTTTTAGCCTTGAACCATCTCGGGCAATAATGCATTGCCGGTAGATATATTCGTAGTAAAATAACTTGTATGTAAAAGATTATAAGCTATATATTGCTGCCATTAACTTAATTTGTAAGAATTTCTGAAATGCTGCTTTTGGGGAGTGTGCGCAAATCAGAAAGCTGGGTTACAGCTAACTGACACTCACTCAGTTGTTCACTTCAATACTCGAGAAAAAGTAACTAGGTAGGTAGTTCAGCTACTATTCTACCCATACCAGCTCTTCATAAGCCTACCAGCTCCTAGTATTCATCAAAGTATTTCCTAAAGGCAATTCTAATTTTCTATTTTCTACCTTGAGCTTTGCCTACTTTGAATTAATAAGGATCCATCTGGGCCACAACTAACTATAATCAATCTCAATTCCTGCCCCGCTGCCAGCTAGGAAGAACCAAGAAACTCCATGTCAACAACATAACACTCGGCGTCGTGAGATTGAAACTACTTTAGTTCACCGATTCTAGCCTCTTATCTTGAGTATCGAGTCTCAAGTCTTGAATACAACACTACAATCGAGACAAACACGGCTAATTGATACTTTGACACCAAGTTTAAACTCAGCTTATTTACAGTCTTTCGTTGAGTCGGAGTCTGCTAGTAAGCGAGACTTCAGGCTATCTGGTCAAGCAGCATCTTTGGGTTAGGTAGCTGACAAGTTCTTATTGTTTGCGGCCTCGGGAGCTGTGGTTGTGGCCGATAGCCCTTCCCCGTGTGTGTGTGACGCGGTTCGGGAGTTCTGCTATAGTGACAGGATCTATCACCTACGAGACCAAATCAACACTGCGTCGACGCGACTGATTCAAAATTTAGCTCGATATTTGGCAGTTTGGTAAGAACCTCTCTCCTTCCATAAATCAACATATTGCCTCGATCTTCATTTCATATCCACTCACCTCAACTAAGAACTTCCTCTTCCTCGAAGACGACCAGTAGTAAGTAGGCAAATGATTCATCCCGCCAAGTCCAATCTACCTCCCCCTTTCTATCGATTGACCTTTTCTCCCATTTTTTCTACGGCTCCTGCCTCCATCTACTTTTTCTTAGACTGAAAGACCTTATTCCTATCCAAGCCCAAGCGTCGTAGAACCATACACTCCCAAGCTAACCTGATCAAGGTATCACCAAGTATCCAACACAAAACAACACAACACGTCGACAGCTTCAGACCTGTTCTCAAGACTTTCACCTTACCTCTTGTAAGTTTTCCTCCCTAATAGTTCCTTCCTCTTCATTGTGTTTGGTATTTTTCCAGGTCGGGAATACCATATCTTGCCCAGTATATCACAGCCCTTTCCTTACACTGCCCCGTACTTTCATATTTTCAGAACACCACATCTCTACTGAGACACACTTCCATAATCTAGGCTACCTCGACCAGTCTTTCCCACTTGACCTTACCAAGCAAGCTGTCCTCCTATAACAACACTTCAAAACATCATCTTCCCTCTCCTCCTGCTTGACTTACAATCAATCCACTCCATTCAGCTTACCTGCTACCGTGTTCTAACTCTGACTAACTTCTAAGGACAGCCCGCTACAACTTTGAGATATTCTTCATCATGTCTTCACCAGCCAAGGCACCGGCCAAGACGAACTTCAAGACCTATGAGGCGAGCACGCGCCTGCTAGCGGCAGTTATCGCGACCAACAAGGGCCTCAAGCTTGATTTTAAGGGTAAGTACAGCTCGTTTGACTATTTTCCATCTCCATGATGACATGACGTATTTCTCCTTCCCTTTGCCGGTTGCCTCGTTCAACCAGCAGTGGTCCTTCGCGGCAAGTGCTTCGAAGCTACCATCTGCCCCCCGTTCCAGCAGGACACGCATCTGACGGCTTGCAGAACTTGCAAGGCACGTCGGCGGCGGCACCGGAAAAGATGCCATCAACCACCGCCTGGGCCCGATCAAGCAGCTAGCCAAAATGCAGGCTGAGTGCGTGGCACAGAACAAAGATCCCGGCGAGCTGCCCGTGGAGAAAGGAGGTGATGCATCCCCTGCCTTTTTTTGGGCGTCTTTCGCACTCTGGCTCTTCGTATTTCGCATACCCTTTCCCATTTAACTTTATCACCTCTGTCACAAGCCTCAAGCTCTATTCGTGTCTGTGTTCGTCGAAAATATACGTCTGATATAAGGGTGACAGAACTTGCGGCTCTAGTCGGCAACGGCGTCACGGGCTCCGCGCTGGAGCATCGCATGCGTCCGGTCAAGCAGCTGGCCAAAATGCAGCTTGCGAGTCGGGCGAAAGGCGAAGACCCGGGGCAGCTGCCCGTGGAGAAAGGAGGTGCCGTGCCACCCGTAGCCTGCAGTTGCCTTCACCCTCCCTCCATCCTTCCTACCCCTTTTCGCATACTGAATACATACTTGTTATATCTATACCTTTCACTAACCCGCCCACCCCCTAATACTCCAAACGAAATTTCCAGTTCCTACTTCCCGTCATATTTTTCATAATCTTTTTTTAAAAAAAAAAAATTAATAATAATAATAATAATAAAAAAAAAAAGATTCTCGCTCTTAGAACCGACGGCTAACTTACCCCTGCAGAAATTCAGAAACTCTTCGGCGAGTCTACGCCAGGTGGTATCGAGTTTCAGTTTAGAGACATCAAGGCGCTGGGCCGCGCCCAGGCAGACGCCGTGGCCAATGGCGATAACCCCGCGCAGGTGTCCGTAGCCGGAGGCAAGCAGGGCAAGGGCGGAGCCAAGTCCGCCGCCTCGACTCCGGCCTCTCGCGCCAGCAAGGCCACCACCGCCACCGCGACCCCCGGCACGGGCACTTCGACCGCGGCCAAGCGCAAGCGTAACCCCACAATTCGCGCCCGCAACGCCACCGACAGCGATGTCGACGACGACGACGCCGGCGACACCGACTACAGCCTGAAGGACATGGACGCGGACGAGACGCCCACCAGAACCCAGAAGCGCCGCGTCGCCGGTGCCGCCGCCAACGCGACGCCGAGATCCACTACTGCTGCCAAGACTGCATCCGCGAGCACCACCAAGACTGCGAACACCACTGCTACCCCGGGCAGCAAAAGGAAGGGCAACGGCGCGGGCGACATCGACGCCGGCGGCGCACGACGCTCGCTCTTCGGCAACGGCGCGCCGCTCGCGTCCGGAGCACCCCTCGGCACGCCGATCCCCGGCAGCCGCAGGGCGCCCCTGTCCTTCGACGACGTGCCCGTGAGCGGCGGCAAATTGGGAACTGCTTCAACTCCAGACGAGGTGATCGACCTCGTGGAGGAGGACTCGGAGCCGACGACGCTGTCGCGCCCGGCACCTCCTGCGATGCCGCCGGCGGACCCGTTTGGCGGCCACGAGACCATGGAAGGCGGCGGCTACTTCTACCAGGAGGACCTGTTCGCCGACGGTGAGGTCTAGGCTGCGGAAGCGGTAGCGTGGGTGATGTGCTTCGTTCGATCTGCATTGGACTGTACTGGAATGGGTGGGCTACGCGGGGTTAGCTGTTGTTGCTGGACTTCTGTCCTCCTCTCATGAACCGCCGGAGGAAGCGAGGCGGACCGGACGCGAGGCATACACGTGCGAAGGACACGTATATACGCGGATACAATATGTATGCTGGCATTCACCACACGGCTGATTGATTACTTTATCTATCCGGCCACCTACCTACCAGTCGAACCCTGGATGGATGGACATCATCAATCGATCACAACCAGCAAACGCCAGCATCGTCTCTCCCCCCATCTGTCTCTGATGAAACGACACGATATTGCAGCAAACACGGATTTCTTCTCGGTTCTTTTCTTTTCTTTCTTCTTTCTTTCTACGTCCTACCTCGCGTTCCGACGGTGGCAGTTAATCGACATGGCCGCCTTTGTCGGTGGGACACTATGTACAACATGACTCGGCTTTTCTTTTCTCTCTTTCTTTTCCTTCTTCTCATGGTCAGCTGGCAGGCAAGCAAGCAAGCAAGGATGGATGGATTTCATAATCTTCATTCGGTTCGATCTCGAGTCGACACGGATGATATACTTTTTCGCCCGAGGATGATAGTCAGATAGGTGGTGGCTGCGTGGCTGGCTGCTGCCTGGTTGGTAGATGTATGATGGTGCTTGGACGGTATACTATCTACCCACCTTCCCATCATACACACCCTTTTCACTTCTTAATCCCCCCCTTTTTGTGGTACATTTGCGATGAATTCGGTTTGTCTCCCATCCGGTTTGCAGGTTTCCCGGCACAGTGGGGGGGGAGAGAGAGAGACACTTGGACGGTCCTGGCACGCTTATATGGCACCACGAATGGTCTCTTGTTTTGCGGTTCTGTGATTTTTTTCGAGTTTACGGATGGATTAGCTAGACATTAGCAGCTCCGACTGCCTACCTAACTAGTAGCCTACCTAGTTGAGTCTGCGGGATCTCGCTTGAATTCTACCTAATCTGCCCCTCCCTCTATGCATCCGTTCAATTGAGCAGCAGGTTCCACAAGCCATCCTTATCGACGTAGTCATGATGAATGATGTTCACCAGCCAGGAGTCCGCCCTGACCTTCTCCAGCAGCTTCTCGCTCTCGGACCCTTTTCCGTAGACCTGCGCCCACTCGTGGAAGATGCCGAACGCTTCCTCGCTCCACGCCCGGAAGCTCACCTCTTCGATGATGGTCGGCGTGAGGATCTCCTTTCCGGGAAAGACGCCCCACGTCACGGCGTTCGTGCTCGCCTTCTTGACCTCCCCCGACAGTCCGCCCGACGTGTCCGACGATACGAAATCTCCTGCGGCGTTCGCCGCGTAGAAGCAGACCGTGCCGTCTACCTCGGAGCTCTGGAGCTTCTCGAGCAGGACTTTCCACTCCGCGGATGGCAGGAAGAACTCGACGAAGGCCTTCTGGAAGACGAAGCCCTGCTGCGGGCCCCATCCGAAGGTGGGATCCGAAGACCGTATTCCGTTGACTGCCGGTTGCGACGCCACGGTCCACCAGCCCTTCGAGTTTAATTTTATGAGCTCGTCGGTGATGGTTCCGGTCTCCTCGTTGAACTCTTCCTCGCTCCACGGAATAGCCCTGAGTTCGCCCTTGAGATGCTGCACAAATAATTCGCTGATGTCCTCCGCTTTTGTGGGATACCCCCAAAGGCTGATAGCTTGCGCGCGAGTGACGTGCAAGCTGGGCCCGTATCCGTCAATCTCGCCATAAGCTGGCGATCTGGCATCACCCCATCTGCCATTGGGGAAGTCATCCCATGTGGCCTCCCGGCCGAGCACGCCTTCTCCTTCTGAGATCGCTAGCGTGTTTGCCCTGGTGTTGACGGGTTCCGCCGGTAAGCTGACCTCTGCTTGCGTGGCTTCGTATTCTGGATTCGACGGTGATCGGCCAGAGACGATTACTCGATTGCGATTGTCTGAACTGATGGTTGACCGTCTTCGAGACTTGTCGGGGTGCTGCTCTTGGGATTCTGGTCCGTTGATCTGGAGCGTAGGTATGTTCGCTACGACATCGTCCACAACAGCTTCTTCTTCCTCGGCAGGGGTACAGGGGGGTATGAGATGTGTTCTTTCGAGAATGAACGATACCGCCTTCTCAAGATTTAGGGTATAGAAATGAAAACCCTTAGGACCAAATGTTCTGCTTTTGATTTCTTTAACCCGTTCCACGATCTCACTTAGAATGTCAACGCCAACGTTCTTGACCTTCTCATCGTCCTTCCTGACCGCGTCCAGTCGAGACATGATTGGGTCAGGTATACTGGCATGGCTGAGCTTTGCCGTTCTCTTGATCATCCCATAGCTCTGAATAGGCATCAATCCAGGGATGATGGGGATTGTCTTGAAGGCGCCACTTGGGTGGTCCCTTAGGGTCCGCTCGAAGTTGCCGTAAGCCTCTGCATTAAAGAATAACTGGGTCATGAGAAAATCTGCTCCAGAAAGGGTCTTGTCGACCAAATACGGGAGATCGTGCTCCAGACTCTGACCCAAAGGGTGGCTCTCGTCGGCATGGCCTTCGGGATACGTGGCAACACCAATGCAGAAATAATCGCCGTGGGTTTTCTTGATATAGCGCACTAGATCGATGGCCCAAATGAAATTTTCGTCTATAGCATTCTCAGGGTCCTCGTTGGGGTCTTGATATTCTGCCGCTCTAGGGGGGTCGCCTCTTAAGGCTAGAATATTCCGGATACCCAGGGCCTTCGCATCTTCCAATGCCCCGTCGATTAACTTGCGGCTCATATTCGTACAAGTTAAGTGCAGGCAGGTGGTTAAATTCAGTTCCCTCTGGCATATCTCGGCTAGCTGAAGCGACTTGGAGGAGGTAGATCCTCCGGCACCCCATGTCACATTTACAAATAAGGGCCGCAAGGCTCGAGCCATTCGATCGAGACGGTCACGCAGGTTCGAAAAGCCCATAGGGGTTTTGGGCGGAAAGAATTCGAGCGAGAAGTAATTCGAATCGGCCGGCAAGGCGGCTATCTTGTCTGTAATTTTCTCCATGTTGGGCGATTCCTGGAATACGTCGCTGCTTTGCAATTATACTCGCAGATAGCAAATCTTGTGATTTTCGAGATTCGGCTCGCCGTCTGCGCGCAACAAACACTACGTATGTCGATGCTGGTAGGAATAGGTTGGGGAGAGATCCAGGACGGATGGATCGGCTTTGGAGGGGTAAATTGAAACTGGGTGTAGACTCGAGTTAAGATGTAGTTGGAGCGTGACTAGAATACATAGACAGAGACTATGCCTTCAATATCATAAGCAAACTGTCACAAAGTTCCCCTCGTTGTCGTGTCACCGTGCTGAGCATAGGTACTCATTTTGGTGGGCGCTTGTTTAATGGCTCTTATTTTTCTAGAAAATTTCCATTCCGCCTTCGCTCTGAGAGTTTGTATGTAAGTAGGTTGTGTCATTGATGTGGGGTCCCGGGTCCTGTAAGTAAGGAACCCCGCATTAGTATGTACCTTAGGTACTTTAGGTACCTAATGTACAGTAGGTGCTAACAGAGCTGGCACTAATAGATCTCTAATACTGTAGGTTAGTATAGAGGTAATAATAGCCTATGATAGGTAGCACGGAGTAAGTAGGTAGCGAGCCAATGAGACAATACCAAGCTACCAACCGAACTCAACCTAGTTGAACCAGGCCCCTGGAATGCTATGTCTAGAATCAGCTAGATTATCTGCATCCTTATCGTACCCAGAACAGAAGCTCAATGGGTACTGGTTCTCTCTTGTCCTGATTGGTAATCCACAATCTAACATCCGTACCTAGAGATCCGGCGCAATCGGCCGGTACATCATCCATCCTCTTTCTTGATAGGTAGCCCTAGGTTTGACTAGATAGTAGTACCAAGCTATTTAATTCCTATTCACCTTTTGTTTTCCAGTGATCCGTTACACCCTGGGATAACTCAACAGCATTATAGAAATTAAGTGTCTATAACTGCAATTGATAGATAGGTAGCCAGCTACCTCTTATCGTCATGGAGGCTCCTCATCACACCATCGCCGCCGCGGCGAAGCTTCCACCCAAGGACATGTCCCATCACTTCTCTGACGTGACCAAGGCCCGGGTGCCGAGCAAGATGAAGGAGTTTTACAAGTACTTCACCATCCCGGGTATTGGTCAACTCGCTGGCGGTACGGCAGCCCCGGCCTTATCAATACCTTACACTCCCGAAAGTCCCCAAAGCTGACTAGGTATGCGCTAGGCCTCCCCAATGCGCAGCTCTTCCCTTTCGATACCCTTGAGGCACAGACCGCAAGGCCGGATCGATGGGAGCCCTCGGAAAACTACCCCTGTGCTCAAGGTCTGCTATCTTCGCAGATGGCGGCGGCATCCATCTCGCAGTCGAGCACGGCATCGCACGTCGTCGTACCTCACGACGTGCCAACTTCGAACCCGTTTAGGAAGATCGATCTAGCCTCTGCACTGCAGTACGGTCAAGCGAACGGATATCCGCCGTTGCTGTCGTTTGTCCGTCAGTTCACCCGCGAGTGTCTGCATCCAAATGTGCCGTACAAGGGTGGCCCCGAGGTCATGTTCACGGTGGGGTCGACGGACGGTATGGCGAAGTCGTTGGAAGTATTCAGCAATATCTGGGTGCCGGGGAAAAACGACGTGCGCGAGCGCCCTGGCTTATTAACTGAAGTCTTTATGTACACCAGTGTGCTTGGCCAGGCCGAGCCGCGGGGAATTCAGACAATAACCGTCGAGATGGACGACCAGGGCATGGCGCCGTATGGGCCTGGTGGCTTGGAGGACGTGCTTGCGAATTGGGATGAAAGCAAGGGGAAACGGCCTCATTTGTTGTATACTGTCACGTGAGTCTTTGCTCTCCCCTGAGCCCGCTAGGTATTCCCATGAAGTTAAACCCGGAAATGCGCGCATGCGCTCTGTAGCCCATTGAAACTTTATGTGTGTGGAGTGCTAATAGCTTCAATCCAGAATGGGGCATAACCCAACAAGCGGCGTTTTGTCAGTGGAGCGGAGAAGGGAAATATATGCTCTGTGCAGCAAGTACGATGTCATTATAATCGAAGACGATCCGTACTGGTATCTTCAATACCCATCAGCAGAAATCGAGGAGGCAAAAGCGCGGAATTTGCCCATCCCGGAATCGAAGCCTGCAAACACTCTCGAAAAGAAATCCGGATATCCATTCTTAGATTCGCTAACGCCATCATACCTCAGTATCGATATCGATGGTCGAGTCGTAAGATTAGATACCTTCTCCAAGACGATCGCCCCTGGGTGCCGGCTGGGATGGGTCACCGCAGCCCCGGAAGTATGCGAGCGTATTCTCCGGGTCAGTGAAGCATCAACTCAACAGCCCTCGGGCTTTGTCCAAGTCGTTGTGGCCGAGGCTATCATGGGGCCCCAACCAGATGCTTTGGCAACATTTGCGTCTCGACCCACGAAGGACCAACCCAGCTTCAACGGTTGGAAAATGGACGGCTGGGTGCGGTGGCTTGCTGGATTGCGCGGCCAGTACGAAAGGCGCATGAACCGGATGTGCAAAATCCTAGAGGAGAACGCATATCAACTCAAGCAGTCGACGCCAGTCCGCGAGTCGGACGCCGAATGGGGCGTCATTACCAAGACGCAGCTGTACGACTTCGACTGGCCGCGAGGTGGTATGTTTCTGTGGCTTCACATGCGTTTTGAGACGCATCCGCTATGGAAAACCGCCGGGTCCAAGGGAAACATCATCAACGGCATTGCCCTTTCTACCGCGCTCATGATATTCCTAACCACCAAGCCGTACCTAGTGGTCGTCAGCCCAGGCTTGATATTTAGCGCAACCGCGCAGATCCGTGACGAGAGGGGGTGGTCATATTTCCGTTTATGCTTTGCGGCCGAGAGCGAGGAGAATATAGATGCCTGCTCGTTGCGGTTCGCGCAAGGCGTGCAGAAGTTCTGGCGTATCAAGAAAGTTGAGGAGCTAGAAAACATTTTGGATGGGATAAATAGCTCGCAAACAGAAGACGTCAGAGGCTTGACAAATCTGGGAAGTTGGATGGGCTGTTAAATACTTCAGTAGATATGTCCGAACATCTATCTCATCGAAGTCGGACACGTCAGACGTTCCACCCTTACACAACCTACCCAAATTGCGTATTCTAATACCGCACGATCACAACCGCGGGTTATCAACACACCGGTGTCGGAAAGGGACCAGAGACTTCCTCTAGATTCAGGATTAAGGCCACAGGTGTATCCAACGTGCAGCCGCTGTAGGCCATTTGGGATGAGTAAGCCTGGCAGCCATCACGAAAAGTACTTGTTAAAATGATGAGTGCTTTAGTATAAGTACTAAAATAAGTTGTCAAATGGAAGCCAAAGTAAACTGAAATCTGACAGATCAGTGGAAACTACAATAGGTAAACGAACGCTCATAAGAAAGAGCAAGTTCGTTTCCTTGAGATAAATCAGTTGAAGTAACGAGCAACTGCTTAGGAAAAGAGCCCGACCTGGGAACACAAGGAAGTTCAAACTCTAAATGAAGACGCTAACTGAATGAAGTCTTGTCCGTAAGCCGTATGGTAGTTGGTGCCAACTGCCACCAGCTATTTGTGACAGCTGTAAGACCCCCTCTGCCCGTGAGGTACGCAGTGGATATAACTTTCGTTAGCTCGGTATAACCATCGGAAGGTATTAGTTTATGGACAACTTATGCATAGTTTCACGTCCATTAAGTTTTGCGTTTCATTCTGTTGCGAATAACTAGTATTGCGTTAGCAGTGACAGCCTGTATTCCATACTTCAATCTACTTGTCATTTTAATTCAAGAGCTGACTGTCTTTGGCGATATACTGTAGCGATAAAGCGACCCTGAAATACCTTACATTAGTCTTCAGCACTCTATGGATATATGGACAGCTATTATAACGGCAAGGAATACTAAGGAGAGTATAGCTCAGCCAAAACGACATTTACGAGATGTGAGTGTACGAGCACGATTAATATAGACACTATCGATTGCCGGACGGGGGATGTCACATCAATACGCAGTTTCAGACACTAAGATATGCTCAGAATAGAAAGTCCATTGATTCATGAATCCCTATGAACCATTACGCCGTGAATAAAGCAACTGATGCTTCTTTTCCCCTCGTTAGACTACGCTGCTCACCAAGCTAGTCTATGCCTCGTGTAGAACCTCCAAGAAGGCCTTGGGGGCCTTCGGGGGCTTGCCTTCCGCCTTCTTCTGCTGACCGACCTCGTTCTTCACGAACGCAGAGTGGTAAGGGTTGAAGCGGAGCATGACTTGCTTGTTGCGGAGAGGGTTCTTCTGCACACTGGCACGCTTGGTGAGGGGACCGCCCTTGGGGGCTCGCAGGACGCTCTGGATTTCAGAGCTGTTGATGAGACGGCTGAGGTCTGCCTGGGAAACGAGGTTGGAAGGCAGCAGGAAGTCCTTCTTGAGCTCAGAAGGCTTAGTGGTGGTCCCATAGATGTTGTCGAGAGCCTTGAAGGCTGCCGAGGTCCAAACGATGAATCGGCCGAGGTGACCGCCGGGGGCGAGTTGGAGGAGGTTTAGGGCGTAGACAGAGCAGGTCTCAACACCGGGCAGGTTACGGGTTCCCGTAACAAGGTCCTTGCCATCAACCTCAGGATCGTAGATGACAAGAGGGCCACGGCGCTGGCGGTGGCGGCGACCACGCAGCTTACCCTTTCCAGCACGCAGCTTCGTCGACTTCTTGGCCTTCTCAATGTCGACAGCAGCGCCAACGGCATTCAAGATGGCGAGAGCACCCGCAGACTTGGCAGCGGCACCTCCCTCGAAAACGGCAGAGTCGACTACCAGAGGAACCTCGGGGACGGAAGAGATTTGATGACCACGGGCGAGTAATAGAGGAGGGACAGCGGATGCAGCAAGAGCCGAGGCCGTAGCAAATCGCCTTTCAATATGTCAGTTTTCAACGCCCGTAAATTTTGGCACTCCACTCACTTCTGGCCCTGGTTGATCTTGATGTGCCATTTCCGCCAGATCTTGGTAGGGGCGAACATGCGACCAGAACGGCACATGTTACCGAATGCAGCCTGACCGGCACGATGGGTACCACCACCAGAGACACGGGGAATACGCGCGACGGCACGACCTGGAGGACGATGTCAGCTACCGACTCATTATTTGATTAAATCTCCACGCGGAAGCCCGCCTGAAAGTCCCTTCGATTCCTAGCAAGCCACGACGGCCAATTGAACACTTGGACACTTTTGATGTAGTCAGGATCAAGCAGTAAATGCACTAACCAGTTCCCCAAGACTCGGCAGAGGTTTGGTGACCAGCCTTCTCGCTCACGGCATAGGGTTGTCGCTTGTTCTTGGCCATTCCAGTGTGAACTTGCTGGACGATATCAGGTCGAATTGGGGAGGAGAAGACGGTAGGTATGGTGTGGGTAGCTCCCGAAGGAGAACCATCTTTGCCGATGATGCTGACTGTCGGTCTCGAGGCCATCGTGAAGGTCGGGAGTCTGCAGTGGGAGAGGTCAGTCGGTGGAAAAATACCCAAAGACTAGAAGAACCAAATGCAAAAAGAAAGGAATATGGAAGGGTGGTGACGCAACGTACCTCGACTTGACTGCTGGTTGACGGTTCTCAAGATAGGAATTAGTGTTGTTGAAAGTCAAAAATTCAAAGCCCACCACCAAATTAATTTTCCTGTGGGTTCGCGCGAGGGCTAAGCGAATTTTCGAAAAGCTGCCCCACTTTGTTGGTGTTTGCCCTTTCACTGCAATACTCCTTGTAAATCAATATTCTAATAAGCAATAGTTAATTAGTGAAGTGTCACAGGCCTTTAGATGCATCGCATTAGCGAGAAAGCATTCGGCATCAGCATTCTTTGCCGGTATGAAAGAGTAACCATACACGAATGAACAACGGCAACCTCAATTACGGCAGTGTCTTCGTTTTATGCAAGTCGCTCTCATGTATCTATCACTGCCAACCATTTTAGAAATCCTTTTAGGCATGTATTATCCTTGCCTCTACAAGAATTCAAAGGTAGAAGGACTTGGGCTTTTACATGACGCGGATACCTGCCTTGAAATTCTAAAGTATCCAAACGTAGACGAGTAGATGATAAAATGACACTGCCTTAACAGCTATAACACTTTCATACAGATTCATATCGCAACATTCTTTTCTCCCCATTGCTGCAAGTTTAGTGTCCTGTTGCATTCAGTTACATCACAATACATAGGATAGATTTACTATCTATTCGCAGGCGTTGTCTAGTACACATAGTGTAACCTAGGAAGAGCAAAAACTAAGAATTTGAGTAAGACAATGCGATAGCTAAAGGCACGAAATCAGCCCCTTTACCACAAGTATAACAACAGTCTATGAGGTCGGCAAAAGATGCGGGAAGGAATACAACTAAGAACGTGTCTTAACCAGCAAAATTTATTTCAAAATAAAAGATTCCGAATCGGGGAATCGAACCCCGGGCTTGACGGTGAGAGCGTCAAATGTTAACCACTACACCAATTCGGACTTATCACTAGTGTTAAGATTGCATACCATCA
Organism: Xylariaceae sp. FL0662B; assembly: GCA_022376535.1. Taxonomy (NCBI): domain Eukaryota; kingdom Fungi; phylum Ascomycota; class Sordariomycetes; order Xylariales; family Xylariaceae; species Xylariaceae sp. FL0662B. The sequence continues at coordinate 76,916 of JAJJKD010000117.1, forward strand.
TTATCTATATCCGTACCAACCACGTCACAATTTGGGCAAATCACTTTCTATAGCAAAACCATCTACCTTGCATGTTTTATCTGTCTGTAGGGCCAGATATAGCATTGCCATCATCAACGTCTTAGTCATTTAATTGCGTCCAAGCAGCCGTATCCTCAAAGTCGGATTAAGAACGGGACGGTAATGCACTCTCCCACGAGTTACGTACTCAAGAGTCGAGATGCTAACACTCGCTTAGCGTTATTGGTCTACTGAGCTTTCTGAAACTGTATTTGAGCGCCAGTATGAAGTGTTGAATTGTCTCTCTTTTGGAAGCTAGGCCCCTATCCTATATGTGAACCTGAATCGTGATTCATCAATCAGAGTACGGATTACAGAATACTATATTACTTCCCGTCCAGTTTCAAACTTGGCTTGACCACTACCGTTAACCGGTTCGTTACATGCCAACTTCGGTTTACTCTTACAGCCCTAACTTATTATGCATTTAAGCACAGAACATCTGAACCTGGGATTCATTAGCTGAGTGCCGTGGTGCTGTTCGTGTTATTCGCTCTCCGTACATCTGCCAGCACCAATAACATAGTTAATAACCACTTGGGACGACGGATCTAGAAGACAGTAGTTCCATATGTCGCGTTTGATAATAGGGGGTCTATGTCAAGACAGTAGTCCATACCGGCGTTTTCAATTTCGTTGACGACGGTCTAATTGGTCGGTTGCTGGAATTGACATAAAATACCCTTATATTAACAACTTCAGCTTCTCCTCTTCCGTTAGCCGAGACATATTGATAGTGAGGAGGATTTTCTGTTCAACAACAGAAAATATCCGAGGCTATTTGCAGGAAACATTGCATCCTTCTCCCCAACTTACACATTCTGTCGTTGATATGCCTCGAAGTTTCAACCCATCCTAGTCCATGATAATGTCCGAAAGTGTTCATCATACAATCATGTGCTGCACGTAAAGCCTTGTCGACAGGATATTACATACGAGCCACCCTAACCTGCAACCCACCCGGTTGCTTTCGGCATCGCGCATATTAGATTTGCCTGCCCTAAAGTTATTGCGTGTAACACTAAATACTATTAGTTTCAAATCGCGGTCGTCCGAAACACAATGATCTCACTTAGGTAGGTTTATTGTTTTCTTATTGAAACTCAGGTTGGTGGCTGATATTTGGTTGCATTATTATTTGGGTACGACTTGATGGGCCACCCTTATATGTAGATGCTACAGTCATAGGATAGCATACATTGGACCATGCTTCTCATATTCTTATTATATACGTACAAAAGAGAGTTTTTAAGGGGGTTCGGCTCAGTGTCGACATTGTAGCACTACCCAGAGAGGTGATCCGGCTTCGACACCCCCCAGGAAAGATGTCACCCCGTTAGCGAGTACCTAGGTAACCAGTCTGTTAGAAAATGTACCTCCTAGTAAGGTCTTTTGTTACGTCTAAGCCTCTCTTGCCTTATTAGTTCATAGTGTTCCCCTGAAGTTGCGCACTAGTACATTCCTCTAACCCCTATCGCCTTTGAAACTCGACCTGGTCTTGCTGGATCTACACTACAATATCCAACTCCGGGTCTGCTATATGATTCCAGGGCTTAACCAACGCTCGACCGGCTACTCCCTACAAGTCTCGAGATCCTTTGAGATCGCAGCCGTTAACGATAGTGCAGCATTTCATAACTGCTATTCACAGGCCGCATATGAGTAGCAGTTGCTATATGTTATATGGATTCCGTATTTGTGTCTTGCTAGCAGTTCTTATAGCAGCAATTATATATATGGATGCTAGAACTAGCCCACACTCGCTTTCCTTATCAATAGGCATGTAAAGCCTTTACCTTTTGTTGTCTTATCACCGTTGCTTATGATAATGGTTATATTCGTCAAATTGCACATCGCAGTCATCCGACTCTTCTTGTCTTATTTTAATCTGGAAGTAGAGAGGCCGTTTACCTACCTATCGCCTTGATAAATACATGTTCTAGCGCGATGAGAATATGTATACTGCTAAATAAGCGAGAGAGGCTATGATCATTCAAACCTAATGTTACTTTATTTACATATATATATGGATATATCAAGCCATTGTGCAAGATGATCATGTCCTCACCTGTCTAAGGTGTGCGGCATCTCGACATCTCGACATCTCGACAAGGTTGCTACACCAGAAGAAGAAGGTGTGGAGTGCTCCGCCAAAAAAAATGGAAGCTCCCGACATTCCAGGGGTTCAAGACTGCTAGGACTGGGGGTGCAAAAGCTTGTACTGTACATAAGAAGACCCTAGTCCCGGTCGCGAATCATTCGATCCCTGAAAGACCCATCTGACGTTATACGCACGTGCGTGTCAGTGGGTGCAGAGCTAAAGGCTGCCACTACCCTTCTTCGTATGTATCAATGCAAGTATCTCAGCTCACCCACCTACAGACGCATATTTGCAGATTTGAGACCTCGCTAGGAAAGAGCATCTACAGGCAGCTAGCAAATCGCTGGTATGAACGGTATGAACTCGGCCAACTTATATCCTCCTAAACTATGTATTGAAACTTACCCATTGCGGTACCTTCAAAATGACCGTGAGGATCCATACCGAAACTTGACGGTTCACTTGGAAAGGACACGTTAAATGGAGATCGAACCCTCTGAAAAACTGTACAATGCAGAAAACCATGCTGCCTATTTTACCCATGTTGCTAAGTATTTGGCATGGATTTTTTAATTCTAAACCGGGGTGAAATAGCCTTCAAGTACGTACAATCGCCGTAACACTTGGAATTTACGCGTCAGGGATTCTTCAAAACATGCTTCGTAAAATATGTCACTACTAATGCAATGCAGGTTCCTTATTAGCAGCCAAAAACTCCCGCTTATAACCATGCTAATCGTGTCGCCATGGCGTTGGGCTGCAGTGACTGACCTCGCTTGTTGACCATCGATGCGCACAGCTGATCAGCCGAGCGGCCCTTTTCAAGATCACTCGGCAAGCGATCCGAGAAGGAGATAGGCTCACGCGAATCAAGCTCTATCTCGCAATCTGAATTCTACCCATGTTCGTTGCTGGCATGCATTAGCCGGCCCCGCTCTATCCTAAGGCTGGAAGCTCCCAAAATACTCGGCCAATCCGCGTTTAGACGTTAGGTAGCGTAGCATTGTCTTGAAAGCTCGTATTTTATTTTTCCTGCAGATGGGCTGCAGAATCTAGGCGCCGACAACCCCCATATCCCGCAAGGGTTTGTCGAAAACTGTCAGTCAAAGGGGCGTAGTATCGAGTGCCCATGATGGCGGTAAGTACGAGAGTAAGCGAGGTATGTTGTAGGTACCGACATATCTTCTATCGTATTCGTCTATGATAATCAAGGTCATTCCTCTTATTTCTTTCTCTGTCTTTTAGGTTAAGTTACGCTCGTTTCCTTTCTTTGCCTGATTACCCGAAGACCTCACCGGCTGAGAGACCGATACTGGTCCTGCATTTCTGTACACACGTTTAATACTTAATATTTAGTCTCTGGCGCAGGACAGTTGCTGTTATGCGCTGGAATATTTTATTTCTTGGGGCTACGGTCTCCTTAGTTGCCCTATCCAAGGCAGACCCAACTTGGCCGTCCCCAAACGATGAGCTGGAAGAGATAATGTACCAAGTCAAGGGCTATCGGGCTCGACAATTTGGCGGAACGGTCATTCCTTGTTCGAGTGAAGCATCCGGACCAGGGCGTCATAATGCTGCAGAGTGGGTGCGAGCAGCCTTCCATGATATGGCAACGACCACAGACTTGAGTAATGTGCGCAGTGGTGGATTAGATGGATCATTGCAATACGAGCTGACCAGTTCGGACAATCTGGGTCCGGGGTTCAACACAACGCTCAAATTTATGGCCGATTATTATACCAGCCGATCTGGCGTGGCTGATCTCATCGCCCTAGGGGTATACTACGCCGTGAGATCCTGCGGTGGTCCTATTGTGCCTCTCTCTGGAGGGAGAATCGACGCCGTGGCTGGTGGTCCCATAGGCGTCCCGTTGCCTCAAAACAGTGCCTTCACTTTTGAGCAGCAGTTTATACGAATGGGATTTAACAAGACTGAGATGATCCAGGCAACTGCATGTGGTCATTCTATCGGAGGCGTTCACGAAAGCGAGTTTCCCGAGATAGTACCTGTTGGGTCCACGGAGAATGGCCAAGTTCCCTTGGATTCGACTGAAGCAATCTTCGATAACAAGGTTGTTACAGAGTATGTATCTGGTAACACAACTAACCCCTTGGTTGTGGGCCCATCTATTCAATCTACGAGGAATTCTGACTTCAAAGTGTTCAACTACGACGGCAACGTGACCATCGCCGCCATGGCGGACGCGACAGAGTTCAATAATATATGCGCAACCGTTCTCCGGAAGATGATTGATACAGTACCTGCAGGCGTCGTTTTGTCGGATCCTATTCAGCCATATTCTGTCAAGCCAGTTGAGATGCAGTTGGCACTGAACTCAGGAGCAACCACCATGCAGTTGACTGGGTTCATTCGTGTTAGAACGACTGACTTCGGAGATGATTCTGCCTCCAGCCTCACGCTGACCTATAAGGACCGAAGCGGTGGTAGTAACTGTGGCTCTCGGAGCTGTGCATACACAGCTTCTCTTCTCGGTGCATCTCAGGGGTTTGATGATAACTTTGTTGTAAGTCTGCGGATCGGTATATGTCCATGTTCTTCAGTCCAAAGCTAATAAGTGCTAGTGGTTTCCTATCAATGCTGCCATTGATACATCCACGGGCATCTCGTCTTTCACCCTAACCATTACAATGGCTAGTGGAACAGAACAAACTTTCGATAATAATGGAAATTCATATCCCATGCAAGATGCCATCTTGATACAGTCGCCTTCAAGCTGTCTGTTATCTGGCAATCTGACTGTCACGGCAGCTGTACGTTGTTCTAGTACCGCCGTTGACGCAAATAGCTGACTCGATTCTTGCAGGTCCGTAATGATCGCAAGTCCCTTCCCGTGGACATGTTTCTGTCGTACAAAACTTCAAATAGTGACCCAAACCGTCCTATGCCTACTCTGAGAAATGCTACGGTCACTATGACCGAGGGAACGTGCGTTGGTCCGTATACCTTCTATACCGCGACTTACTCTGGACTCGGTGATATTGGGTATGCTTCAAAGGTCGACGTCATCAGTGGTAGTGATTCTTCGGCTCTTAAGGACGATTTTAACGCTGTGAGCGAATTCGCCGCAACTTGTAAAACATTCCAAAACCCACCATCATCTATGTGCACGACCGGACAAGCCTCAACCACTCCTGGGTCATCGTCAACTTCGTCCTCGGTTGGTACTATCTCCTCGTCATCAACAGTTTCAGCTAACACCACTTCGTCGTCTTCCTCAGGCCCGTCCTCTACCTCATCTGTGACCACGACTGTGAGCAGCACAACGAGTTCTAGTACTGGACCTGTCGAGACCCTGCAACATAGACAAACTCTTGGTGGCTATAAGCTTGTAGGATGTAAGACGGAATCAACTACCCAAGGAACTCGAGCTCTCGGAGATGCCGCATTCGCTTACGACGGCATGACCCTGGAGAGCTGCATGGGTAATTGTACAGGGTACATATACTGGGGGGCCGAGTACGGTCGCGAATGTGAGTTCCTGTTAATAGCCTTTCTACCCAAACACTGACTAACGCTGTGTTTCAGGCTATTGTGGCAACTCGCTTCATTCAACGAGTGAAGAGGCTGACCTCGCCGACTGCAACATGATCTGCTCAGGAGATGCTACGGAGTATTGCGGTGCTGGCAACAGAATAGAACTCTATATCACTACGGCTAGCCAACCCACTCCTACAGCCACGCTGGCTCCCAAGTCAACCGTACCGCCCTACGTCCGGATCGGTTGTTATAACGAAGTCCCGAGTGGCCGCGCGCTGACAGGGGCTTCTTACGCAGACGATGCTATGACATTAGAGATGTGTTCTTCTAATTGTACCGGGTTTACTTACTTCGCAGCGGAATACGGTCGAGAATGCTACTGCGGAAATACCCTGGATGATCTCAGCACTCCCGCCACTGAAAGCGACTGCAATATGGTGTGCGCTGGGGATAGTTATGAGTACTGTGGAGCTGGGAACAGACTTGAGTTGTATAAGTTGACGACAACCTCTTCGCCGGCTTCCGCAGCAGTGACCTCTAGCTCAAGTATGCCAGATCCAGCCCCTTTAAAAGCAACAAGCTGACAATTTCTCAGCAGCTTAGGCCCAGCAGCCACTGCCTCGATTATCTCCAGCGTTATACTTAAGCTCAAGTACCAGTGTGCCCGAAGAACGGGTCGGTTCGAGAATCCTATCATTCAGGATGGTGTCTTCGAGGTCCTCTGCTTCCAGCATTACTCCCAATATAAGTTCTATCGTAATAACATCGAGCTGGACAAAGTCCCGCACGATTTCGTCAAGTTCGGCTCTTTCTTTCACCGCCAGCTTTCATCGCGTCTCTATTATCTAATATCACGATAATATCATTTACCGCATCTATTTCAACATTGTAGTACCAACCTACAACCCTACAGGTCCTCATAAGCGCTAATATCATCTTGGTCGGGAACAACATGATACTTGATTCCGGCGCCTAATTCTGCGAGTATTACCATTACGTCGGTATCAAATAGAGGGCACTGGCGGCTAAGAGCTACCGTGTATACTAGGTAGTGGGGATACAACACTCAAATCATGCGCCGAGTTACGTGGATGGGTTCACGTATTTTGGTATCGAGTATGAAGGTGAATGCTCTTACGGACTTCAGCCAGGGCTCGAAAAACGTTAGGACTACCAGAGTTTGTATGGCTTGTGGCAGGAGTAAGAAGCTACCTAATGCGACGCCGGCAATGGGCCGAATGCTTTTCGGACACCATGGGGGTTACGGACGAGGGTTATCTATCACGGGTAGAAGATATTTTCCCTCTAATCATTGACGTCTGTACTTAGATACGTACAATTCATCATATGGATCGGATGGGTTTTGGCATGCTAGAGAAAGACTTCATTGACTAGGTCGGGCGCTATGGGTTGAGATGATGTGATCTGGTAACCGGGGGGGATCGAGTTGGCAGAAGAGCGCCTGGCACTATTACAAGGCCTTAGGTGAGCTAAAGACAGGTGCTTAGAAGGTAGCTTGAAGAATTTATGAAGATATAGGTATAATTAGTCCTCATACCTAAGAGCAAGACAGGTTAAAGACGCAGCTCACTACTGTATCTTGCCGACTCGACTAATTTACTACCTCGATAGGGGTAACTCTGTATATTCATCTGAGTAGAGTACGGGGTTCCAAGTAGAATATTATCCATATATATACATACAGATATACAGATAGATAGATATAAATATACATACATGACATATATACATCCGTTTAACACCATCTTACCTACTGATGCAAGTGCTGGTTGTGTGTTAATATGTACCTTTATATATATAATATAGACCTATAGCGCATCTTTGAAGAGATGGTGCTATCAGATAGATGCCTCTACGGTAAAAATAGGGATTAATACATGCATGTACTTCCTATGCTTATTTCGTAAGGTAAGGTACTACCTATTACATGCATATTCTATGCAGTAAGTGCATATAAGACATCGGAGATCGGAGAGTCAGGGCTAGCCCCACAGGAAAAGTCTGGTTCAATGTGTACTTTGTAGTTAGCCCAGCCTGCCCAGTAGAGGTAGCGAGTGAGGGTGTTTAGCGCGTCAACCTGAGTAAAATACCTACTTAGGGTGTAACTAAGGCGCTAACCTACCTAACTTACCTAACCTTAGGGTGCAGCCGCAATATTCCTTGCCAGGTGGGTTACCAGATAAGAAGTAGGCAGGTAGGTAATCGACATCAACGAATGCACCTGCGTCACGAGTAAATGTAATGCTTTCCAACAAATCCAAGCCCAAGCCCCGCCGCCCTGTTTCCTGGGAGTTTACCTACAGCTCCTACCTACTACCTACCTGTACGTCTCTGCCTGGACATGCATGTATCTGTTCCAAGCTGTTTGTCGTCTCCATGCCCAGACTGCGCCATTACAACTTGACTGACTTCTACAACAGTAGAAGACCTACGTTTACACTTCTCTTCCGTTCCTTTGACGACCCAACGCCGATATCACAAAGCGATGCGTATGTGTGCAGTTCGGACTAGTTAGCGAGCATATTTACACGCCAGAGAGGCGACATAAAGGGGTCAAGCATGTCGACTGGTAGGCCTTGCATACCAAGTCCTGTCCACCAGCAAACACCACTGACGCGCAAGTCAAGCGATACGACCTCCGACCATCCCATTTCTCACCTTCCTCCCAAGGTCGCTAGCGAGATATAAACAGCCTGATAGAATCATCCTCCTTACTGAGCTTCGCTAGCCCGCCTGTCCCGGGCCACGGCCACAACATGGGCACATCTTGGGTATGCTTCTGTACCGTACCGACCCTACCAGTTTACGGCTACTAAAATCCGTCACAGAAGCATAAGGGACGAATGAACAATCTAGGAGGTCCGCATCCAATAAATCAATTGAACAGGGGAAACCAGAGCTTCCCACGTCTGGTATCATCGTCGCCCGTACATCCTCGTTCGAGCCCGCCACCCACGAAACGGCAAAGGGTCGAGGATAATACCCATACTCACGCCCAATTTGTGCCACTAGTACAACCTGCTGAGGATACTGGCCCAATCACATCACGTAAGCGGTCTTATGACAGCATCAACGATTCGCTGCATACCTTGAATTCACAACCGTCCGGTGTCAAAGCGGCTCAAACCCAGGTTCCGGAATTTCGTGGAGTCGATAAGTACACCCGAAGCCACCCGGAAAAAAGACGACGGCGTAAATCAAACGACATCCAGAAAGAACAGCAAGGAAAGACGGCTGGCAACGGAGAAGCTTGTGCTGATACCAAGGGTGCCGATATCGGCGAAGAAGATGTCAAGCTAGTCGACTCCAAAACTTTGGCAGTTTCCCAAGGACGGCAAACAGCTCAAAGCCAACAGGTATATCCTGTACAACTCTTCGGTGATCGATTCAGGCAGAATGGCAACTCCAGAGTACAGCTTACTCCCCCCGGCAAATCACTCAAGTCTGGCATTGACGATACGGTGAAGATGAAAAAGCAGAAGCGGAAGGACCTTAGCCCTGACGAACTAGCATTAAGCGAAGGAGAAACGGGATCAAGAATGCCACCTAAGCGACACGTTGATATTTCGCCCAGTATATCGAGGAAAGGCGACATAGAGCCAACGAAATTCCTCAGCTCAGCTCCCTCTCGATCGCAAGGTTCCAAGAAGATGGCTGATACATCATCCAAGGGCCGCGGCATAGAAATCATCGGCTCTGGGCTTCACATAGCACGTGCTGTGTCTGGTCCGTATAAGTATGACGCAAACCGAGTAGACAGTGCGGGCCGTTGCGTTCTCAGGTCCAGAGATATCAGTACTATTCTCCATCCGACGAATCAGAATGGCGAGATATTAAAAGAATACACGTATCTTACTATCAACTGGCGGAAAATCTCCCGAGTTGAATATTCATCAACGTCAGACTCTCATATTGTTTCAATAATTCGCTCTAGTGAACTAAAACTTGGTATTCTTCCAAAGCTGATGGTTGCGTTTCCCTCTTCAGAGGAGCTAGAGCGCTGTTTGCGCTGGATTAACGATACCAGAGAAAGCACAGTACCCCCCAAGCCTAAAGAGATACCCGGGTAAGTTCATATGCTCATCAGTCTTTGGGCTATCTACTAATACACCTGCAGCGAGAGGCTTGAGAAGATATTTACCCACTTGATGGGGGAGGCCACTTGGAGCACTGCTGTAACCGACAATGATCCGATTCCCCGTGATGTGGGAGCTGATATCAAGCTCATCACACACAATCGGGAGACTCGCACACAGGAGAGGAAAGCGAACGCTCGCCCAGATACATCACATACTCGATTGAAGACAAAGGATTCCATGAGAGGGGCTCCTGTTACTACGCCTCACCAGCATGATGACGTATCAACCTTACCCGATAACACCCAAGAGCACAATATGGAACGACCATCGCGCACGACACGCTCAACACTCACACGTAAAAGTCCTTCCCCGGAACCTGAACCTCCAGGTTGGACAGTCAGCAATGAAGGTTGGGAAAATAAGTGGCGGAATTCTCTCGTCTTCCCTACGCGCGGTAAGAGTCGAGCCACCGTCGAAAAAATCGATATTCCGAGATTGGATGAAGGGAAGTTTCTGAATGACAATCTGATCAGCTTCTATCTACGGTACCTTCAACACTTGTTAGAGGAGAATCGCCCAGATTTAGCTCAGAGGATATATTTCCAAAATACCTTTTTCTACGAGAAACTCAAGCCTAGAAAAGCCGGCCAGGGGATTAACTACGACAGCGTTAAAGCATGGACTTCCAAAGTTGATCTCTTCACTAAGGACTTCATCATTGTTCCAATCAACGAGAACGATCACTGGTACGTTGCGGTCGTCTACAACGCACCAAAACTTCTCCCATCCCCGGACGGAACGGAGAAAGCCGATGTTCGCCCGAAGGATACAATAACCATTGAAGACGCGGACGAATCTCAGGGCGCTCTCCGCGCCTCTCCCCAACGTGCTAACGCAAACGACCCTATCAACATAAAAGCCGTGGTATCCACAGCACCGAACGATGTGATCAACCATCTTAGCCGTATGTCAATCAAGAGCCCAGAACCCCCGGATAGTGAAACTAAGCAGAGAATAGCCGTCAACCAAGAAAAACAAAAATCACCCGGGGTACATCCGGCCGGCCACGAAAACGCCACCCATCTAATTGAGGCGCCTGGCGATTCAAAGGCCGAAGTGGAGCAAATCGCGCCCCTAAGTGACAGCCTTGGTCGGAAAAAAGCAGTGAAGAGGCAGAGCGCGGGCGCTCGAAAACACGATCCAGATCAGCCAAAGATTATCACGCTTGACTCATTGGAGTGGACCCATTCGCCCGCTTGCAGCCTTCTTCGACAATATCTTGTTGCGGAGCTTAAGGACAAAAAAGGCATTGAGATACCATCTCCTGGGTCATTAGGAATGACAGCCAAGAACCTCCCTCAACAATCAAATTACTGTGACTGCGGACTGTATCTCCTGGGGTATATTCGAGAACTTCTTCAAAATCCCGATAGATTTGTCCGCAGCATCCTCATGGGCAAGGATGGGATAGACTGGAATCTGGATCCCTCGGAGCTCCGAAATGACATCAGAACGTTGCTTTTTGATCTCCAGAGGGAACAGCAAGATCGGGAAGATGCGCTTAAGAAGATAGGGAAACGCAAAGCCACAACATCAAGGAAGAATAAGACGGCCAAAGAAGACCGACGGTTATCGCAGCCGATTGCATCTCCCACGCAAAAGTCACCTACTGAGCATAGTACGGCGAAAACTAAGGAGGAGAAAGTCATTGGGAACGAAGCCTCAACAAATATAACGATTCCAAGACCTGCTATGGTTTCCATGCAGGAATCCAGACAGTCACCTAGCCTTGCGGAGATGCAAAAAATTCCCGGTTCGTTCCCCAACTCGCCCACCCCAGATAATGGTGGAGTGACGAGTCATTACTTCACCCACGGCAGCGGTGCCAAGGGAGACGACAGTCCACATTTTCTTGCACCTTTACCCGAGTCCTCTCCAAGCCATCCTGGCTCTTCGCGAGAGAAGTCTCTGCCCATACGCGATTCAGAAACAACCCATAGAAAAAAGCAGGAGGCCTGTGGTAATCATACCGGTTCCAAAGAAGCAAAGTCTCCAATCGCGGTGATGATTCCATCCCTACAATCCCACAAAAGTCTTCAAGGGCCAGGAGTCGAGCACGATACGCGAAAGGGGGAGTCAACAGAAAATAACTACCACAAGCGGCGACAGCGCGGCGACAAGATGGTCGCGGCTACATTACGGGAAGAACCACCACCCCGACACCAAGTCATTGATATTTCAGATTGAGCTCCATAATTGAGCCCATACCTGATCACAGGTCTGACGATAGCGAAAAGTAAAAATAGAGCATGCATGGAGAATTAAGTCGTCACGATAACGTCCCATCTGCATAGAAAAGGAGTTTGCGTTGTGTTTGCTTTGGCTTTATACCCAATGGGAGCCTGGGTTGTGTTCCCCCCCTTATCTACAGATGCGATGACTTACATAGGATGATATTCAGACAATACCCTGTCTTAGCCAACCTGGTCCCCTAAATATGTCGTGAATGGCCTTGGTGATCTCCTTCCCGCTGTCTTTTCTTCTGATATGAGACCCTAAATCCTACCGCCTTGGAATGCGTAAGAATCCATTAATATCAATTGCTCCCTAACCCGCTTCGTAGCGCGCGATCACACCAGTCGAACACCGGTTTTAGTGGGTAGGCGGCACGCCACGGTTTCGTGGGCGGCGTGTCCCTGCGGTCAGCTGCTCATGTATGTGTATACAGCCAGTTGGGAGAGGACTTCCCTCGCACGGGTACCTATAGGTAGATAGAACAAAGTCCTGATCTATTCGTACATGGGCACGGGGCCGTACGTATTTCCCGATACCCAAGGACCATCTACCAGCCAGCCAGGGCGAGGGCCCAGGAATCCGAGGGGCTTGGGCTTGGGCTTGCGGCCCCGTAGGGGCATGTGTACATATACGGGCTTCATCTTAGGTTACGTACTTACCGGCCTGGTACCGTGGCATGATGTCTGAATACATGGTCCCCCTGGGATTCGGGTCGCTTTGTGCTGTAACGCTCTGCCTCGTTGGCTGGTCGGTTTGCTGGCTATGGTTCGTCATCAAGTCCTAAGAGATCTATCTACCTATTTTCAATAAATGAGAGAAACCAACTATTGCGCGCAGTTTGCCTCGTGTCCTGTTATCGAGCTAGCCAGCGTCGAATGTTCTTGTATGCTCCTTGACGTGCAGCACTCACTCGCCCATTGCTGCGGAAAGAGTCGTAGACGCATAGGGAGGGCCTTAGTACACCGAGGAAGGAATATTCAAGAGAAATCTGCGCGGTTTGTTCGCCGTGAACTCTCTGCGTATATACAATATAAGAGGCTTCGTTTATCTGAGCAAATGTTGTTGTCGTGGTGGTGACCCCTTTATGACTTTCCCCCCTTCAAATAATTTTATCATAGACGTGGCTATAAACGTGTGGGATAAGGCGCCGATTTTTCAAGTAGAAGATTCCATTATTGTACATACGTAGTCGACTTGCGCAAATGTTTGTATAGAAACGAATGAGTAGAGTAACGATCAGATCAGCTAGGCAATCTTGGTTGCGATAATCAGTTTGTAAAGCTATTTAGCTCGCTGTCGCAAATCCCGTAGCAGCTAGGGTAGGAGGGCCTATAATCCCATATAGTAATGCTGCTGTGAGTTCCGATGGACATACATTATTAACTAAGTACTGTAAGATAGGGGTTTCGATTAGGGGCTCTCTCCACGCATTCATGGAGTTTAGCAGACACTTGTCGAGATCAATAGATATGCGAAACACGGCCGGGCCGAGAAGCGCCTCACGATTGCAGTATGATTGAATGGCAACGTGGATATAATTTCTAAGATTTCCAAGCACCAGAGAGATAGACGAATAGCCAGCTCGGATATATAGGACGGCCTACGGGTCTTTCCCCCCCTTAGATAGACGGACGCCCTGCCGGAGCTCGAACTCATTTCGACTTCTGCTTCTTCTTTTCCCCCTCCTCCTTCTTCTTGAGAGCCGGCAACCGGAAGGCGGCGCTGACGCCATCGCCCATCTTCTTCCACAGCGCGAAGTCGACGTCCTGGTTCCACGTGAGGATGCCCACCCACGGCTGCACGTTGTAGTGCACGCGCAGCGTCACCTCGTCCGTCTCGGCGATCTTGCCCGTCGGGTGCGTGATCTGGTACTTGGGCTTCTGGTTCTTGAGGGATAGGATGCCGCTGCGAGGTATCGTACGTTAGCTAGCCAGTCGATGGATTGATCAGTTCTCTTAGCCTGGCCTGATGCCGTATCTTCCGTCTCTTCTCTCCTATTCAGTTCACCTGTGGGGAGGATGGCGATCACGACCGTCACCAAACACTTCGTACGTACCGTTTCGGGTCTATGCTCTTCCCGGCGGCGCTCTTGCGCAGCTTCCTGAGCGAGGCCGGCCCCAGGTTGCTGAGGTGGTCGGCGCTCGGGCTCGTGATGATGCTGTCCCAGATGACGGCCTTGTTGGTCTGGTTCATGCTGTCGCCGGCGGGCGGGGCGGGCCACTCGGCCGTGACGTAGACGAAGAGCTGCTTGGTGTTCCAGGTGAACAGCGACGACAGGTCCGCGTCCAGCGAGAACTTGATGATGGCGTACTCCTCCTTCTTGGTGCTGTAGTAGTGCGGCCGGCCCTTGACCCTGTTCGCGCGCGCACGCATGCGTCCTTGGTTAGCTTGGCTCCGCCGCTACTATCGTTGATGTATGTGTATGTATATAATTGTGCATCGCTTGTCGAGGGAGGGAGACGAGGGGCGGGAGGGCATGGAGGGAGGTTCTTACACCTGAACGTTGGTCGTCTTGATGGCGGCGCTGGGGGTTCGGGGCGCTGTGAAGTCGGAGGCGGCGATTATGGCGGCGACGACGAATACGACGGTGGTGAAGAAGCCGAAGACATTTTGTAACCGTGTCAGCGAGTTATACATGGTGGCCTGCAATCAATTATCCCCAGTAGACGGGGCGAGTGTAGTCTATTTCTGCCGATACTATTCAGTTGCTTGTGTTTATACGGCCTCGATAATTCTAACTGAGGTTGTGGCAAGCAATCGGCAGCAGGCTTCGTTCTCGCGATCCGTAGAAAATAATAATAGGTTATTGATGTTTCGGGTGGGGTGAGGCCACGTTTTGGAGAGCTGTAGGATGAAGCTGATGCCAGGGCTTATCGGCTGCTTATCGGCTGCTTATCGGCTGCTTATCGCTATCCCGACTTTGGTTTACTTCTTGGCACCGCTTTGAGTGAAGCTTTTTCAAACCCACCATAATTCATCTACCTAATCTACACACCTATTAATCTCTATTTCGTATTTAATACTTACAACACAACAGTAACCATTCGTTTTCTCTTATCCCATTTGACCCTATGTTTCACTTGGCTTACGGTTTCTAACAGAAGGTAGCTATCATTATGAACTCGAAAAGAAAGGAGGCGGCTTGTGTATAACATGGGAGAGGTTGAACAACAAAGAGCCTCGACACTCGGCTACAGGGATCATGACTTCTAGAGTCGTGACTGTTAAACTGGCCTCGTATTGAAGCTATTAGCAGTGCCTTCAGAAAGCATGAGAAAGGGGTGCCCTGGTATAATAATCATATTTATACACGATGGGCTACTATTTACAGCGCCCAAGTCAGTTCATTAAAGGCTTCTCTTCGAAAAAAATACATCGAAGCATCGTCGTCAATGATCATACACAGGCCGCCTCAATCCCACCTTGTGGGAATTTCACCATGCAACCCCGTTGTCCTTCTAAAATGGTTGCCCTATCCGTTACTGTACATATATTCGCCATGTTCCACCCAACGCTCTTCGAAGTAGACAGAACCTAGGGTCGTCTATGCAAGGAACCGGGACTTGCCATCGATGCAAGCACGGTAAAAGAAAGTCTATAGTCATGAGTTTTGATGTAGAACATGACCATCTAAGCAAAATGGTTTCTTTTTCTTTTTTCCCGCCCAGTGGTTGGTGGGTAGGCGTAGTAAAACAGGGGAAGAAACAGCCGATGCTGCATGGGGTTGACATCAAAGGCATTTTGCCCTATCTGATTAGGGGCCTAGCCTATGTCGTGTATTATATGTGCAGTTGTAGTGGAGAGGAGCTTATGGCAAAGCAGACATCGCAGACAGCACTAAAATCTGCTAGAATGGGATGTTTGGAGACGCCTGGGCGCCGAGAGCTTCTTGTTGATCTTGCAGTTCGTCTCCGCTAGATTCAATGGTGACGCCAAGGCCAACCTTAGCAGATTGCTAGAAACGAAACAGTCAGAACAGTTTTTCCATGTCCGCAAGTTTAGACGAAACTTACGGTATAGTAGTCTACGTCAGCACAGAACGTCATCATCACAGGAGGAGCCACACGCTTCTCTAGCAAGCAGGCCAATTTGCCTTTTGTGTCCACCTGAGCTCGGAACGTTGACATGCGGAAATCATACTTCACACCGGCAGATGTGACGCCCTCCTTCTGTAGGGGACCTCCCATCAGACCGCCGGCGCCCGGGACGACCTGAAGAGTCATATCAACACCAGCCTGTACCTTATCGGACAAGTGCCGCCAGTATGTGACGTTCAGGGCACCCTGTGCGTGCAATTGCGCAGCCGCGATCCAGTCATCAGACTTGTATCTGGCACAGTAAGACATGGCCGACTCGGGGGGTTGACTCAAGGCGGCACGTTGCCAGACAGCTTCAATGCCCAGACCAAGTTTCCGCGTGACTGACTGGAGATGGCTGAGAATATATATACCGGTCAACCCACCTTCTAAGTATGATGGGTTCAGCATTTTTAAGGAAGAAGTGAAATCGCTGCCAGTGTACTCGTGCTCAATCGAGGCCATGTCCTGGGCTCCGACCTGGAACTGAGTTTTGGTGACGAGAGAGGGGTTCCACCGATAATTGCATCGCGCTGACAGCAACCCTTCGTTGTCCATGCTTCCCTGGAAGAAAACCTGGGAGGGGAAGAGGCACATCAGCCCATTGTTACTCGGAAAGATGTAGGATAGAGAGAACAGGCTATCATGAACCTACCTTGCTGGTACCAAACAGAGCTGCGAAGGCATAGGGCTTCTGATGCTCACCCATCGCAAACTGGTGTGAGGCCTGAAACAATGGTGATATGCTCACGATCTTGGTAATATCTGCCCTTATACCGGTGTGCATGTAATTAGTGAGAGAGACATCACGCTGAACCTCCTTTGAGATTGTCTCGATCGAGCCGGGGTTCGACAAGCCAAGGCTGGCCCGTCGGTCGGAAAAGGACTTGTACGCATCGGAGACGGCATTGGCTATGGGATTGGTGGTTAAGAAGCCTAATGGCGACGGCCGTGAAGACTGCGACTCAAGATTGAGGGCCATGGTGGACAAGCGGGTGAGGGAAGGGGGAGCTGTTGAGCTCTATATCAGGGAATACGAGGGTGAACTCGGCGAAGAATGGCGATTCCGGAAGAAGAGTAGAATTTTGTTGTCGCAACTAGTCCGGTCAACACGGTGAGTAATTGCAATTCGCGAGAACAACGAGTGACTCGCTTCAGAGATATAGAGCTCCCGGCTATGCGAATGGGGTCATAAAATTGCTTAGCTTGCTACAGAGGTCTTGAGAAAAAAAGAAAAAAAAAAAAATCATTCTTTTGGGCCTTGCGGTAGTTAGCGAGTGATCGACGTCCACTCCTGGTAGGCTAAGCACGGACCAGGTTTCCCGGCTGCCAGGTGCATTTCGACCCTGGCTGCCCCACGGCAGCTGCCTAGGAAGGTGCGGCCACCTGGATCAACCTTTTGCCGCCAATGCCCGAATTTAAAGCTTCAATTGGTCTTGGCACTACGTAGCAGTCCCGATTTTATTTATCATCCTTGGCCTTCCACCCCATTCCCCACAGACCCCATGCCCGCCCACTCAGCTCATTACTTAAATCTTGGCAGTTCGCTCGAGTGTCTGTGACAGTCTGAAGCGTACCTAGCCGATACTTATACACTTAGGTAATCAATCTACTGGCATATCGGGATACCGTCCGCAGTTGTGCAACATTTGAAATATTGACAACTTTCTTCTCTGCAACACGGTTCTCTCCCGAGTCTACCGGGAAAGACCCCCCTAACTCCCTCCCACTTAGACGCGTACGAAGACCGTCTCTGTCATTTTCGCTCAAGTATTTTATTCGGGGTTTTTCAGGATTTTTCAGGATTTTTCAGGATTCCCACGAACCGACTGGCTGTGCAATTATATTAATACGCGATAAGCTTTTGTCGGGGACGAGTTTTCAAACTAAGGTTGACTAACAACGGGACTTTTGGGGAATTTGCATACCCG
Organism: Xylariaceae sp. FL0662B; assembly: GCA_022376535.1. Lineage (NCBI taxonomy): Eukaryota > Fungi > Ascomycota > Sordariomycetes > Xylariales > Xylariaceae > Xylariaceae sp. FL0662B. The sequence goes on from JAJJKD010000117.1 coordinate 94,977, forward strand.
CACCTACGCGAGAGGATCTCCATCTTCTACAGTCTATATCTGCTGTGATTGGTTTTTGTAGAAACCTTGGGTAAAAGTTCGGGGTGATCCCCTCTGTGGTGAGGCTTTCACTCCTGAAGAGGCCTTCGCGTGATATACCCCTTACGCAGTTGAGACTAGGTATATGAGTACATATACACCTGCTTAAGTGCCTTGGCTGCTTGGTTCTATCAGCAGGTCCAACCATTTCTGTTGCCCTTGACTGCATAGACAGACCACTGGAGACTGAGGAAGGTCGAAGCAGTCTAGACTGTTTTACTATGGATACCTTACTGTAAGTGCAATATCCCTACTTGATGACTGACTGCCTTATTCTTTTGGACCTTTGGTGCACCTGCATCATGAGCATCTTCAACCTCAAAAAGAAACCGACTGCTCGAGGCTGATGGAGAGAGCATTCTCTCCGAGCTGTAGCATAACACCTATCTCAAATCGATCAAGCAAGCTCTGGGAATGGCTCCTTACTTCTTTGGTTGAATGAAGCTTAGCCGTGTCACTTTGCATTATATTTATTCTCTCGTCATTTCCTGCCTTCTCCTTATGAATCATGTTGCCGCAAACTCACTTGGGTGACGCCGGTTGTCGGGAAGGGTTTGATGCTGACGCTGGCGGCGACAGCACTGCGGATATTGCTGCGAACGCTCCCAGATACCGCCGCAAAAGCAGCACTTTCATCGATGGCATCCACGATGTTACCGATGATAGTAACAACAGGGCCCCGGCCCAGCTATACAGTACTATGTCAGGAAGACTCTTCCACTCTGGTCGCATTGTGATCGTTATGGTAGGGCTTCCCGCTCGAGGCAAGACGTATGTTTCTCTAAGCTAGCTGACTATTACATCGCACTTTGTTGCTGACACCCCTGTAGGCATATAGCTGTCTCGATGGCACGGTATTTGCAATGGTGTGTTAATCGTCTTCATGTTACGACTCTTGGCTAATGGATCACAGGCTGGGAGTCAAGACGCGAATATTTCACCTAGGAGACTACCGTCGTGCTACTGTTGGCGGAGGTGGCCATGTACCCGAGGATTATTTCTATCCGAACGCTTCTCCGGCCTCGGTTGTGTTGCGGCAGAAGATCCTTAAGAAGTGTCGCGAGGATATATATGGCTGGCTTAACCATGAGAATGGTCAGGTTGCAATATACGATGCAGTAAATCCTACTGCAAGTGGTCGCCGTTCGCTGGCAAAGGAGTTCGCCAAGCATGATGTTCAGGTTAGCCATTTCTCTGCCAACTATGACTATTTTGCATTACTAACGAGATGACAGACTTTGTTTCTCGAATCCTATGTCGATGATGTCAATCTTCTTCATGAGAATGCTCGTAAAGTAAAAATAAGCTCTCCTGATGTATGGGCATTTCCGTCTCCCCCAGTTGATATAGAACTAATTGCCGTAGTTTGCTGGTATGGACCCGAACGAAGCGGCAAACCTTTATCTCGAACGCATGGAGACCAAGATACCTACTTTCGAGACTATGGATGAGAAGGAACTCAACTACGTCAAGATGATCAACGCCGGCCAGAAGTTTTTCTACAACAATGTGTCATTCAATTATCTCTCACATCGCATCGTATTCTATCTAACCAATACCCACATCAAGTCTCGAGCCACCTTCTTCGTCCGAGCTGGTGCTGCAACAGAAGAGGAAAGCTCCAAAGCGGATGCCCCGCTGTCTGAGGAAGGGGTCAAGTACGCCAACGTGATGGCTGAGACGGTCATAAAGCATCGTAAGCAAGAGCGAGATTCGCTCGTCGCTAAGGATGGGCCTAACGTGCCATTACGCCCGTTGTCTGTGTGGTGTTCGACCCGTCTACGCACCCTACAGACAGCGGACGCCTTTAAGGATCGTGGGTACAAAGTCCGTCAGCGCAGCCAGATGTCGCAAATCAATCCAGGGGTTTGTGAAAGACTCAGCGAGCGCGCCATTCGCCGGCTCTACCCCGAAGAAGTCGAGAAGCATGAACTCGATCCTTACCACCACCGTTACCCCCGCGCTGAGTCCTACCATGATCTTGCCGTACGACTCGAACCAATCATCTTGGAGCTTGAGCGCGAGCAGAACGACTTAGTGATCATCGCTCACGAAAGCGTTCTGCGTGTTCTTTACGCCTACCTTATGCATTGCAGCGCCGTACACATTCCCAATCTCAAGTTCCCGCGAAACGAAATCATTGAGATCATCCCGGGTGCGTATCAAAACGAGGCCAAGCGCATCCACATTCCCGGCCTCGACCCTAGAACCGTCCCTGGTTCGCCAGAAGATATCAAAATCCCCGTGCCAGACAGTGGCGCCGAGACACCCGTGCCATTGCCAGGTGGCGGGTTGCCGAAGCCTGCACAGCCCATTAATATCGAGAAGCCACCCGAGAAGGTGGTCAACACGGCAGCGGACGCCGTGAGAGACAAGATTACGGATGTCGATTAGCATAGAGTTATCGAGAGTGCTACTAGAACTAACGAGCGTGTTTTCTAGCGCTCTATGCTTGGTGTTGGTGGTCCTAATGTTTGTTCTACTTAGAATTGGTGTCGGCATGGGTACATAGATAAATAGAGGGTGTGTTATTTCTCAGAATCCCCGTCGTTATACTTGTAGTCATGCAAACCTACTTTACTCATAACCTCCGCCCAGGGCGCAAAGTCTAGTAACAACACTAAACGATTGTCTATGTTAGAGTTTTGCAATATATAGGCCATTGATATAGCATCATTGCTTCTTGATGCTTCTGACATATACCCAGCCATAAGTGATATATGATTGTTATAATAGTTGTTGGATGTCCTATTAAAGGAGCCTGGTGGCTTCTTATACAACTCTACTGCTCTAAGAGGAAATGCCGGCTTTGTAAACCTTATACACATTCTATATAGGCTATCAATCATGCTAGTGACATGCGCCGGGCTCTTATCCCTTCTCGCTCTCTGCCAGACTAGATGGTCACGCACCCTTCGCCTATCGTACATACATATTTCCACTAGACACGTTCTTCTCGTGTATAAGAGGATCCAGCTAACTCCCTTCCTTACGTACTGACTCCATAGACAACGAAAAGAAAGAAAGAAAAAGCTTTAAACACCTAACCTAGAGAAACATCACCCTCAAGGTAACCCCTCCCTCCCCCCGCCCCCCCCCCTTCTCCCGAAAAAAAAAAAAAAAAAAAAAAAAAAAAAAAAAAAAAAAAAAAAGCAGCATCATCATGGGGGATAGGTATAAAGTGTTATTACATGCATACCCAGGTACCAGACACCTCGAAAGGAAACCCTTGCTTTCACTTACCCAAACCGGCCAGAAATGGGGAGGGGCAATAGGTAGACGATGATGACGACTCCGTATCAAGCGAGAGGAGGCACGGAGACACTGCCGGTGGCTTCGTCGTATGTTGACGCCGGAGGCTTGTGTTCTGGATTCGACATGGTGATGAGCTAGCGGCCAAGGGAATACCGTAGGCAACAGATAACCTAAGGTCTTCAAGGGGCATGCAGTTAAGTCAGTAATTAAAGAGCCTGGAATACCCTGGGAGACCATGTAGACGGCAGTGTATTTTGTTAATTCTAATATGAAGATAATCCATACTTCTAGCCTTTAATAGCGAGGTTTCCATTGCGGAACACGCGTCGCTCTTATCCACGACGTCCCTGGGCGTCGTTAAGTCGCTAAAGACGCTAGTTGGCTCGATGGCCTGAATATATATATATATATATATGTATGTATGTATGTGTGTGTGTGTATGTATACGGGCTACGACAACCCTCGAACTGCTCCTACGTTTACATCGAAGTCGAACTAAGACGTTCTATCACTCTTATAGCACGTAACATGCCCCTTTCGCGTATTTTGCTTCATTTCGTATTAACGCTGCCGGGGTGCTCTTCAACCTAAGAAGAAACTATGTCTCGGGCCGGCCTCGTATACTCGTATGCAATAACTCGCTGTGCGAAATCGTTTGCGACGAAAACCCGACCTAATTCGCTGCGCTTTAGAAGGGCCGACCTCTAACTTTATCATCATAATAATCATTCATATCGCCAATGACCGCTGGGTATCTTCCGTTTTACATGAACCGAGCCAAAACGAACCGCTGAACCGTCAGTACTACTGCACTATGCATTCCCTATCCTCGGATGCGTCTGTCTTTTTGCTATCTTTCCCTTTCCCCTTATCTAAACGTGTTTTTGATTTTCCCCTTTTCTGTGAAGTGGTCATGTCTTGGTCTTTCCCGTTGCCGTGGCCGTTCCCGCTCCCGTTTCCGTTTCCGTTGATGACCCCAGATTCTTCTTCCGAGTCGACAAGAGTCGAATCTCGTAGTGGGTCCTTGCTCGACTTCATTATCAAGCCGTTGAGTCTTGACATTGTCTGGCTTATGCGACCTTCACCAGCCTGGCTCTGAGGCCGACTTTTACTGCCATTTTTGAATTTTGCTGCAGCTCGACTTAGCCTCTGCGCTGTAGTTTCTTCTCCGGGTGGGTGCCCTTCGGATATTGCGCCGGGACTTGGAGCTCCTGAGTCAATATAAGCGTTGCTGGCCCTCCGGGATACGCTAAGGTAGCCATCTTCATCTGCGAAGCTGAGGCGTAGGGGCCGCTCAAGTTCGCTCGAGAAGCGTATGCTCGTGGTGGTTGATGGCTGGGCACTTATGTTGTCAAAGTAGCTACTGGGCTGCCGAGAAACCGCAAGGGTGTCCTGACTTTGTCCCGTTGATGTTTCTGAAGTTGCAAGTTTAAGTGCGGTATCATCGTACGATGGCGGCTCTGCTCCTGCGCTCTTAGTTGAGCTACCCGGCACAGGAACAATTGGGACGATTTGATAGAACAGCAAGTATGGCATCTCTTCCTTGAGCGATTCTTTGATATCGTCAATAGGGATCACGCGGCTTTCGGTTGCAAGATCATCAAATTTTACCCACTGCGCCTCCTCATAATCCGGGGGTGGGTCTTTGTCGTATCTCCGGTTTTCAGTGAGCAGCTTCGGTGCTACTCGACAGAAAGAGATGTAGTGCCCGGAGTGCACCGAATCTCCTCGATGGCAGACCACTGACTGAAGCACAAGCTTGTACTCGGCAGCAAGTCCGTTCTCTTCTACGTGTCTCTCGTCAGCGATGAAGTGGGGGAGTCTTAAGCTGTCAGGAATGTCAATGAACGTATGCTGGCGCTTCATTTGACCATTCTCGTCCATCATATAGCGTTTCAGGCAGATACCAACAACTGGCCGTTGATCGAAATGCCACGCAACCTCCAGATCGCTTTCTGGTTCTTTATCTGCAGGTGAATTCCAAGCTGTGATTTTAATTAGTCCTTACCCCTACAGCCAACTATTGGAGAGTCATACGTATCAGCTTAAAAAATTGCCAAGCAGGTATTGTCACTGCCTTGACAACAGATGCTGTCTTCTTGGCTCTTTCGAATAAATTTGCACCATCAGGTTCGGATGGTTGGCCTTGCTCGTCAAGTACGACACGCTGAATTATGCTTTCTGTCCGACTCCGCAGCGGTCGTACACTTGGATGAGATCCGGACTCTGCCTCAGTCTCCGATTGTGGAGGGGAACTACTCCGAGGAGTATCGTGTGCTACAGTCCATCTTCGCGTCAAATGTGGCAGATGAGGTTCGTTTCCGTTTTCGGGACCTGCGCATTCATTCTCGTCTTCCTCATCGACAACTCGAATCGTGCTTTTATTAGGAGAGTTCGGGGAACGGGGCGTCGTGAGAGTCGGTGCTGTGTCTGGGCGCTCCCTTGTCTTCTTCTCGTCCAGGCTATCCCTTAGAACGTCAACCTGAGTGTTGAAGTATTCTTCTAAACAATCCTCCAACTTGATTCCCTTGCCTTCTGGGTCGGGCGGGACTGCCAGGTTCAAGAGCCTCTCGTATACGACCTTATGGTCCGCGTCGTCATTCTTGCCTTGATGAAACAAATCGACTTGTAAGGGGAGGAGAGGAAGTTGAAGTGTCTCAGTGATAAAAGCAAAGGCTTCAGACGTGTCTTGTTGCTCTAGTGACTGGGCTTCTCGCCAACCGCAAGCGGCTAATGCGTCTTGGATATGCTCCGTCTACTCATAGTCAGCTCTTTGGCGATCTGACTATTCTAGAGAGGAGGTCTACCTACCATGTCTGTTTCGATCAATTTCCCACTTCTCAGTAGATTCACCCATAGGCGCAGCAGGGCAGCCAATTTCCGCTGTTGTTCATCGCGAATATCTCTCTTGAGCATACACTCGAAGGATTCTAGTTTGGCAAACATGGCGAAGAGTAAGGCGTCGAGATAGCAGGTTACGTTTCCTCGATTTTCAGCGCCGAGCATGTGAACAGCCGGGTCGTAGCTGATAATGTTGCCGGCGAGTGACTTCTGCTGCAATAGAAGCAGCTCAATGGCCTTGTCAACATCGCCGGAGGCGTATTTTGTATTCAGCGCATATCGTATGTGATCGTCGATCAAGTCCGTAAGCTCGAAGTCAACGGCTCGTCGACGAACATCGTCAACCTGTCTGGCGTCAGCAATAGTGACATGTCTCGTGTGTTGCGTCGTGTTAGTCGAACCTTGACCGCTTCCTTTTCCTTCTCCGTCTCGGCATTGGCAGATTGCTTTTTGAATAGGGAAAAGAAGGCTTCAGAGGATAGGGGACGGTGCTAGATTTGGGGAGGGGAAAGAAAGAGATTAGCATAGATCTAAATATGAGAATCGACGAGGATCTGCTTGGGTTACCTTGTGAGTATGCGTAGGATCAGCTGACTTGCCGCGTTGGTGGCTATTCTTTTCGCGGCGACCTAGGAACTTCTTAGGGAGGCCGGTAGTCTTCATGGTGGGGTTGCTGTTGTTGTTGTTGTATTTTTCGCTGAAAATGGACCGTGGGGCAAGGTTGTTGGAGGGGGGGACGGGGAGACGGGGGAATGGTGACAGATGGAGGGAGAAGAAAGTGACACCCCAAATGATGGATATATTTCCGGCCACTCAGCTAGTCTTCATGTTTAGGTCATCAAGCAAACATATGAAGCGGAAATATTGTCCTCAATGGGGGCGGAATGAGGTCGAGGTGCAACGCCGGGGGTGGGCTGCAGAGAAGGGGGTCAGTGTCAGTGTCGAGTGGTAACAGTCCAGAGTCTGAGCGTAGCTTGATGCTTAAGGCTGATGAAGGTGATGGTGGCATTGCAGATGAACTCGCATGGTCCAGTGCAGTCGTGAGTCCTCTCAAGATATGGAATGAATGTGCATGAGGAAATGAGGAATATGCTTCCAAGAATAGCCGAGAAATGAAGCAGTACTGTATTCAGTATGGCGGTTGTGGGTGTGTTTCGTGTCAAGGGTCCAGAGAGGTCTAACTTAGGTTTAGAGGTCCAAATTTATTGTTACTGCGTACTGCGAAGAGCTGGGTCGGGTCGAGTCTGGTGATGATCATCAAGGACACCACCGTCCCGCCGTCTTCCCCGGAACGATATGGGTGTAAATAAATCTGACCAAGTTGATGCTGGGTGTCATGTGCAATGGCAAAGTTCGAAGCTTCTCTCGAGACAAATTGATGCCACTAGGTACATACATAAGTAGCTGAAGGTTTACGACTAGGACTACATGTATGTACATACGTCGTATGCATATGTAACTTAGTGGATACCTAGTGGAAGATTCCATTGGAACCTCACATATGTATGTGGAAAGAAACCTTGAGGCCAGCTGATGGTGAAGGAGCCAGGAGCTGAATAAATAGTACAATACAAGTTGTGACGGGTAGAGAACCGAAGTCAACAAGAGTATGCATTAATAACACCAAATAGAAGAAAATAAGAACATACATTAGCTCTATACTTCTATTGTAATCTAATCAATCAGATATATGTACCTAACATCAAGGATATACCTAGATACACACTACATCAGAAGCAGTTGCCTGCTGTAAGTACTAATGAATGACATCAAAGCCTGCCCTACATAAGTACTGAGTACTTACAATCAACTCAGAGCAAGGTACGTGTTGTGTGTATGTAGTACGTACTTACTTCATATGGGACTGTACAAGGTAGGTACCTATGTTTCTTGGGTTAACAATTACGTATACTGGTATCTCTGTATGTACCTATGCCAAACTACATGTATTGTATGTAATCGCTTGAGGGGGCGCTAGAGGTCCAGAAGGTCGTTCTTTACCTCCATTGGTGGAAGCCATTAGGTTGGGTCTTACCACCTCCTCTCCGTTCATAAGTTAGTATCCTCTTACGGGTACATACAAGATCAAGATCCCTAATAGGCGACTAAACTTACGATGAATCCTTCCGCTTGTTGGCTAGTAGCTAACCGAGTTGATGATAGTCGTGAAGAATTTCACCTAGTACATAATGATATGCCGAACTCGTCCTTTTGATGCCCTGTAACTTTGTTGTATACTGCATGTACGGATTAGATAAGTGATCTAGTCCACATTAAACTTCAGCCTCACCGGTGTCAGCTCGTCTAAATGTTGCGCGTGATGTAACGGTATGCTATGCCTGCTTACCGGGCTACATACTACACCAGCCTGTATGAGACCGTGTATAGGCGTAGTTTTCCAGCAAAATACATAATATATCGCCTAAAGATTCATCAGGTGATTGACATTCGAGTCCGATGATGATGGTAGTAGTGGTGATGCGCGGGATCCGAGGTGTCGCCGCCGCTTAGCAACGGTGCCTAGGTGCTTGTAAGTGGGCAGGCTGAAGCCTGAAAAAGCAAGACACTTAAGTTATTTTTCCATGGACATAACTACTGCGTAGGTTAAGTGCAACCTATCAATGTGTAGCAGGTACCTGTATAATGACCACAGAGTATGTATCTGGCACCTAACCTACGTAGGTGATAAACTTTAATGTTACAATAACATCCCATATCTTAGAATAACAAGTACGGCTGAACAAAGTTAATTCGACACGAGTCTCTGTCTGACTTTTGCGCGGGAGAGTGGAGAGAATTTGCGTCATCACAAGTTGAAACCGTCTTGTGACTTAACTGGGAACAGTCGCTTCTCTCGGGGACGATCTGCAGTTGCCATGAGGCTATCCATATGCAGATAACCAACTACTATAGATACATCCATCCATACGTGGGTACGGGAATCCATGTATTACATATGTATCGCGTACAGTAGGTATCGTAGGTACAGATCACTGTAAGTATGTATCTAGGTTAGGTAAGCAGGTACATTAATTAGATCGTGCATTCAGCCAATTGACGTGCGGGAACCCAAGGCAAAGGATGTCGGACATTAGTTTTACCGATTGGATTCTCGCGTGTGGAAATTTCCAACAGCCAATTCTAGGTGGTTAAGCTTTGAAGCTGGCGGTAGTTGATCACGAGTAATATCCATCACAACGGGTGTGCATTAGCACGCAAATAAATCATGGCAGCTCTGCGAGGCGTGCCCCGTGCTGGCTGTCCGCTACTCAGCAAAGCGTCACATTGGAAGCCTTGTCCGGCAAGTCTCCAAAGATGCGCCTCTACTGATGCTACCGCCTCTGCTGCCGCACATCCTGTCGATTCTACCCCCGTGATACCCGACATCGAAAGCGACTCTGGCCTAGCATCACCGGTCGTCACAAGGGAAGGCGTTTCAATTGTCGATCCTCGAAAGAGAGCAAGCCGAAGAAATCACGAGCTTCCGCACGAGAGGTGAGTACAAGGAGCGACAGTAATTCAAACGGGGGAATGGCAACTAAACGGCAACTAGATACCGATACCATCCTCCAAAATACTACAGAGGACCTCTTCACCCTGTCCAACCACCACCATCTTCAGATCCAGTAGCTCGTGACTTCTCCCCTGGTCCGTTCAACCTTCCTCGACTGAAGCAAACCTACCAATCGACCATAGCCTCCGACATCATGACTTTGATGTACCAGCACACGCCTCCTGGAACGCCCCCCAAGCCTGAGCGGATAAGGCTGCGAGAATGGGATGATAGCTCGCCGTACATGAAAAACCGCCCTAAGCGTGGACCGCGAGGTCATGACGTTCTGTTCCCTCTCGAGAAGGAGATCACCTGGCGGAATATTCCCGAGATCAAAGCGGTGCATATTGCCATGTTCATGCCGAAAGCAAGGAAGAACCAAGACCATATCATTGTCGGGAGATCCGTGTTGCAGACCATTACCGGTGTTCGTCCTACGATCACCCGTACAAAGACGAGCGTTGCCCAATGGGGTATCGTCAAAGGCGACAGATCGGGTGTCAAATGTACTTTACATGGGAACCAGGCGTATGAATTCATAGACAAAGTTGTAAGCTTGGTGTTTCCGAAGATCAAGGAATGGAAGGGCATTAGCGGTGAGTTGCTACCGATTACGTGGAAAATGAAGACCTTGAGCTGATCAAACCTAGGGACCACCGGCGACGGCACTGGCAACATCGGCTGGGGCTTCAACACGCAAGCTATGATGTACTTCCCAGAAGTCGAGGCCAATTATTCTGTAGGCAATCCCAACGATGACTAAACAGCGTAATCGTTCTTCGCTGACATATGTATCTAGTTATACCCATCCAAGATGGTTCCTGGCTGCCGTATTGTCCTTGAAACAACGGCAAAGTCTGACAGGCACGCTAGACTCCTTTGCAGGGCCTTGGGCATTCCGTTCCATGGCAAACTTGTAGATTAAGGCTCTTGTTGCGCAATTGTATATGACACGATCACATGTAGAAAATGCCATTGACTATAATCATGGCTGTACAATACTCTTCAAAAAAAAAAAAAAAAAAAATTTCTGCAAATTCCCTTCACGTGCTGGGTATCGCGAGAGGTCGCGAGTGATTTTATTCTAGATCCCCTTTTTCCTGACCAAGGTTGCCCCCCAACGCCGTTGATGCAATGATATCGTTCCCTCTTGCACATCATCTATGTCATCTATGTCGTCTACGCGCTGAGTGCCTTCTGCTTTAATGCATTGATCACCTCGTCCACGGCATCCATATCCGTGGCATCGATCTTCCCCGCGACCGTCTCGCCTTTCTTCCTCAGCTCCGCCGCGCAGACATCCATGGCAGGTTGGTAATTCCTGACGGCGGAGCTGAGCGCATAGACGGCCTTCCGGCGCACGTCCTGGGTCTCGGGGGACCCCCTCTCCACCTCGGTCGCCGCATCGCCATCGCTACCACCGACGCGGCGCCCCAGGGCCATGGCGACGAGCTTCTCGACGCCGCCGAGCGCGACGAGGCGCTCCTGGCAGGGGACATTGTTCTGGACGGCGGTGCCGACGCACCAGGCGGCCATGCGGCGGAGGTCCGTCTGATCGTGGCCCAGCAGCGCGAGCAGCGGCGTCCAGAGGCCCAGGGTCGCCAGCAGGTTCGCGTTGTCGAGCGACTCGACCAGCTGCTCCAGGTTGTCGAAGGCGGCCAGCCGCGACTCCAGCGTCACGCCCGGGTCCGCCGACGTGATGTGCGCCATCGAGGCCGCCATCAGCTCCGCGTCCGACGGCGCCCCCATGATCTGCGCCAGCGCCTCGGCGTTCAGCGCGGTGCGGTGGCCGCCGCCTGCTGCTTGCGACGGCGCGGCGTTGTTGTTGCTGTTGTTGTTGTTGTTGTTGTTGTCTGACGGGACCGAGTTCTCGATGCTCCATTTCAGGAGCTCGTTGAGATTTTTGTCTGCCATCGTGACGGCTGCTGTTTATGTGTGTGTGTGTGTGTGTGTGTGTGTGTGTGCGTGTGTGTGGTTCTAGTTCGGTTACTTGTTGGTAGAACTAAGAAGCGTTTAGGTGGTAGACGGCGACAAGGCTTTTAGGGATAAACTTGATTTGATAATGTTTGGTTGCGAAATCGTCGAATGGGAAGGTTGACGTATCTATCAAATAGAAATGCGAGATATTGGGAGTTGGATATGTTCTGTTCTGTATGTGTGGTCTATTAAATCGAGTCGCATCTGTCTTGGTCGTTGGATGACGGGAGGATTAAACTTTGCGGCTAAGAAGTACATATCGTACTAGAAAGCTGATTTTCTCCAAGGAGCGCTCTCCAACCTTCGCGAAGCTTCATGGAAGCAAAGCAGGGCTGCAGGCTGATAAGCTAGAAAAAGTGGGTATCTCGAAAGAGACTTGGACGAACAACTAACAACCTAGAATATTTCTTTTAGACACCTAATTAAAGAGTCTTTTAGATATCTAATATGTTAAAATAAGAATATAGACGATTTATCTTCGGATTTGTATGTATATGTTTTAGTCACATATAACTGCATATATGTATCACTCTCAGTTTACCCCATTATTAGGTATACGTATGGGAAACGCCTAACAGCAAGTCTAAATACTATCTACTATATATAATACAGAGGTATAACTATATGTTGTCACTTATCTTATTATTATCAAGAAACATGGCAGCCATCTTCTGTCAGTATAAAGGGCGATACATAGTTATTGACTATAAATATATAAGTAGATATATTTATACAATTCATCTTTGTTCACCACCACGAGCTACGATCACGACAGATCAGCCAGCTGCCCCACCACCAGAGAATAAATAATTGCCCAAGTTGCCCAAATTACCCCTCACCCCGCCTTTATCTGCTTGACCGCCTCGGACTGCTCAAAAAGTATGGCTGGGGAGATTAGATGGATCCTCAACGAATTTGGCAGAGGCCATGATACTATTTGAGAGAGGTGACATGCTGTAATATTGGCTATTATAGCTACCTAGGTAGCATCTAGCACATTCAATGTTATTATAAACGGAAAAGTTGTGCACACATAGTTAGGTTCCATGATAGAGGTGGCCCATCCCAATCCGATCTATCATACAAACCTGCCGAGATAACGTCGCAAAAGGCATGCTGCCTGAGATGCATTACTATGTAGCCCAAGACGGGAGGCAGAAGCTAAAGCAAAGTATAACTTAGAAGTTTCAAAAAAAAAAAAAAAAAAAAAAAAAAAAAAATTAAGATAGGTTCCTCCAGAGCTGTCACGTAGAAGTAGTACAACGACGTACTGTAGTAGGCAGTACTACCTCCTACACTAGGTTGCTTCGCCCCTGCATACGCAACCCACTCGCCCCCATGAGACTGACATGTCTGACTAGGATAGGCGATGCCTGCTTGGCTACAAGTGTTCTGTAATGGCGGTATCCCGCTGCCTACCGCTAAAATCTTCCTACATGATTGCTAAGCCACATGACATTGGTTGGATGTTAGGTTATCAGCCCTCGGGTAGGTAGGTGGTAGGTCTCCCCAAGGATGAACTGTATAGGCAGTAGGTATTACCTGTACATATATAGGCATCACCTCTGAATCAGTCGTCAATACTACTACTATACGTAGTGGCCGCGGGCATAGGATTGGCTGTTGAGACTCCAGGCAACTTAAAATAGAAAAGAACAGAGAGTGTGCCGAGCCGATGAATTACGAATGCTTCGTCATGTGTTGGCAAAGAAGACGGGAGAGAGTCAAAGATGAGATATTTAATTCGACAGCCTAGAAAGCCATCAAAGGAGGTATACCCGTTTGTCGTGCAGTGTCTACGCAACGGCTGGCTTTATGACACAAGTATTGATGTGTGCGCTTGCGGTTGCCTCCTATCACGTCAAGAAGAGAAGAGAAAAAAAAAATAAGAAATTTATTTAGTCACCTCCAAAACTGAGGTGAATGTACATCTGTGGGGATGTATAGTGGCGAGTGACTTCGGGTTTGTGTTGTCTTAGGAGTATCAATGTACATCGATACATAACATCAATACCCACAGGTAAGTTAGGTAAGTTAGCAGTACTTGAGATAGTTAGCGTTAGCAGGTTAGGTAGGTAGTTCAGGTAAGTAGCCCAGCGATTTCGAAGTTTTGGGCGAATTTTGGGCCCCCGCCTCTCTTTTTTGTTTCGGCCCACAAGTTCTTCCCATCGATTGTGGGATCGCTGCATCAACCAACTTCGTTCCTCCCTTTTCCACACCTCCGCCCCAGAACCCAGAGATTGTCCGACTTTCTACCTTAAAATCAACCTCCAAAAGCCAATTCTCTTTTCTTCTTGTCGTCTTTGCACCCCAAGAAACACATATCCATCTCCTTATTCTCACGTTCCGGGAATCGCGTGGGCTTAGGCAACGTCTCTCCATACTTCTATTTCTTCCTAATACTACTTGATTTTTTGTACTCTACGTAATCCGTCACAATGGAAGGTAAGCCATCTCTCCCCCGTGTCGCCCCTATTGCCGTGATAAACCAGACCATTCGACGCGTCCATCAACCTACAATAGCTAACATGCCTTTTTATCACAGAGGAAGTTGCTGCTCTCGTTATCGACAATGGGTAAGAAACCTAGCCCTCTCACCGCATTCTGAACCGCATATCATACGGGGGCATTCGGGCACCCAAAAACCGCCCAAGAACCTCCGTCTCAATCGTAAATATCGCCGTAATGGGAAGTGTTAGCTGACTCGAACCTAGTTCGGGTATGTGCAAGGCCGGTTTTGCCGGTGATGATGCTCCCCGAGCTGTCTTTCGTAAGTCTTATCCTCAACCCAGCTGCCGCCCCGCTCCAGGCCTATCTCTGTGGGCCCAATCTTGAGCGTTTCCGCTAACCTTTGTCTATAGCGTCCATTGTCGGTCGTCCCCGCCACCATGGGTGAGTATTTACCCTAGCCCTCAAAATTTACAATTGAATGTTCGCCGTCGGATTCTAATGGCGTCCCAGTATCATGATTGGCATGGGCCAAAAGGACTCGTATGTTGGTGATGAGGCACAGTCAAAGCGTGGTATCCTGACCCTGAGATACCCTATCGAACACGGTGTCGTTACAAACTGGGACGACATGGAGAAGATCTGGCACCACACCTTCTACAACGAGCTGCGTGTGGCTCCTGAGGAGCACCCCGTCCTGCTCACTGAGGCTCCCATTAACCCCAAGTCCAACCGTGAGAAGATGACCCAGATTGTCTTCGAAACCTTCAACGCCCCCGCCTTCTACGTCTCCATCCAAGCTGTTCTGTCCCTGTACGCTTCCGGTCGTACTACCGGTATCGTTCTCGACTCCGGTGATGGTGTTACCCACGTTGTCCCTATCTACGAAGGTTTCGCCCTTCCTCACGCCATCGCTCGTGTCGATATGGCCGGTCGTGACTTGACCGACTACCTGATGAAGATTTTGGCCGAACGTGGTTACTCTTTCTCCACTACCGCCGAGCGAGAAATCGTCCGAGACATCAAGGAGAAGTTGTGCTACGTTGCCCTTGACTTCGAGCAGGAGATCCAGACCGCCGCCCAGAGCTCCAGCTTGGAGAAGTCCTATGAGCTTCCCGACGGTCAAGTCATCACTATCGGTAATGAGCGATTCCGTGCTCCGGAGGCTCTGTTCCAGCCATCTGTCTTGGGTCTTGAGAGCGGTGGTATCCACGTCACTACCTTCAACTCCATCATGAAGTGTGATGTCGACGTCCGAAAGGATCTCTACGGCAACATCGTCATGGTATGTATCAGCTCGGTTTTATAGTAGAACAGTAGGACTAATGCGACTTATCACAGTCTGGTGGTACCACTATGTACCCTGGTCTCTCGGACCGTATGCAGAAGGAGATCACTGCCCTGGCGCCGTCGTCGATGAAGGTCAAGATCATTGCTCCTCCCGAGCGAAAATACTCCGTCTGGATTGGTGGTTCTATCTTGGCTTCTCTATCTACCTTCCAGCAAATGTGGATCTCGAAGCAGGAGTACGATGAGAGCGGTCCCTCGATCGTTCACCGCAAGTGCTTCTAAGGTATGTTCTCTTAGCATTATCCCAGCAAGCCGCCAATATTTGTCTAACGCCGAATCAGCTCCTGCTATATTATGTACCTAGCCGCTTTCCACGAGCTCACCAAAGCCCCGATGAGATCACGGTCAACGCAGAATTTCTGCCGTTGAGAGCGTGCCCCGGACGAGACTCGTATCTAGGAAAAGTTCTCAAATGGTTCGAGGAATTGGGGTTGTATTACTCGATAAGAAAAGAGAATTCGACGTGCTTTGTTTTTAGGAGGCCATTCATGCACGGGATGGAGTAGACAATTTCAGTCGAGGTTGATCATATACTATTGTGCTTTTCTCCGTTATACTGACGAGCCTGGCGTGAAGAGTGAATCACAGGCCTGTAAAATGTTGACAAAATTATGGATCGTGAACCTTCTGAAGTTCTTATATGAATCGTCCAAACGTATTATCCATCGCGAAGCACAAGCCGTCTGGTACGCCCTTACATTGAAAAAGAAAGTACATTACAATATGCATCATGGCCGTTATAATAAGGATACGGCATCCTATACCATTCTCGCGTGACAACCTTCAATATACTTGTCAGGACGACCAAGCCCATTGTGTCTAACTATCCCTCCCCTCTTGAACTGTAAAATGCTCTTGCTTTTCACCGTGCCCCTCCAGCGCGCCGTGGCCCTTCTGCTCCTCCAGCTTGCGATACTTCCTCCTGCTCTTCTTAGCCGAGCTGGCCTTCTTCTTACGCTTGACTTCGCCGACGACGGCGGACCGGCTCTGGTCGCCGCGGGCGATGTCGTCGAGCCTGTCGGCCAGCAGCTGGCGCGCGATGGTGCGGTTCTGGCTCCGGGAGCGCGTGGCCTGCGACTTGACCACGATGCCCGTGGGGGTGTGCCTTAGTTGGACGGCCGAGTTGGTTTTGTTCTGGGTTGCGCGGGAGGGTTAGATGTTAGGTGATATCTGTTCACGGGTTGAAGGAAAACAAATAAGAAGGGATAGACGGATAGGTATATGTAGGAAGGCAAGGGGGTTTTGATTTTTCTTAGTGCAGTGCGGACGGACGGACGTACGATCTTCTGGCCGCCCGGCCCGCTGCCCTTCAGGAAGAACTCTTCGATCTCTTCCTCGGGCGGCGGCTTGGGACGGGGCGGGAGGTTCTTGGAGCGGGGCGAGGCGGAGCTGCTGAAGGGTCGTCGTCGTCGTTCGAGAACGGCTACGGCTCGCGGGGAAAAGAGTACGGTGTTGGATCGTAGGGGTGAGAGAGGGAGAGGGAGAGGGAGAAGGGTACGAAGGCACCGCAGCAGCTTGGGTATCATCGCCGATCGGGAAGCATGTCGAGCTTGGAAGGATGGGTTCGAGAGACACTATGTAGGAAGCACGAGATTTCGGGAGTTTAGACCATTGCAAGGGCAGCAATTTCTACCTAAACTAGCGCACACGCTCTTTTTCGCACAAGATACAAAAGGCTATAACGCAATAGTATGGACTAAATCCAGAATCTTGAGTTGACTATAAAAACTCCTGAGCTTATAAGAAACATGCTCGAATCTCTTTTGAAGGCAATGTCCCAAAATTCGCAGATAGGTAGACCAAAAAAAAACCGAAGGTTACATATGTACTGATGTCGGCGACGTCAATATATGCAAACATGCAGATATGCAAATACGAAGTACGAGCCTATCGGATAAGGTTTATTATTCATGTACATGGGTCGTTTTGTGTGTATCTATGTACTGTTTTAGTGTAGAAGCGATTCCAAGACAGTGGCGCGGTCCGGCCAATGGCGATTGGGCAATCGGCAGCGATTCAGGGGTCCTCTCCATCTATGTAAGTTCAATTACGCGTGCTGTTTTCTTCGCAGTTGTTCCCCCCAAACCTTCAGGTGATGATGATAAAGAGGAATACGCCAACCTTTGAGACCTTTAACATCGCACTCTCCTATTCCTATTTCTCCTACTCAATTTCCCTCGTTTTTCCCCCAAAGAACCACTCTTTATTCTCTACAGTACGACAGGTACCTTGATTAATCAATACGTTGAAAATCAGAGTCGGACTTCAATCGCTAGAGCCACCTACCTCTTTTATCTTTTCCCTCTTTGTGTCATCGATTCCGCGATCACATACCACCCGTATAGACTCAGACGACATTATAAAGGAAAGAATTAAGTAATCATGGAATACCTCACGAAACAACCCGAAAACCTCTCGGCAATCCAGCGTTTCGGACGCTGGCTTCGGCTGAAGCAGTACCAGATCGAAGTCACTTTTGGCGTGTATATGTTTACGCCGACGGAGAAGTTCGCTTTTTGTGAGTACCTTTGCCTTTGCTTGCTTCCACAGTTAGATTCTATGCTAATGCAGGAACACATACACTTAGGGTCTGTGGTATTCCTCCTATATAGCCTGCTAGTTATTGCTTGCATCCTATATCTCCCGCAACACATTCTCTTTATGGTCCATCGCGCATGGTTCTACGTGAGCGGCGGCGAAAGCGGCGTCGCCTCGAATGTCGTCGCGGGCAATAAGGATGCATTATCGCTAACCGCCTCGACTGCCGCATCAACAATAGCAGCAGCGGTCACGGAGACGGCCGAGACAATGATCCGCGAGTTGTGATGGATCCATCCACAAGTTCTCAAAACAAGCCCTTTTTTATGCTATCGAATGATCGACGACAACATAATAATAATGATCGGGATGCCCTCCCCATCGAAAAGGAGCAATTGGCGTTATGGTGCTTGAGATACGGTTTGCCGTTCGGGTCGATGACATACATCACTAGGCTACGGCTACCGTGGATATCAGATGGATGCTTTTTAGCGAGGATAGTGACTAAGTAGGCAGTGGAATGGGCGGGCGACTCTCATCGGTCTTGCTCGGGAACAGCATAGACCCTAAGTGAGCTATCATCTCCAGCAATAGCTAGCTCGTTTGCCGCATGTTGTGGTCTCCAAGAAAGTTGCAGAATAGCCTTTGCGAGGCACAACCTAGAGGAATGTTAATGAGTCGGTGTTGCCCTGGCTTGATGTCAAGAAACTTACTCTGGTTTTAGAATTAGAGTTGAAGATACGCTGAGGGAAGTGGAGTCGATCAAATATATCGATAGCTTTCCAGCTTCTGTACCAACAGCTAACACGAAAGAGCCGTGGGAGTCACGATGCAAAAAGTCTATAGCGGTGACCGGATGGGTCTCTGGTATCGTAGTTGCACAGATAATCCCTGTTGGATCGGCCGATGCTTTTCGCCAAATCTTCACTTGCTTGTCTCGGCCAGCAGTCGCAAACACTAGGAAATCAGTCGAAGGAGCCCATGCTGCATCCAAAATCATTCTCGAGTGACCTTTCGGGTTAGACTGCAGGAACTTATAATTCAATTTGTCATTGCTATCCCTTTCGAAAACTGCCCATTGCCGATCACGTCCAACACTGAGAAGATACCTGTCGTCAGGGGAGAATCTCAGTCTCGTCGTAGTCAGGGAGTGTGCCATTAACGGCGGCTTCACCTCAGTCCACTTCTCCGTCTCGAATAAGCGGATGACAGCGTGATTGATCGAGCTAGCCTTGCAAGCACTAGCGATAAGCGTTCCGTCGTGGCTGACGGCCAGAGAGGAAATCTCGTAGCCGTGGCCGTACAGCTTCTCGACTTCGGGCCAAAGAGTGTGCCTTGAAAGGCTATCCTCGAAGGGCGGGTGGTCGATCTCCAGTGCAGATTTCCGCACAGTGAATCCCGGATCCAACGCCTGCCGATCCGTCTCGGGGTTTGCTGCTTGCACTTCTAGGTCATCATCCACGGCTTCGATAGCCTTGTTCGATAGACCAAGAACGGGCATGTTGGCAGCATCCGGCATAGTGTCGGTATGCTCATCACCAATGCCGCACAAGCGGTTCAGAAGCTTGGCTACGGCTTTCGGTTCGTCGAAGACCCGCATCAGCTTCTCGTCGGCGCCGGAGACAAATTGGGAATTCCCTAGCGAGTCAATGCAGTTCAGATCATAGCCATGGATCTGCGGCCGAGCCATCTCATGCCACGTTTTAGTGTCGGCGGCGTTCCTGTTCCAAGGCGCGTGCAATCGAGTCGTTTGGTCAGCGCTCGTAGAGAGCAGATAATCGCCGTTCTTCGACCACGCTATGCCAGTGACGGCCCTTGTGTGTCCACTGATGCTAAGTTGCGGGATCCATTGGTCCCGCTCTCTGTTGTAATCCCACAGCCTCCAGCTTCCAGTCCTCCCGAGGCACACCACCGAATTTCCGTCAGGAGACCACAGTCCTGTCCAAAAGCCGCCTATGCTTCCTGTTGCTGTTGTGGCGCCCTTTTCTCTGCTAATCTCGCCAAGTCGGACTACCGTGACCCAGATGCCCGAGGCTGGATCTGCCTCCCATATCGCTAGTGTGTTGTCTGCGGATGTTGAAAGGAGTTGAGGTTTCCCCGCTGCTGAGCCTGGGTACCATTTTGCACTATAGATCCAATCATCGTGGCCCAACAGCAGCGCCTCGAAAGTGATGGAGAAGTCCTTCTCGGCAACCCTCAGTCGGTGAGCTTTGTTCGAGGGAGACTTCCCCGGAAGAAATGCACCCATGGACGGATCCGCACCATCCGTTGTTGCAGCCGGAAGGTCCTTGCCTTGGTGAAATCGCCACAAACGAACGTACTTGTCTTGGCTCGCAGATGCCAGTATGAGGTCACTACCCGGACTGCTACACTCCCACGTGAAATCCAATGAACGAATCCATCCCTCGTGGCCAGAGAGCGTTGCTTGGAGTTGAAATTCCGGGCTGCTTGCAGAGTGCGCGACGAAGATTTGGATAATGTCTCTTGTTCCGGCCGTAGCCAGGACCAGCGCCTCGCCATCCTGATAGAGCTTGCTCAGAGCTATGGAAAGCGGGAAGAACTTGGGGCTGGGCTTGATAGTCTGCAGGAGACGGGTCTCGCTTCCGTCGAACGCCCAGACTTTGACCGAGGCATCTGCCGCGCCCGTGGCAAATAATCTCGACTTCGAACCCGACCGCCCCCGATCCTGGAGGGTTGCTATGCAGTTGATGGCAGCCGTGTGCCCCTGCACGGTCTGGATACATGAAGCAGCACCATCCGTCGAAAGAGCCCAGATTTTCAGGGAGTGGTCATCGGCACCACTGAGCAGATGCGTCGTGGCCTCTCCTTCGAGTTTCGGGACAAACCTGACGGCTTTAACCACTTCTCTGTGCCCCGAGAGCAGACTTGTTATTCCTCTTGGTGGACAGGCCTGAGAGTGAGGGATTAGCAACGGACTGGCGGCATGGCTACCTGTTGGTCGCACCTACATGCGGTTGCCAGAGAGCAATGTTAGAGTCGGCGCCAAAGGCGACGACGCCGTCTTCGCTCCAGTCCGCTACAGCAGTGTGCCTGTTTGCGCCAGCAGAGAGGTATTCGACGCCGATGCGCGATTCGTCCATATCTAGACCAGTTTGGGTGGTATGGCAGAGCCTCTCAAGGACATGTGCGTATGTGATTTGGTTAAAGCGAGCTCATGATTGGGCCAGACCAAAATTTAGTCATCATAGTGTTTGCCAGCTGCTTCTCTTCTTTCACCAGGTGTCAACCAGATTCCCTTACTACATGTGTACCTCTTGACGTCTTTACCCTCCACAACTTCCAGTCATTATTACATTCAATAACATAAAGAAGCAGGGAAGTCATTAATGTTTCGTAATATATCTAAGATGGAATATGATAAAATATTTTACAGGTGAGTTGAGAGTCTTGGCTTCATAATCAAACCAAGAATACATCCCACGCCATAATGTGGAGCTACCCCTTTTGGTGTTTACCTAGATGCAACATGCACCCTATCATCGATTGCATAACATAAAATAAATTTTGAAAGCTGGCGGTGTCTCTTGTCTCTGTAATACATACCCTATGAGTGGATATGGATATATACAGCTGTCTGCCTTTGCAATATTTCGGACAACGGGTTGCCATGGCTCGACGAAGGGAAGTACCTAATAAGACTTGCTATCCCCGAAAGGCGGAAGAGTATATAGATCGCGTACACTGTCTTATTGGGAATAGGTATTGAGAATTATTAATGGCTTGATATTCTTCAGAATTTCCATAATAATTTCAACTAAGCTGCCGTGATTGGTTGAGGCATTACAGTTCGTAATACCCGGTAGAAAGTCAGGCTAGACGACTCAATACTCAGATCTGGCATTCTCTTGAGCAACCTAGGAGGCTGACTACTTGAAACAGATGGATCAAAAGCATTCGAATCAATTACTCAACATATTTGTCCGTAATTCTGCTCATAACATGAATCGCCGAACTGAAATACCGACATGACTGAGTGATGGTGGGTGAAGACGTAGTGGGAAGTATTGGAAGCTGTTCCTTTAAATGCAGTCAGTGGTAGGGGCTTTTTCCTTTTTGGCATTGCTGTTGTCCTTGTTTCTCTACCCCGTATACCCTTGATTGTTACCTAGATCTGTCTCATATCTAGGAAAATCCCCTTAGGTTACGCTACGATGGCGACCGCGATCCATTATCATTTCGAGGGGTGTCGCTACTCCAGTTCAAAGTTTCGTATCGATCAATCCATAGAGCAGCGAGCTTGAGCTCAGTGTACCAAATAGGTCCTCTGGATAGAGAGGCCCGCGGGCGCTCGGCTGTCGAATTCACGGAATTGTAGCAAAATCCAAATCGCTTGAACCTAGCTGGGCAGTGAAACCTCTAGTAGGGGCCACATGCACTCTGTCCATGGCCTACTTTAAATCCCATAGTTGTTGTTACCTGTGTCTCTTCAAAATCCGTTCGGACGTCGTCTTGTATTTCCATGACGATTGGTTTCGAAGCTTCGCTGAGCTTACTCGGTGCAGGTACCCCTGTGTTGCGTATTACCGACAGGAAGTAACACAACAATGCCTTACAGGGTCGATGAACAAGTAAGCCTGTTTCCCGAATTAGCTAAAGAGCCCCATACGTTCTAGAATTTCACTCACGAAAGCCTTCCAAGGCCTTCCTGTATCATCATCATTATGGGAACTATTGCCAAGGTTACTACCATCGTTGAGAAACACATTGTGTTTTGTTGTGAAAGCCTCAAGCGCTCCGCGTGATGCCAACAATCGATGCGATAATGATTTCGATCCTCAACGTGCCAGCAAGTGTTCAGGTCCCCTAATTTTCAGTACCCAACTATGACAAATACATATACGCCAGTGTCACACTGAGACTGCCCCTCAAGTTACATCGTAGTTGGAGCTATCTTAATAGTACTACGCTGATATTATGCGGGAGTGAGCTGCCGGAAGCTACCCAACTCACATGACAAGTAAGTCGTCGGGGTACCAAAGACGGATCCAGATACCCTACTATGCTGACAGCAGGCATTTATTATTAACATGACCTATCAAGCCACACAGCATGATCGTGACGGCCGGATTGATGACGAAACGACATGCGGAGCGCCGGCGTGGAGGCCTTGAGGCTTTGCCTAGTGTGGCATCTCTACCGTATAATTACATATACCCAGTAGACACCTCATAAAGGCGACACGTAAGGCATGTACGATACAGCCAATCACATTTACACGGACAAAAGTTCTTCAAAATTACGCAGAAGAGCCCAGTCAGGCATCTTGAATATTTACTTCTTCTTCTACTACTTTGGGCTGGTGCTTTCGGTGCTGATTGTCAGGTTATAAAAAGCTGACAATCTCTGCCTGCCTAGCTTACCCATCTGCAAACCCTTGGACGTACAGGAGGAGACGTTGTAGAACTGGGACGATCCACCTGCTGTGCTCCCGGGCTGCATGTCAGAGTCCATAACGAGCAGGATCAGCCGTCAGGTAGGACAACGTGCCATGATGACACTGGAGAGAGCGTAGTGAATTAGTATCCCTTACTATTAACGGTGATGTTACTGCCAAGCGCGTCAAGCTCCTCCGTCTGCAGCTAATTCTAGTTGCGTAGTGATATGGCATCGCACTTACATAGTATTAGGTTCCGATCGATTCTAGGTCTTGTGGTGTGTAGTAGAGAGAGATGTGCCGCCGTTCCTAGCGCTCTTGGTGATGTATTGTACGTAAACTACCCTACCTACCAGCCTATGTGGCCAGCCCTCTTCTCAGGAACCAATGGAGAGATAATCATACACTTGTAATTTGGGCGAGACGAGATTGCCTCAAAGAGATGAAGCCAGCTGTCGGGCTCGCTCACCTGCTGCAGCCACAAGGGATGGTATAGGCGGATGCAAGTCGCTCGATGCGGAAGTAGGCCCCCCCCGGTCCTCATCTGTCCCCAGCTTTTCCTCTTTGCACAACAGCAGAAGGGGAAGAATCGCTCGCGGCCTTCTATAAAAGCTTCTCCGGCCTATGATCGGCGCTCCTGTCGTGTCAGGACCGACCTCAGATCATTCTAAGAACCGAAGCTCGTAAACTCGGCGCTGGGTCTCATGACAAGGAACTGGTGCAGCGTGCGTCTCTGCAAGAAGTCGACAGCGTTCCCGGAGCCAACAATTTAAAATCCTGGGCTTCCTTCTTATTCTCCGGCCAGGGTGGTTATATAAAATTGTGCTTTCTGAGTTACATATTGCCGACCTATCCATAATGTGAAGCGGCCGAGAACATCAGACAAGGCATGGAAGCAGGAAGATTTGCTCTCCTGCCGCGTCGAAAAGGTAGCGTGGTGACTTCATCGCATTTTGCATGCAGGACATGACGAGCTCATTTTCCTCATCAACTGCCTTTTCCCTGTCAGATACGGGGATTATTCCTGCATGCTCCGAATAGGTTGGTATCATCGTCATTTGTGACAGAAACTTGTCTAACGCTGCACACGCCCTCATTTTCTGTTATCTCTACCTGTCCGGTCTTTCTCGACAGCAAGCTACCCCGCCCCAGACATTGCAATTATCAGTAGTACTTTGGCCTATGTACGTAGCTTAGAGGCAGGGTAAAATGAAATCCCCCCGAAACGGGAATACGGAGCATCAATGATAGTGTGCAGAATACGATATATTTGAGCGGTCTTGCGGCTGATCCAGGCTTCTCAGCTAGTCAAGACCGCATCAGATATGTTCCACCCGGCAACAATCCTCTTGGGTGGGAGATCATTGAGATGCAGGATGGTGATTGGCTCTCTTAGGGACGAGTTGAGATGATTTGTTCTTCAACGTGTTACGCGGCATTAAACCGGATATCAACCTCAGAAGAGCAGTTTAATGGGTTGCTGGGAAGTAGGCTTGGCGTTCTGTAACGTTCCTCGCCTGCGGCTACAATGGCAGCAGGAGGCGTTAGCTTGAGGATAGGGGGAAACGTAATGATCAGAACGCATCAAGCACTTCCGGTCAAGCCGGAGAGATACCTGGCGGCCGATCAAGGTCTATAGTAATGCCGGAGAGCTCTCTATGCAGTCTCATCGGGACTACCCTATCTTCCGAGAGCCTAGAGTGCCGGTTGACGAAGGTAGGGCTCGTCCCCGATAGGGTGTCATGCTAATTCTGGCCCTTCCTCAGGTGCCTATGAGCGGCAACTCCCGCTGTCCATGACGAATGAACTGTTCATGGCGTTTTCGATGTCCCACACTAACAGGAATCGCGATGTACCTCTATGACGCTATGGGTGTTATCATTCGGAGAAGCAATATTCATTCCGTTCCTCCCCGAATGCCGTAGGCAGGTAGTGATTTGATACTCTCACCAAAGCGTTTCAAATATGGAAGCACACCACACTCGACTGTGGTGATCGACAAGATGCAGAATGTGACTGACCTCATCTGTAGCTGCCTTAGTTGCCTGGCATTAGGGCAAAGGGTCTATTAAGCGGCCCGGCGTGGTATTTAGGTGAGGTGGGTGCACTCTCGGACCCGTGTCGTTCGGAATGTGGAGCCTCGGCCTAGCCAAGGGTCCGGAACTAGGACATGCACGTCCTCCATCGGCCTTTGTAGAGCTCCCTGAAACAACATCAACAGGTGGGGTGGTGGTAAAAGACTCTAGAGAAAGACCACGTGTGTGCCCTATGTTACGAAATGTAAGCCCGGAAAGCTCGTAGCTGGATAGCGCATGATATGAAGAGTTGTATGTTTGATATGGGTGGGCTTTGCGTGTCCCAGGATAGTAGAACACCAATCCCTCGGGATCGCAAAGAGACTGACCAGGTTATGATAAATTCTGTTTGATCAGTGAGCTGAATGTCAGAGCAAGTCCTTGCCGTGCAAAACCAAGATAGAGCGCCTCAAATTAGCAGCCATAACTTATTGTACAATAACTGTGGCATGATTGAAGCTGCGTGTATACAAATTGGTGGACAATTGAGGTGCTGTGTGCATGCGAGACAAGGAACCAAAACACTATTGAATATAGATAGATGTGAACGCTCATGCAACACAAGCCTAGAACAACAGTATAGATTTCTATAACTCGTACCCGACACGCTTCATCGAGGAAGACAAATGTTATTGCTGTGTTTTAAATTGTTCAAGATAACAGCGTTGTGCAAAATCAACGGAACGAATCAAAATTTGGAGCAGAGAAATGGTGCAAGGCCATCGCGGGTAGTTGCAGGAACGCCACGATCTTTTATACCCCTATTTAGGTAGCGGTGGTTTACATGTGAAAGACCCCAGGTTAGCGTTGATGAGATTGCCAAAGGGGACTCTAGAGGTTACTTTCCTAGAAGGCCCGGACATCGATTCGATCTATAGCCAATTTGCTAATGAATACGTAATTAGCATAAAGTTTCTTAACAAGAGTAGCTGTATGTTCATGGTGAGTTGTCCCAAGGATGGGAAATATCCCGGGAGTTTCATGGATATACTTGACTGCTTGGCCAAAAGCACAGTGTTTATCCATCGAAAGGCTGCCATCCAAGGGTCTAGGTATGTTTTGGATTTCGAGTGTGATCGAACGGTCTGGACTCATCAGCATTAGCTGCAATGTCTAAGGTGAATTTCAAGGTGCTTGCAAAGAGTTGACTAGGAGGTTGCGTATGGCTTGTGGCATGGCCCGTCCCGAAGCTGGCGTTACGAGGTATGATATGTGCATTGTCCATGAACGTATCCATGTGGATGAGAGCCGGCAGACAGTTGCTTACCGAGCCTCGTTCCACGCTGCAATACAAACATGAATGTTCACCCGGGAAGACTAGGTATTAATGTATGGTTCGGCAACGATGATTTACTTCATCACTTCCGAAGATAAAAAAGCTATGTGTTGTGTACCTAGCTCGGTTCATCCGGAAGTCATTGATAAGCGCCGCATCTGAACTGACACCGCACCTGCAGTCTTCTAGACTTAACTTTTGTACTTGGCAAATTAGTTGTCGGCTGCAGAATCTTCTCTAGAACTGTTTAGAAAGGGCCTATAAGTCACTTAGACCAACCACAAATATATGGTGGACACTTCATGTTGCTGATTATATTCCGTAGAGTAAGCAGAAAGACTTCGTCTAATAGATCGCTGCAAGAGCACGTATTCGAAGTCAACGACTGCAACTACCCGTAAGATGGTGACTCCTGGCTGGATTAGTTGATAAGAGGTCTTCAATTCGACGCATCGGTGCCGAAGGGAAATGGCCAAAATCCAACTTGCTGGGTTGCTGAACAGCATATCTGCTGAACAGAAGAATGTGGTTCGATACTAATGTAGCATTTGTTCCACACCTCGAAAATGATCAAAGACAGTTTCCTAGAACCGGAAACATGACGAATATGATGGGTTAATAGAGTCAATGAAGATAATTGAAAGATCGCTCTGCTCCTCCTCAGACCGTCAGACGCGTTTAGATGCATTACCGTCACGAGATAAGGCTTGTACCCTGTATTCCGATGTTATTATTCCGTGTGTTTCTGAGCTCCTTCTGCTTTGAAAAGGATCATGTGCTCGTGATTCCGCTAGCTGCGAGATTCAAGTCTATCGCAGAAGCTCAACATGTATGTAGATATATGGGTCGTCGATGCGGGCAAGGTGGGCTTCCAGGAACAAAGCAACCCAGGGACGGCCATGTGTTCATGTTCACTCGAATAGAAGCCGTATAGGCGCCTGCGTAGCTCTACCTGCAATGCCATCTAGCAAAATGTGTCAGGATACATGCAGAGAGTCTGCGTGCGAGAGATCAAGAAGGTCCTACGTATCAGTTGATTTCGGTCTTGGCGTTGCCGGTTTTCGATGTTAAGTTGTTCACGTGTTATGTTAATTTTTGCAGGCGAAGAGCCTGTGGAGGCTGGCCGAGATCCCATTGGGTCTCCCGTTGCATCTTAGCCAAAGGTTTGCGATGAGGGGGGGCTGACAACTCCAGTGGCGCAAACCCAGCAGCCCAGCAGCCCAGCAGCCCAGCTACCTACCCGCCCCCAATTGTGTGGGACGAGCTGAGGTCGATGAATCAAGGGGCTCTTGAGTCTATTTTTGAATTAGGTTCAGGTTCTCGCTTGTGCTACTTTTAGGTAGGGTTGTATCGGCCTTCAGTCTTGCCGGCTGGACCATTCTCTGGGTTAGGGAGCCGGACTCACCACCATGACGATTTCGTCAGTCGACATGAACGTCGTTAGCTATGGACTTCGCAGCTGTCATAGCCCCACTCGCCTCAATTGACATCAGCATTGAGCCTGCACATGTATGAAAGCATTAGCATGGCATATGACCATTGACGAACACCAGCCAGCAAGGAGATCAGTATAAAAAGGTTGAATCGGGATTCGTTGCAATTTGGGCGCCAGGCGTCTATTGCGCGTTGATTGGAACAATTGCATGCCCGAGCAATGCAATTCAGCTTTTTCACCAACAGGAGTAGGAACACTTGCAGCAGATGATTGACTGAAGCTGCTGGGTACTATGGAGCACATGTTTTCTGGGTAAAGAGATGTGGGCATCGCCGCCAATGATACTTGACTTATCGGCTACTACGTACCTCCACGAAACGGAGCGGTCTTCCGCGCAACTTAATAACCCTCAAAGTTTGTGGTTAGCGCGTGCGAAAATGAGGTCTCATGACCTATTTTGTAAGGGTATCCAAGGAGGAGCCTAGCCCGGCCATCGAATCCGCGTCTGGGTAAGGTTGTCTTTTTACATGCGGACGTACCTACTGGGTATACGTATATTGTATTGTTGAGTGCGACATGTTCGCTGCAGAGCAGGTATCGGTTCGCGGGTTGGGTTGGATGGGTGTTGGTTGATTTTCTTGTTCCTGGCGGCACTCAGCTAACTTAATCGTAGTAGTGCAGCCTGTTGATCCCCGTATTAGTCAAAACACGCGATTTCGGGTTCTGACCAAAATAGTAAACTCGAATAACTAGACGGCGTTTCAAACAATGAAAGCTGGAAGGGGATCACGAGCCCGTCGCGAAAGGGAAAGAAGAAGAAACGAAGGCTTGGAGGCTAAGCTTCAACTAGGTTAGGTTGTCTCGTTGTCTCGACGAGGACTGGCAAGACTGGACTCCAGATGTCCGTAGTGTGAATGATGGATGCCAAGAAAGGTGGAGCAGCAGACGGATCAAATGGTCGGCACTAAGCAGAAAAAAGCTTCTAAGGTTCTGACGTTGTCTCGCAGTATCTCATGATGCATTGGGCTGCGGCAGGGATCCCGTATCCAAGTCTTCGTCACGACTGTACGAAGTACATACCTGTGTTCCTTCTCTGCCAAGAATGGAAAAATCAATTCACGATGAAATTCAACCTGTATACTTCTTCGTCATGTAGCCGGAGATACCCAATGCTACCGGGTCATGTTAGGGTGCTGCACTTCTGCCTTCTGCTGCGAACCCCCGGCGCTCTACGTCCATACGTACTGTGTATACTGAGAGATTGTTCCCGGAAACACCCCTCAAGAAGATCGAAGTGCGGGGCATCAAGAATAGCTGGGAAACCTTAAGCAAGAAATCTGTGGGAGTGGAAGATCGAAGAAGAAAAAATACCTAGGAGACCGAGGGGTTGCGGGGTGGGGATCCCTTATTAGAGAACTTACCCCCTGATATACCTTGGGAGTCTTCATGAAGCCTTCTCATACATATACATACATAGGTATGTATACGGAAATCTTCTTGCCCTATGCAGGTCAATTCCAGTGAGTCGCACACTCGTGCAACATGGTCACGTAGTGGCACAATAGACTATAGACTTCCTAAGTATTTACGTCAATGGCATGTGTTGAAACACATCTAAGTCGTACAAGTTGATTATCCACCGATTTCCAGTCCAATGCAGCGGTGGCTGTCAGCCTCAGCCACCTCAAATGATCATGAGGGGGAGCTCGATGACCTGAGATGGAATTGTACTTAAAGTATATGGGTGCCCAAAGAAAAGTGACATAGAAAGTATGTGTATGTATGCTCAGTCGTAAATAATCATCTCGCAAAGGACTTATTAATACGTAGTACTTGATGGCTGGGTATGGGCTTGCCTAGCGGGAGGCTTGTCGTCGGGAAG
This sequence comes from Xylariaceae sp. FL0662B, assembly GCA_022376535.1. Lineage (NCBI taxonomy): Eukaryota > Fungi > Ascomycota > Sordariomycetes > Xylariales > Xylariaceae > Xylariaceae sp. FL0662B. The sequence continues at coordinate 125,080 of JAJJKD010000117.1, forward strand.
AGCAAAGCCAACACCATCTGGAACATGCCGCCTGGCACTCAGATCGCCGGTCTCCTTTAGCGGGCGCTTAAGTACTGTTGTATAAGCATACGTGTGTGTGTGTGGAAGCGCAGCAAGTTTAAATGCAAAACGCAGCTGGATGGTTGATGATGGCCAGTCAGGGCGCCTCGACGGCCCTGACCCTGCAGATTCGATATATGTTTCTTCCCAATGCCATTCTTTGACTTCGGCTGCCGAGTCTTATTTAGCGCCCTCACTGTCCGAGTCGAGAGGAACACATGAGCAAGCCCCAATTTTCATGACCCCTGGCTTTGCATACATGGATCCTGAAAGTAGGTCATGCTGAAGATGAGTGATCGCCAGTCGTTGAATATATGTACATACCAGTTGTCTGAGTAAAAGAAAATATGAAGAAGAATAATAATAAAAGGAAAAAGCTCCCAGTCTTTAATGACTCGAGAATATCCTACAGAAGCATAGATCTCATCTCATTGTCGTCCGGGAGTCGTCCTCTCATCGAATTCCACGATAAGGACCTATCTCAGTGGCCTATATCGATGAGGAATCAAGGTTGATTATTTGCAGCAGGTCACAGAAATCAATTGGGAAGCAGACGCCTGTCAGAAAGAACGAGCTCGAGGACGAATACGATAGCCGCAATACGTATTGCTCGAGAAAAAACCGGACTGGTATATGAACAGAAGACTGAATCATTCCAACGCGTTCCCGTCCCCTTTTCGTAGGGTTGAGACGTCGAAGACCGGTCAAGGTTCAGGAGAAGACAATTGACATCTTTGGCAATTTGACCAGGACTTGCAGCAGTGTCTGGTAGAGCTGTCTACTCATTTGTATTGGGCATACCTACCCCAGCATCTCAACAAGAAAACGTCCTAGAGCACGGCAGACCTGTCCTTGCGAAAAACCCAACCAAAAAGTCTGTTCTATATGTACCTCGGTGTGTCCGGCATTTACGAGGGCATCCGCCATAAACAGCGTACACAAAAACCAGAGAAGGAGAAAACAAAAACAGGAACAGGAACAGGAACAGGAACAGGAACAAGGAAAAGGAAAACGCCAAGAACGAAACTGAGGTGAATCATCATCATTAGTATTCCACCCGGGTCTAAGCTCCGGGTCAAGTTGCTGCTGCTGTTGTTGATTTTTTGGGATTTTGGGACGAGGATTAGATGGCCCAACCGTGTACCTACATAGACTAACATCCACTATTATGTGCTGTAGGTTTATTCGTCAGGGTCAGGTTGGTATTTTCAGGCGCTAGGGGGGGCGGCAACTTTTAGCACCCCGGCACTAAGCAGATGGCCCCATCGAGCCCGTGCACCTGAGGATTCCCCCTTGCCCCCCCCATTTGAAGGTCGACAGAGGTCACCAAGTACCACCAGATTCGACCCCTCCTCCTTCCCTCATACGCTTGCTCGCGCCTGCTCGCTCTGACTGGGCCGTCAGCCATTCAAGCATATCCACCTCCCACCTTCATCACTCCTGCCTACCTAACCACCTACATACAAAACTTCTACTTGCGGATTTCATCCTTCCCAACGTCTCGCGGGGCTCGCTGCCATTTAACAAGTCCAAGTAAGTCTCTGTCTCCTCTCTCTTTGCTCTCACATGCATCATCAACCCCTCGTCTCGTATCGACTCTGCCAATTCGATGCTATAGACCTTTGGTTATACTCATGCACACATTTTTCCATCGACTAACTGTGGTGCCGCAGCAAGCATCAGGCCTTCCCAGGTCATCCCACACTCAAGGTGAGTCCGCCCGCTTTCTTGCCAGTCAACCAGTCAACCAGTATAACCTATACTACACATACTTCGTACACGCATACACACATACACACATGCACACACATATACTTGTTGTTCATTCTCATATCCGTCCACTTCAAAATAACCTCCAGCTACAATACACATTCCGTCCAACCTGCCCTGTCCTGCCCCTGCCCCGACCCATGCCCTTCTCCGTCTCATTCATTCCCAGTCTCTTAGCTACATAACCGGCCTATTTTCATCCACAGGTAGCTCCAACCACTCGCTGCACACCTAAAAGTTCTTTCGAGTCACGTTCCGTCATTCGGGCCACTCGCAACCCCGCCAGAATCCCTACCTACATATAACCTCCGCCTTCTTGCGATACCACACCGTCTTGATTCCAGAGCTTCTACATAGATCCTAATTGTTACATCTGTTTAGGACCGATTTTCTGACCTTTGCGAAACAACCGCCTACTCCCAATTCACTCTCAGTTCAGCATAGTAACTCTTCGCACCCAAACCGTGTGTGTCTATAGGTCCGAACGGCACTTCAATTCGGCGTCGTCACCTCTGAACCTAACGAGATACTGACCACTCCCGTATCATCTCTCAATTGCGATCGAGACGCAGCCCTACTAAAGCCGTTCAACCGTTGCCCAACACGGCGTCCCGATCCGCGCGTCAGACGCCTTCCGTCTCTTCTTGCTGACGCTAAGAAGACGCCTTGAAGAGTAACAGTTTGCAACCAATAGAGAACTGCCCTCCAACATGGCGCAAAACCGCCCCACGGCGGCTTTCAATACTCTTCGCATGGGAGGTGAGCCAAAAGCAAAAGAAAAAAAACACATACCCTTAACAGCCCCCGTCCGATATACGTTTCGGCCAATACTAAGACAGACGACAGAAGTCATCCGGGAAAAGGTCCAGGATGGCATCACCGGCGAAACGAGGGACCTACAATACACACAGTGTAAAATTGTTGGTAACGGCTCCTTCGGCGTCGTTTTCCAGACGAAACTGTCCCCATCAGGCGAAGACGCGGCCATCAAGCGGGTTCTTCAAGACAAGAGGTTCAAGGTAACTCAATGGAGTGTTATAAGGTACCATGACACCCGCCCACTAATTAATCCGGCATAGAATCGCGAGCTTCAAATTATGCGCATCGTCCGGCACCCGAATATCGTGCAATTGAAGGCTTTCTATTACTCTAATGGGGAGCGTGTGAGTATTTCTTATTGCCCAATAGCTCGCCGGGTATTAGCTGACAAACTATGCAGAAGGACGAGGTTTACCTGAATCTGGTGCAAGAATTTGTACCCGAGACTGTCTATCGAGCTTCGCGCTTCTTCAACAAGATGAAGTCGACCATGCCAATTCTTGAAGTGAAGCTCTACATCTACCAGCTTTTCCGCGCTTTAGCCTACATTCATTCCCAAGGAATCTGCCATCGTGACATCAAGCCGCAAAACCTTTTGCTGGACCCAAACACAGGCGTACTTAAGCTATGCGATTTCGGAAGTGCAAAAATCTTAGTTGAGAATGAGCCTAATGTTTCGTACATTTGCTCTAGATACTATCGAGCACCGGAACTCATTTTTGGTGCCACTAATTACACAACCAAAATCGGTAGGTCGAAATGCCTTTGTTATATATTTACGTATTTGAGTGGGGAAAGAGCTCACCAGTCTTCTAGATGTTTGGTCGACGGGCTGCGTGATGGCAGAACTGATGCTGGGCCAACCCCTGTTCCCTGGCGAATCTGGTATCGACCAATTAGTAGAAATCATTAAGGTGCTGGGGACTCCAACGCGAGAACAAATCCGAACTATGAATCCGAACTACATGGAGCACAAATTCCCCCAAATCAAGCCTCATCCATTCAGCAAGGTGTTTAGGAAGGCAGACTCGAATGCTCTTGATTTGATAGCAAGATTGCTGGAATACACGCCCACGGAACGCCTTGGTGCTATTGATGCCATGGTCCATCCTTTCTTTGACGAGCTTCGAGATCCCCACACGAAACTCCCGGATTCGCGACACGCGAACGGGCAGATGAGAGAGCTACCAAACCTCTTCGATTTCTCTAGGCACGGTGAGTAGAATGCCACTAAGTTGTTCGTATGACACGAATGCTGATCAGGTTCCAAATACAGAACTGTCCATTGCGCCGCAACTAAACCACAAGCTTGTTCCTGCTCATATGAAACCTGTCTTGGCATCGCGTGGACTCGATATAGACAACTTCACGCCCATGACGAAGCAAGAAATGGCGGCAAAATTAGATTGAGCGGCGGTCTCCACCTACGCTCTTGTTCCGCCTGAGCCCTACCGCTCGGGTTGTCGCTGTGGCGTTCACTCACTAGTTGAGCCTATATATGGCTCAAATTTGTCCGATCGACTTTTTTGAAGACGATCAAACTGGGAACAGCGACTTCTCAACAACCCTCGGTGCGCTTTTCGGCCTGAACCATGATAAGGGCTCAAGGACAAAATGATGTAAAGCTCGAGGGGGGAGCTGAGTTCTCCGGGAATTTGGCGTGCTGGGGAAGTTTTTTTGGGGGGGTGTTGTTAGAAGCTTTCGAGAATTCGAGGCCTGTCTAAGTCTTGACATCTCAGCCCCGTCTGTAAAGGACAGCTGCTACAACATCCTGGAATACTGACTGGAAGCACGGCATCCGACAGGCGTTCTTAGACTTCTCTCTATGCATGACCGAGACGGCATTTGCTTTTATTTATCTTGTTCGATAACTCGCTTTATCCTTGTGGTGGGTGGCCACGAGGAGGCAGTCACCCCTTTCATGGTCTTCGAGATATTCCCCACGTATGTTAAAGGGGGCACAATGGCGTATATGTTATTTTATGAGAAGTGGACGTGTGGAGTGTAGTATCGGATGACACGTGGACGATGGAATGGATGGAACATGATATTCAACCGGCAAGCTTCCCTGTCTAAGCAGCAGTGGCATTTGGGGACCGGGCACCTTCGAGAAAACTCGGCATGACTTCTAAAAGATTTCTTTTTTCTCTCTCTTCGAAAGGCGTACTCCAAACACGTCAGGTCGAAGGCGGTAACTAAAAGGGAGGGCCGGGTACTTCTCAGATGGCCTGGAAAAGAATACTGCGGCAAATGCTGCGTACAATTGTGAAGACAAACCATTTGGTCCGCGAGAATATCGACCTCAACTGCGCTCTTGTGACCTCTACGCGTAAGAGCGGCTTGTGATTGCGATGCTTGTTTTATGCAACCTATCTTTACTGTAGCTGATTGAGTAGATGTATAGTTTGGATCTGCCTAGCGTTCAGGTTAGATTGTCAAGCTTAGCCACTGGACCAAACCTTGGTCGGATCAAGGGCGTTTCTTAAGACAAACAACAGGATCCTTAACAGGTCCAGATACCAAGCTTGATGAGGTTGAAATGGATGTCTACCCTGGTCAAAATCAACCAATTAGCCTTGCTTCCGTATATATAGCTTCGGTGAGCGATGGTCAGGGTTGATGTCGAGTCGATACGTTGGGCACCTTAGATACATGTAGATGTGGAAAAGTAGCAGAGAGTCAATCGTTTATGTACCTAATAACAGGAGATTATATTCATTACATGAGTGATGAGAAATGCCCGAGCACCTATTATGCTGAATGTGTAAATTATTGAATAAAGACTCTAGAGCCTCGGCTTATTTAAGATATATGAGTTCGAGACCATTCTACTATAGTAGAGCCGGGATTTAAAAATAGCCACTCGAATAATAAATCATTTTTAATATTAGAATTATTATTTTAAATTAGATTTATTAATGGTTTATTATTTTAAAGAATTATCCCATTAGTTAGCGATATTTTTAACGGCTTTTATTATTTAAAATAAAACTAAATGTATAAATAATTAAAAATATAGTATTTTTTTTAATTAATAAAAGTTTATAACTTATAAAACCGAAATTTATAAACCGAGGATTTTTAATAAAAAAAGAGCTTATATATTAATAAAAAAGCGAAATTTTTTATTTATTTATTTATTATTATATAATTAATATATTATTTAAAGGAATAATAAATTATTATTTATTTAATATATAGTAATAATATTATTATATTTTATTAATTAACCTTATACCTATATTAAAGCTTTATTTATAAATAGTTTTAAAACCTTTTATTAAATATTTAAAGTATTATAACTTTTAAATCGGCATAAAATTTATATAACGCCGATATATATTAAAATTAACCGATTTAATTATAATAATTAAATATATATAATTATATATTTATTAATTAAATAATTTAATAATTAAAAGTTTTAAACCTTTTATAAATTAATTATATTTATATTAATTAATTTATTTATAATAATTGATTTATTTTTAATAAATATATTTAATTAGGTTATTTCTAAATCTTTTTATTAATAATTAAAAATTAAAAGCTTTTTAAATTTTAAATTTATATTAATTCCTTTTTAAAATTTTTATAATTATTAAAACCGAAAAAACTAAATATTAAAATAAACTTAAGTGTTATAAACTTATAAAAAAGTTATATATTAACTAGTATAAATAATATAAAGTCTTTAAAAAACTTTATATTAATTTAAATAAAATAATAAATAAAATAAAAGATTTATAATTAAATAATTATAACTTTATTATAATAATTTAATTATTAAATCTTTATTTTTATTATAATATATAATATTACTTTTAATTACTCTTTATAATAAAATAATAAATTAATAAACTTAAAAGGCTTATAATTAAAAAATTATTATAATAAAACTTAAAGTTTTAAAAAAATAATTAAAAGTAGTATTATATATTATATAAAAAATAAAGATTTAATAATTAAAAATTATAGCTCCGTTATAATTATTTAATTATAGATCTTTTATTTTATCCACTATTTTATTTAATTAATATAGGGTTTTTAAAAAAAACCTTATATTAAGTTTATAATTAACGTAAAAAGGTATATATTAAATAATTAAATAATAGTTATTATTATTATTAATTAAAATAAAAAAGTGCTTTTTAAAATTAATTATATAAAATAATTATAAGTATTTAATAACGTAAATTAAATTAAATAATACTATTTTAATATTTAAAATTATTTTTAATAAACGATTTATATATAAATAAAACTAAAATCGATTTATTTATAATTTTTTTTAAATATTATAAAACTAATAATAAAATTTTTTTAATAATAATATTATTATTAATAAAAAAATATATTTTAACGGAATTTAATTTATAAAAACAATATTATTTTTTAAAAATTATTATAGTAATAACTAATAATAGTAAATAGTACACCTTTTATTTAATTAATATAATATAATAAAGATAAAAATTTAATTATAAAAAAGATTTATAATAAAAACTAATAATATATATATATATATATATATAAACCACTTATATAAAAACCACCTTACGTGTTATAAAGTATAGCGCTATAATAAATATTACCGTAAAAATTGAAAATAAAAAGTTTATATTTAATATATAATAAATATACCGTATATATTTAAAACGAATTATTAAAATAATTAAAAAGTTATTAAATTAAATTTAATAATAAAAAAATATAATAATAAAAATAATAATATAATACATTAAAAATTAAATTAATTAAATTATAAAAATTAAACTTAATTAAAGCTATTTTATTATATTTTATATATTAAATATTTAATAAAAAATTAATAACGAAATTTTAATTTAATAATAAATTATTATAAACTTATAAACTATTATATAGCTTTATTTAATTATTAAAACTAATGCTTAATGCTATATATAAGTCCTTTAATCCTTTATATTTTTTTTTTAAAAAAAGAACATTTTTAATTATTTTATTTTACGTTATGTTAAAATAATAATTCGTGCGATATACGTACTGTTAGTTAGCTGGTTAAAGTAGGTATATAGCCACAGCTTTTAGCTGTATATAGCGGAGGAAAAATCTCTCCTTTATAAGTAATTATAAATATAATTACCTTACCGGGCGTATAATTATACGTATTAAAGTTAATTTAACACCTTATTTATATTATTTAATATTTTATAGCTTTATTATTATTATATTATAATTATTTATATTATATTATATTTTTTAAAATGTTATAAATTCCAGGTATTTTAGGGATTTTATAGGACTTTTTAAATTATTTTAACCTTTAAAACTCCTTTATTTTAACTAAAGTCTTAAAACTATATAATATAAAATAAATATATTTAATGTAAGGCATTAAAAAAGGTGCGTATATTAAAGGTATAGCTTAAATTAAATAAAAAATTAAATAATAGAATCTTATATTTAAATAGAGCTATAAACTATAATTAAATATAAGATCTTTATCTTTTTAATATACACCACTTTATCTTTATACCTTATATATTAATATTATTACATAATTAAAGAAAAAAAAAACTAATAAAAGTTTTTAAAAAGCTTTTTTACTTTTTAAAATGTAATAATTAATATAATAAATCTTATAAAAAATAAATATATTATAATTTTAATAAAAATATTAAATAAACTTTAATATATATACTTTAAAATTATAATAAACTATTATAATTTTAAGGTTATAATTTATTAATATTATAATAAAAAATAAAGAATATAAATAATAATAATAAAGGTTTAAATTTATTAAACTATTATAATTAATTCATAATAATTTAATTTAAATTAAGTTTAATATAATTATATAATTACGTTATATAACTTATAAAACTTTAATAATAATAACTTAAACCTTTATTATTATTATTTATATTTTTTATTTTTAAATATAATAATAATAATAATAAATTATAATTTATAAACCACGGTATTTTATTATAATTTTAATATATATATATTAAAGTTTCTTTAATAAAATTATTATTTTTAAAGTTTTATAAATTATATAATATAATTATATAATTACATTAAACTTAAATTAAATTAAATTATTTTAAATTAATTATAATAGTTTAATATTAAGTATTTTTTATTTTTATTATTAAAAACGCGTTTTTTAACTTTAAATCTATCCCTTTTTTTTAGATAAATAACCCGATTTTCTTTTAATATATAACTTTTTAATACGTAATTTACGTAATATTATATTATTCCCGTAATATTATTTTATTTTATTTAATAATATAATAGTTTTATTAATAAAAACTTCGATTTATATAATAAATCGATTTATTAAAATAAGCTTTTTAAAAGCTAAATTTAAGGTTTTTTATAAATATATTTAATAAATTATTTTTATTATTTATTTATTTATTTTTTAATATTTTTTTATTATTTATATAACTGATATATGAGTTTAAGGTGAAAATAAATGTATTGTTAAAAAGATGAAAATGGAGAGAGGAAAAAGAAATCCTTTAATAGGATTTATATACTATTTATGTAGATCTTTATTTATTTAATTTATTTAATAATTATATATATACCCCTTTTAGCTATACGTATTAATAACTTTTATAATATTATTATATTTATTATTAATTCATTTTTAATATTATTCCTAATTTAATTAAATATTTATATAATAATTTTAAATTTATAAAATATTATTATAATAATAGGGCTTTTTACTTTACTTTATATAGTTAGTTAGTTAATTACCTATTATATAAGCCCTTATAGTAATTAATCCGGTAAAAAGGAATCTCTTTTCTTTAATTATTAATTTTAAATATATGTCCCCGTTAGTTATATTTAACTACTTATATATATATATTATAATATATACCTATTATAATTTTAATAACTTTCCTTAAATTATTTATAGCTATATTATTATATTATAATTACCTATTTATAATATTTATGTTTACGTTTTTTATTAGCTATATTAGCGAAACGTTATAGAAACTTATTTAAAACACCCCCGAATTATTTTAAAACCCGTTAACCTTTATACGCTATATAATTATTTAAACCCTTATAATAAAAGCTATTTAATAAATAAAAAAACAAATATAGCAGCTATAATAAATAGCTAAATTATAACGCCGCTATTATAAATTATAAAGCTAAATAAATAATTCTTTATTAATAAAATCGTTATAAAAATAACAGCATATTAACTCCGACTTTAAACCGAAATAAAACATTAATTTAAATAAATTTATTAGAATTTTTACCTTAAAATTTAGGTTTAAATAACGGGATAAATAACTAATAA
>JAJJKD010000118.1:0-134497 GCA_022376535.1 Xylariaceae sp. FL0662B
ATAATCCTATTGAAATTAACAGATTCAACCAATATCGTAACCAAAGGCGCTGATTCGTTCATAGAGCGGGCGCCTGGCAGAGGTCTCTGAACAACTGAAGACATTTGTTTCCTAACCAAAAGCCATCGGGTATCATAATGGTTGACGTACATTGCTGTCGCTCTATCCGACGGCATCCGCCTAGCAATGTCAGTCCATCGGTGGAATCGAAAACACAGTAAATCCAACCAAGGTGCTATCTCCCGAAGTAGCGTGCTCTTTGCCCACTCAACCTACCAATCCCCGTGGTACCGATCACGACGACAGTCATAATGTGCATGCGGCGACCATCCAGGTCCTGCCATCCGCTCTCTCTTGCTCATGTACATACTTCTCGAGCGATTAGAACTTTCCGTAATGCCTATTACCATCCAGCCGTCCGTCCCCCAACCGTATCACTGCGTGACGGCGTTTCTGTTTGGAAGAAACAAGACTAAGAAAAAGAAGAAGAAAGAAGAAAAAAAAAAAACAGCCTATGGCATTACGTCCCCTTCCTTTCTCGTACATAGTGCACGCAGAGAACTTATGCTATTGCTGCCCCGTCGACAATCGACAAAGCAAAGACAAAGCCTAGAAATTCGACGCCGCCTCTGCCAGCACACTCAGCAGACTTGCTGCCGCCCCACCGATGCCGACAGCGCGCAGAGTCTCGTCACGGGCGCGCCTCTTCGCGGCCCGATCGTCCTTGCGTCGGCTGCTGACGTAGTCGTTGTCGACGTAGTCCCGATCGCGGTCCCGTCGGGAGGAGCCGCCGCCGCTGCTATTGCTATGGTATCGGTGACTTCGGCGGTGGCGGTGAGGATACTCCTCCCTATCCCTATCTTGGGTGCGGTTGCGGTCTCGGTCTCGGTCTCGGTCTCGGTCTGGGTGCCGTTCCCTTTCACGATCTCTGTCTGCGTACCGATCGGAGTGGTATCGCTTCTCCCGATCTCGATCTCGATCTCGCGTACTACTTCGTCGAGGCGGCGAGCTCCGCGGCAGGGAGCTGTCGTCTAAAATCTGCGGTTCCGGATCGAAGCGGACGTGCGGGTCCTCACCCTTGTTCTTGAGGATCGGCTTCGGCTTGACGGTGGCGGCGGGACTAGCGCCTTCGTCGTCCTTGGGCGGTGGCACGATGAACGGGTACACCTTAGTCCTCGTCTTGTCGTTGTCGTCGCCATCATCGATGTTCGTACCAACGTTGTCGGCGCGTGCGCGCGTCCTGCCATCGTGTTTGGGGTCCGAGATCTTAGGGTGCGATTGCGGTTGGGATTGGGCCTGGGCGCTGGCCCGGTGACGGGGCGAGGGGGACGAGCCGTAGGTTGAGACCGGCTCGCGCTCGTTGTAGTACCCTACGGACGTCTCATACTCGTCGCTGCTCGAGTCGTAGAGCTCACTGCTAGCCGGACTATCCGCGCGTTGGCGATCCCGGGCGCCGACAACGTCAGCGGCGGAGTCACCGCCCGCACTCTTGTCTCGCCCGTCCCGCTGCCGCCGCGCCTGGATCACGTCCCAGTTCCGGTACTTGTCCGGATGGTAGCGGTCCGAGGTTCTCCTCTCCCTCCTCTCGCCGGCCTGGCGTCGGCTGTTCCGAATCTCGACAGTTCGCTTAGCGAGGTCACCAACTTCCTCGCGCGTGAGCGTGCCAAGGATGGCCACGAAGTCGGGGCGTGCCTCGAAGCGAACGCCGGCTTCTCGGAGCGTCTCGGGTGAGACCAGCTCCCGCGGGATACGGGTCCACTTCGCATCGAGGGGGATGTCGCGTCCTTGGCTGTCAGGCGCGAGGCGGGAGTACTGCTGCGCTGCCGGTAGTGCTGGCAATCCTTGTTGATTCACAATAGAAGGGACATCACGCGGTGAAACGGCAAGCTGATCTGCAACATTGGCCGGTGGTGAAGAAGAGACTATGGCGGGCTGGGAGCCAGAAGAGGGGAGGTAATGGATCGTCGACGGCGAGCCGGACATGTTATAATGGGCGTTGGCTGGCGTGGGCGGGTAGAGATGCATGTTTCCCATTGCAATGGCGAGGTCGGCCTCCCGCTTGTCAAGCGCCATGAGATCTCGTGTGGACATAAGCGCCATGGGTTCGGTTGACGTACCGTCATGGTCTGGGTGACGCGATGTTGGTGGGTATTTCTCCTCCTGCAGCCGTTCCATGTTCGCCGATGGGAAGTACTTTTCATTGTCGATGCTGCCATACCGCTCCTTCTGCTCTGATTGGATAGCGGGAGGGTACACCGGATACGGCCCCGGATACGGAGCAGCCTGGCGTTGGTATTCATCGTCGGCTGGAGGCTGGTAATTCACCAATAAACCTCGTACGGAAGGTGTGCTGCCGCCATTGGCGGAAAGCTGCTCATCAAGTTGGCGGATGTACGCTCGTATGACGTCCTGATACAGACGTTAACACCTTATAGCAGTGAGGAAGACACGGGGATATTCCACCAACCTGATGCTTACGCAGTACGTCGCTAGAGAACCCTTCCTTTTCCAACTCATCTCTGAACTGCTCCCAAAGCTCCTCTTTATCGTCCAAATTCGAGTTCCTACGCTGGTAGAGCCGCGAGGCGATAGCATCCACCTTATCCTTTATCGCGTCCAGGTTGGCATTACTAGTTCCCACAAACTGGCCCGACTTGGATGGATTGTGCAATTGTATTGTGTCAAGGAACACCCCAATATCGCGGTGCTGTTCCAAAAGCTTCCTCCGTATCATATCAAGCAAATCGCGATCCCAGCTCCCCAGCATCATCCAGCCCTTTTCGCCATCCATCTGCGTCCCGTGGCCACCGGCAGCATCGCCTTGGCTACCGCTGCCATTCCCTCCATACTTCTCCAGTATAGTGTCTAGTTGCTTGAACCTGAACTCGGTATCTTCGAGGATCTGCCTCAGGTATCGTAAGTAGGCGGTCGCGTTCCTGTCATTCAAGAGCGACTCGGGGTCCTCAGACTCGACTTTCAGGTGCTTGAGTACCGTGTGTAAAGTTCGCACCACCGTGGCGATCTCTTCGAAGTTGGGACCAGCGTTCCGCGCGCGCTTGTATAGCTTGCGTGAGAATGAATCGACCTTCTCAACGTCCATGGGCGAGACGTGCGTAGGCGACACATCATTCGGATTGTTGCTCGTCATTGCAACTTGCGTGTGCGTGGGAACAGAGTCCCTGTTGCTCATAGAACTGAATGGTGTCGAGGCACTCTCGTGGGACTGTGCTGTTAGGACAGTGGTTCAAAATACGCAATAAGAATAGGAAGAGAGAGGATGTGTGAAGTCGGATATTCGGTCGTGTCTGCGAGTGTTTAACTAATATGAAGAAATATTGTTATACCATAGATCTAGACTCGGGCAGCAAGCCTTGGCGTCTAAGAGACCCGGTCGACAGAAGTTTTCGAGTTGGTAGAGTTCTTTGTTTCGTATGTAGGTAAGCGTATATGCCGTGTTACTGTTGGACCAGTTTGCACTTCGGAGGGAAGGGAAACCCGTTGTCAGTCTACACCAGGGCAAAAGATGGTAGTACAACACAGGGGCCGAGTTTTGGATGGATGACCCGACGCCAGGTGGAAAAAGTGCGGGAAGTGATGTAGCAGTTGTAGATGGTGATCAAGTTGTTGGGTTCAAAGATAAGGCCACTATTAGAGCAAGTATGTCGTATGTATCAAGATGGTCGATGGGGTGACGAAAGCACGACAGTTTCCGAAATTGTACGCTCAGTTACATTCGATACACAGGAGAGAGCCTACGCGCAGGATACGAGAGAGAACCATAGCACGTTTCCTTGTCGCAAGTTGCTATTCACCGAGAGTTAGGTTCGGGGCTACTAGTCAAGACTAGTCAGGCACAAGCTCACAAGTCCACGAATACACAGCATATCGAGTGCTGGCAGGCTGGCAGGCTGGTTTGGTATTCCCCCGGGTTGGAGGCAAGACTCACGGAACCTTGGAGATGGCCTATTGAACTGTGACGTATTTGTTGATCCATCTTGATCAAACATGTCATCATAAGTCGCCCGCCTACTGCGTAGACCCAGAGGTTATCCATCCAATCATGGCCGGCCCCTGGGCTGAGGCAATCACCCTTGTCGACGGGCGTTCCATTGGCACCACTCATTCCATTCCCAAACCTGCCTAGACCAGAATGTGAACCTGCTCCTTAACGAGCTTCGATACAAGTCACAAGGATAAGTACGTATTGTTAGATTGACGCCAGGCATCTACACTAATTATGTACTGTAGCTATGGTCAACAGGTATTATTCACTTATGTGAGCGAGGAGTGCGTTGACTCAACCGAAAATTCCTTTAGTTGTGGAGAATAGCATTTGACATCTGTTGATATCATATGGTGACCCAGCTGTCTGGGTTCCTTCAATGTATTTCCCTTGAAGAAAAGTTGCCTGAAAATTATCTTTCTGTACGTACGGACTGCGTAGCCGGCAGGGCGGGTTAGTGGTAGGTGCCTGGCGCCGATCTAAACATCAATTAACCCTGTGACCTGTACATCATCCCATGTGGTTGGACCCCTAAATTCGACCTGACCAGCAGATTTTGCTTCAAAGTGTCCACTACAGTGTACGAGTACGCCACCCAGCTGGAGTTTTGACATGCTGACACGCGTGGGAGACAAGGGAAAGGCGCCCTACTGCGGAGATGGCTATGGCTTTTTACTATACTTCATATCTCACCCACGACCAGGGTAAACTACCCTCTTTCTAGAACCAAGACGGCCTAAAACGCATGTCATTGGGGTACGGCTGTATGCCTGAAGGGTCCAAAAACGACACATTGCAATGCGGTGTCTGCTAGAGCGGGATGCAGCTTGTGGTGTCCGCATGCAAAAGTGTCGATCCAGATTCATCAGAGTGCCCAACGCGACACAGTCTTGCCAGTGATGATAGATGATATAGCAGCAAGCAACAGCATAATTATGCCTCTTACTCACGGACCCATGCCTCGGGCAGAATCTATCTGCAACAAGCAAACGCTACGGCGGTGGCAGCGAAGAAACCTTCCATAATCAAATTGATAGCTCACAGCTTACAGCTTACAGGTGGGTGACTCATCACACAGCCCGGTCGGCAAGACTTGGAGACGGAAGAGAGAGAGGACCACTCACTATATGACCGATACGGCAAGGGAAGGCGAGGCTTGGCTGGGCTGGGCTATGAGCGTAGTCGGAGCGCGCGACGAGTACTTGGATGTCCGTAGATGTCCGTAGATGTCCGTAGATGTCCGTAGATGTCCGATTGTATGCAGAATACGCTGAAAAAGATGGTGTGTCGTCGCAGCAGTCGTGTCCAATGACTTGCCACATGGCATCGAATACCGTGAATAAGTGGGAGCGCACTGCGTTGCACATCTTCTTCGCGATGTACCTAGGGAAATAGTGATTTCATATATATCTACCTAACATACGATACTACGCCTTATCTGCCTTAGGCACTGATGCAAGGTAATGTGACGCGACATACAGTAACGAGCATCTGCATGACGGGGTCTTGAAGAGCCTAGCATCCAAATTAGTTCACCGATTGCACTTAACTAGCATACTGCGTATACGAAAGCCTTATATATATGTACTCTACAGCAGAGCTTACTTTGGCCAATATCAGCACTAGTTACGGTCCATTACCTAAGTGGCTAGTTATTCTAGATGCTGACTCGATCCGCGGTTGTAGACAAGCCTATTCGTCTCTACGTAGTTCTCTTCCGGGCAGCCGGGCCACACTGATAACAGAACTTACACGAGACATGCCAATCACGCTCGTGACAGCCACACCACAGACTGCCACCCAGCTGCTGTGAACACGGCGCCGTGCTGCGGTTCACTCGGTCCGGACGGTTGAATGGTGTCGCAGACTCGCAGTCGGATGGACCCGTTGGCAAACCACGACATCAACCTCCAACCATTATTCAATACTTACACATCAGATCATCCGACGTCCACAAACAAGGGGAAAAACCAGCGGATGCGCCCCGTGTTAGTAGATGATAAGGCGAACAAGGGGATTTGATAGTACAAGCAAACAACTCCTTCACCGCAACTTCGCTAACCCTTGATTGCCATCCGAATTCTTTTGAGCCAGAGGTGGTCCCGAAGAGCCCTGGCGGCAGTGGATATTTACCATTGAACACGCAGCAAAATTCAGTAGTTCTTACATGTCAGACGGCACGTTAGACCTAGAAAGTGAGCCCCAGATGTTCGAACTGCCACCTGTGTAAGCTGTATATTTAGGGCTGAACTGCTACCCCGCAAAGAGTGACGGCTAGCAATGCATCAACAGGCAGAATGAGGCTCAAAAACTAAACTCTGACTGGCCTGCCCAGGCAGACCTAGAAGGAGTGAGGGACTTAGATAAAGGTCATGAGACTGAATGATGTTAGGCTCTATACTAATTGGTGGGTACCACGGTGTATAGCAAATACTGAGTGAGTAGTTGGTTATCCTGGAACGTGTTGGATGTAAGAGTACCTGGTTCCAGCGCAGAACGTTTTTAATTTCTGATATCTTGGCCAAATCCATACACCTAGGCGATGCATGGCCCTTTCGAGATACATCTCTGGCGCTCATCGGTAATGAGCTTTTGACCGTTGACAAAAAATTAATTTTAGCCTTAGATTTAGTCAGATTTATTAAGCTAAGGCTGAACTTCGGCCAAGCAGGCTCACCATTGGTGATCGCTTGACTATAAAAAAGAGAACCGCAGCAGAGACAGCAACGCTATCCATGTCCCATATCACCGTAGTTACCCTCGATGAATCTCATATGGCGATTCTCTCCAGTGAATAATTACCGACCTGCTGGCTCCTTAGGTGGCCGGTTTCTCTCTGTGATCTTTCCACAACCTCGCCACCGGAGACGATCTTTTGGGCCGAAATCCTGCCCCTCGTCTTGAGCCCAAGCGGCAATGCCCGATCCCCAGGTTCCTTCACATGCAGCGAGATTGGCTTCATCATATCGACGGCAGTCTCCGACCTAGTCTTCCTCAGCGATTCGCAGTACTTAACGGCCTCACCAACGATACCACGTAAATAGACCACCTCCTCCAGTCCTTCCAAGGCAGCGCTCACTTCGAGCTTGAGTGAAGCGACAAAGTCGCCGGACTCATCATCTGCCAATAGGGCGTCATTGAGTAGCCAGCCACCGGGTCCGATGGAATCCACACAACGTCCCAACATATCTGCGATGAGTTTGATGATGCTATCTGGCGGAGCAACAAGCGTCTTGTCTTTCTCGAACTCGGTGACATCTAGGTACCGGGATGTCCAGGCACCCTTCACCAACTCAACGCGCAGCAGATAGACTAACGAGAGAATTTCCTCTGGTTCAAACACGGTTCGTAATGCCTTAATCATGGAGATGCCAGGGCAGCTACCAAGTTTAGCAAAAGCAACACTTAATCCGTTGCCGCGAATGCCCGCGTCCTCGTTTAAATATGAAATAGTCTTCTGTATCTCATTCTCAAGGTCGTCTAATTCCATCCCGATATTCTCATCTGCGACCCCTGTTGCATTCATGGTCTCCTCAATGGCTCCGTTGGTGAGTAATTTCGGGGGGGGTTGCTTCGGGTCATGAACCAGCTCGAGACTCCTCATAATCGTGCGCACGGCGACCAACAGTTCAGCGGCTCCAAGGTTGGTAGCAGCAATGTAGGTGACTAGAAGCTCCAGAGATGGGTCAAGATCGGCGAGTCGTAACACTAGTTGTTCGGCCAGAAAAGAGTCGACTTGTTCTGCCTCCCTAAGCTTGCCTCGGAAGGCCGATTTGATATTGGAAAGAGTCAGATGCCCTGCATCTACTAAATAGTTGACGATATCGCTCTGTGGTAACTGGCAAATCAGCCGCGGAATAGTTGTATCGGGCAGGAGAGTATCATTCCACTGGAAAGCTCGGCTAATAGCATATAATATCCATCTTCTATCCGCAGGAGGATATCCCAATCTGTTTTTTGGCCATTTCCAGTTCGTAGTGGCTGTAACCCGGATTTGTTCGTCACCGTTAGTGCCATTGATCTGGTGGACGTTATTGACCTGTATGCCAAATTTTTCAGCCAAGAGCCTCTCCAGGCCATCAATGTCATTAGCGTTTAGGAGAGCATCAGCCTTAGACTCCTCTGCCGTCCACGTTTGCCAGTAATTACCTCGGATAGAGCCTGGAAGGTAATTGGAGAACATCGACCTTTCTGGGACCGGGTTGGTGACATGGGACGAGTGTCTCTTGGCCAGCCGCACGCCACGTCCAATCGAATCGATCAGTAGACCTTCAGCACGCCGCTTTTGTGTTCGCATGGACGGCGCTTCCAGCTGGATCCCAACCAAGTTAGAGTCGGCTATGGCAATTGCAAGTTCGAGGCGAGAGAAGTAAGCAACAAGCGAACAAGTTGGCGTGTCTGTGGCGTCAAGATCAATCGGTACAGTATTCTGAAGAGAGCGGTACACGGGATTGTAGATACTGAGTTGGAAAGGTGTGGAGCAAAGAACAGACGTCCTGCTTAAACGCAAGAAGGTCGATGCACCCTCTAGGTCCATACTGGAGGCTATCTTGGGTATGCTAGCGGTTATATCGTAGACACTGAGCGTTTGGTTGCGCAACTCCAACAAGCTTCCAGATCGAACATCAAGGCGGTATGAAATCGTGTCAGGTTCTCCTTGCTGAGGGGACGCAATAGGTACGGCATGAAGTTGAATGATGCCCTGTCGCGTGCGCATAGAATCGTAAGAAGGTGGGAGCATGCCTATAATGTGTAGGTGCCGATTCAGCTGTCCGCTTGAGCCGTAACTGGATACTAGAACCAAGACCTCAGGGTCGGCACCGTTGCTCTGCTTGACCTCCGGGAAGCGGCCAAAAACGTCGTTACTCCCCCTGGATATGCCTTGGATAACTTGAGATAGCAGGGCTGGACAGCAGAAGTCGATTGTGAAGGTTGATTTGGCAGGCCCGGGAAGATCCTGATGCAATGCCGTCGGAGATGAAATCCATTTCGTCTCTAGACTCTCGACGTCAAGACACACAATCTCGCCGTTTTGCCGCACAATGATGAGCTCTTCGCCAGATGCTTGGGGGGAAGTATTCCCTCGCGCTGCAGGTATTAAGAGGGGACCGAGGTAGATGGCAGGTTGACCTGGACCTAGGGACAATGATTTGGTGGTCGAAGTCGTCTTGCCTGCAGCGTCGACATAATCTTTGAACAGGGTGATCTTGCACACATCATTTTCTCTAATAGCTGCATAAGTATACCTCAAGATCTCGTTCGAGCCCTGGGCTTTTCGACGGATCGAACTTAGCGGGCACGAGAAGAGGGACTGAGGAGGTATCGGATACGAGGTCACCAGTCTAGCCGACGAAACCTGTAGATGTAAAATGATTAGTAAATGCCGTTTTCTATGGAGACGACTAAAACGGTTCTCACATTGTATATATTAACTGCCTCCCCATCAACGCCCACAGCCAGTTCGTGACGTTTCCTCTTCCTGGACCCAGGCTCGGATCCGTAGACCTCACTGACAACGTAGCGGCCGGTGGTGGGATCAAGCGGGCGGGGCAAGGAAGCCAGCACATATGGCTTCTGAATTTGAAAGTGGGATGCCATACTAAGTCAATTGACAAGCCACAAGGTTGAGACTTGTGATGGTACGCGGTGCGAGGTTGTCGCCAGCGTTCTTTGGTGGACTTGTCAGTAGATATTTCTAGTCAAGAGTTGAAAAAAAAAAAAAAAAAAAAAAGTTCAAGTCGGCCTGTTGAAGCACCGACGACACTAAGGTAGGTACATAGGCGGGTAGATACTATGTACATACCTTATCTTGGTACAGCCAAGGGTACATGTAGGAAGCATCAATCAGGTACCTCAATACCTCGAGGTAGGCACTTCCAGTTACAACTACCTAACGCACAGAGGTACCTAGGACACTACCTAAGGTAATCTGTAGAACTGCACAACAGGTGGGTGGCTGGGTGGGGTGCCACTGAGTGGGTACCAGGTAAGGTACAAGTAGGAGGCACCTAAAGCTCTCCAGTGTTCTCAATTGATAGGTAGATACGTGTACCTACATGTACTTGGTTAGGTAAGGTTCAATGATGCGGGAGTTCGCGACTGACCGACGCGACTGTCAGACGCGACTTTCCTACCTCCATACATGTAGTTGGGCAGGTAGGATCATGTATAGGGAGCCAACACAGGGTCACAAGGTACTACCTCACCATCCCTTACACTTGCAACACCCACTAAGCCCTTTCTTATGATCTGCCTGACTCTTAGATAAATTATCTATTCGATGACTTCTAAAAGGTTCCGATTTATTGTCGCCGATTTCCTGGCCATGGGACATCTCTTATAGTATCTTTCTGAGTAAATTGGTAACTACCTGTTTACCACGCCATCATCGTTACCATGGCTGAATTTGATGTTAGTAATGCAGACATCAATAATAAGATTCACCCCTTCTTTTCATTGTCAAAGACTCTATCCAACAACGACAACACGTCGAGTTCCGTCAATCCCGCTACGCCTGTCTCGCCCGATCCCTCATGCAGCCCCGATTCCAACAGCGTCTCTAGATCTGTTGAATATGACGAAGACGGAGAGATGGTTCAGTCATCGGGTCGCAGGCGGAAGCGCTGTAAAACAGGCCCCTCGAACGATTCAAGAACCGCTACAGCTACAGGGAGGGCTTCAAGATCTAACCGACAATCTAGAGTGTCCGCTGGGGCAAGCATCGTGAACCATTTTAGTTGGAAGAATGACTATGGAACTCAGACTGATGGAGAACCAATGGAAGTGGAACATCCACCTTCACAAGAGAAAGAGACCCGATTGACCCAAACCGAAGAACCCAATCCGTTCTCCAGTCCTGTTAGCGACAACACGGCCGCGAATAGGCGCAACACCAGCTGCTCGGAATCAAATCCCAAGCCGCGGAAGCTGCTGAAGTTCAATCCCAAGACAGGTACAATTGGCTCCCCTCCCAAACCCAAGTCCTTGCCCACTCCAGCAGATTCGCCAGTCATTAAGACCAATCGCAAACGGGGTCGCAAGCCCAAGACCCTGCTGATTTATGTACGGTACGGAGACGATGATGCCTCAAGGATGCGAATCGGTCAGAAAATCAATGATATTTTTTTCAACACACAACCACCCACCCCAGAAGACGATACTACTGTCACCATGAGTACACCGCCCTCAAGCCATAACACCGACAAATCGGCTGCCGTTCACATAACCACGCCCGAAAAGCACACATCAGGAAAAGGAGCATCGACGGAGACACCGAAGAAAAAGAGTACGCCCAAGAAGGTCACCCACCCATTCTTCCTAGGAAAGTCGAAGACAAATGCTATATTTGAGAAGCAGAAAATCCCAGAACATGCCAAGAGACACACTATCTTCACCTCAACTCCTTGCTCGCCAAAACGCCTTCGGCCACTCCCCAAATTCAACATTCCCAATATCGGCATAAAACCTTTCGGTGGACTCAAGGTGCCCGGCGCCCAACACCCGGCTTGGCCGTGGGCAGAAATCGTTCATGTACGCGGTAATGGTGACGATGCGCCGCCTTCCCTTAGTACTATGAGTGAAGCGCCATCAGCCGCTCTTGCAAGGGAGCGAAAAGCAAAAGGGCAGCAGGTCCAGGTAGTCGAGGCGGAGTCTATCCTCAACCACACCGTTCTCAGATTGAAATTGGAAGAGCGAGCCAAAGAATTGAAGGCACTCAATGACAATCACTTCCAACCACCCTCGCCGCTATTGAACATCCCCGAAAGGCATTTCGAAAGCGGCAAAGCGCTGCAAACCCGAGTCCTTCCTGAATTGAGAACTTTGAATCATTCCTCTAGCTGCTTAAAGTCACACCCAGCAATCGTCCAAGCATATGATTCTATCGAGCAAACGTTGTCCGCTTTCGACAGATCAACCTGTGAGACGACGGCATGGGCTCAAAAATATGCCCCCTCTGCGGCAGAACGGGTACTTCAAAGCGGTCGCGAGGCTGAGCTGTTACGTGACTGGTTGCAAGGTCTCAAGGTTTTGTCCGTGCATACCGGCACAACGGAGACGGGAACCAAGCCCAAGGCTACTGCTCCAGTGAAGAAGAGACGGAAGCGCAAGAAGCTAGACGATTTCATTGTCTCTAGTGACGATGAAGCAGATACGATGGATGATATTCTCGAAGCGGAAAACGATTGGACGGCAGCTGGATACCAGGGCAACGTTAAAAGGACAGTCGTGCGGTCTAGCGATGCTACATCCCGAAGGGGGTCCCGCGATGGTGGTCGCTTGACGAACGCCGTAGTTCTGAGTGGGCCGCATGGTTGCGGCAAGACCGCTACAGTATATGCCATCGCAAAAGAGCTAGACTTTGAAGTCTTTGAAATCAATGCGGGTGGCCGAAGGAACGGTAAAGATATCCTCGAAAAAGTCGGGGACATGACTCGAAATCACCTCGTCCAGCACCAGCAGAAACGACATATCCAAGACGAAACTGTTACTAAAGACCATACTACTCGAGACTTGAAATCGGGCAAACAAGACATGATGACAGCTTTCTTCAAGTCAAAGCTCACCAAGGTTCACGGGTTTACGAAGGAGCCAGACCGCCCGACGTCGGCAGGATCGTCTATCTCGGGAGACAACAAGAGGCCGCCCAAGGCGCAGAAGCAGTCTCTGATTCTACTAGAAGAAGTTGATATTCTCTATGAGGAGGATAAGCAATTCTGGGCCACTGTCATCTCCATGATCTCTCAGTCCAGGCGCCCTTTCATCATGACATGTAATGATGAGACCCTGGTCCCACTCCAGAACCTCAACCTGCATGGCATTTTTCGGTTCTCCAGTCCTCCCAAGGACCTCGCCGTAGACCTACTGCTTTTGATTGCCGCAACTGAAGGTCATGCCCTTCGGAGAGACGCAGTTGAGACGCTTTACGACTCGCGCGGCCATGACCTCCGTGCTTCGATCACTGAGCTGAATTATTGGTGTCAGATTGGAGTCGGCGATGAGAAGGGAGGCTTCAACTGGTTTTACCCTAGATGGCCGAAAGGCCGGGATCTTGACGCGGAAGGCGAGAGAATCCGGGTAGTCAGTCAAAACACGTATCAAAGCGGCATGGGCTGGCTTAGCAGAGATTCAGCAGCCGATGGATCGTTGTCTCGTTCGCCGGAAGAGGAACTGCATCAGCAAAGCTGGCAAAATTGGTCCTTTGATATGTATGAACCCATGTCAGAAGATGACTTCGGTTCGTACTCTAAGACAACTAAGAAGCAACATTGCTCTGCTCAAGATCACCTTGCCCTCTTAGAATCAATCGACTCATTCGCAAGCCTTGTGAGTGATGTAGATATTGCTAGTACAAATGGTATTTCACCCGAGCCAAATCAGGTCGTCATGGATGCTACCATTCCCAACTTGCCAGCAAAAAGCAAGGAAGATTTCATCGTTGGTCGTCAGTTGCTAGAGGTCATGCCTATTGCACGATATGATACGACTAGCTCCGATATAACCACCAGCATGCGGAGCCTTGCCCGAGCACGACTAAAAGACGGCCAACCGGTGCGCGGGGCCCCGGACCTCTGGAAGCCTCTGAACGAAACGAAAATCACGAGTGAGATCGAAAGACATATCAGCGGCTTGCTAGAAGCAGAAAGGCCTGTCACGCGAATGGACTACAGTGTTGCATTTGATCCCATCGCTATCTCAGAGAAGGTTCTGGCGACAGGTTATCTCGATCCCTCGGTCTTCGACCGCCCCATGAAGACGATCAGTCTGGACGTAGCTCCATATGTGCGCAGCATCGTTATTTCCGATCAACAGCTCCAAAAGGAGCGACTTCTCCGCAGCAATATCCTCAGCGAGGGCGGCAAGCCGGGCAAGAAGCGGATGCGCAACACGCGCAGCGCATACTCAGCTCTGGAAGGTGGCCCTAGAGCCAGTACGAGGAGAGAGAAGTACTTCTCAACGGATGTCAACCCGTATCTCGTGATGCGCACGGGCGGTAAGGGTTGGGATGTACTCACAGCCCAAGTTGCGGGCAATCAGAGCGTCGCCAGCAGTGCAGCGCAGAGCCCAGAAGAGCCTACGGACACGGCTTCTGACTGAACTTTAGCTTAGGTTGTAGATGGAAGCCTATCAGAGGAATGTATATATGAGAGACATTTCAATCTCTCAGACCTCCCTTAGAGGGGGTCCTTCAGGGGCGATTTAGGTTGGCGGTCTGCACGGCGTTGCTTGCAGTGGGCTGAGCACCGGGGAATGAGGCCAAACATGAGTTGGCCACCTCACATACATGGTTCACCTATAGATGATAGATGAATGCGCATAACACGTGATAGCTTAACCTTTTATGACTAATTAGGTTCACTTTAATCTTTGACAGTTGTTAGATCCGTCGTGTCGTGCTCTATAATGCTGATGGCGGCTATGAATTATGGCGCACGAAAAATATTCACGTAGGTATCGACGAGTTAACGCGCTCCAAATCCATCTCTACCTGAGTAAGTAACTAATGGATCAGCCTAACGGAAGGACTGGTATCGGCCTACAGCGAAAGTCTAATAGAGATACATACTACTAGAGCATATCTGCATCCTGATACCTAGCGTGATGTTGCTTTTGAGGCATAATCACAGAAGTGACAGCCTACGCCTAGAATGCGTGACAGCGGGAAGAAAAAAGGAGAAGAGGAGTAGTTTCTGCAAAAAAATCGAACGAGTATCCAAAGACGGGAAAAGGTGGCACGTTTGGCAAGGTAAGCCCCTACTTCTGTGAAATCTTAAACAAGCTCTCAAGCAATTTGCCTCTCGGCCATCTTGATTCCATCAATTTGTAATGTATTAGGAATTTTCCGTGTAGTCTTAGTGCATAAGTGGTATAAACCATCGTGATGCTGGGCCTGCTGGCCTTTACCAACGCCTCACGGAGTACCAATGAGTCTCATAAACATATTATAATTTGCTGTGAACGACGTTCACCAACTCTCCTGTATGTTCTGTCTACAATGAGCTTGTACTCGTCTATATCTCATCATAGCCTTGTGGTTCGATTCCAATTCGTCGGCATAATTGTCATGCAAGTCACCAATGCTTCCCCACTGGACACCTCATCCGCAACAAGACTAATAATAAATGCATCCCCATCTTCAACCCCCATTCAGTGTCCGTTTTTCTGCCCCTTTCCATTGGTAATACCATAGTCGTTTGCCGTCGTCAGATCGACGTCTTCAGCACCCTCGAGCCACTGTTCCATTTTCTCGTACAGGTTGAGCCATCGCTGGTGGGCAGCTCCGGACTCTGGTCCCTGGATAGTTGGGAGAGCGACATCAATATCGTGGCCCAGCATGCTCTGCGCCGCGCCGAGATACTTGTAGCCCTCCGGGTACTTCTCTAGCACATTCTGGGTGAAAGTGGGAAGGGTCTTTCCGTCGACGGGCACAAGCTTGTCCTTGTCATAAATCAGCTTGACGTACTTGACTCTCCACAGACCCGTGTCCTCGTCTTTAAAGCAGAAGAAATGGAACCGGCTATCACAATCGACGTCAAAAACGACCGGGTCGAGACCGTGAGTGCTGTCAGATCCAAGCGAGAAGCGCTGCGTGATGGTTGCCTTCATCTTGCCGACGGCGCGGTGTGTGGACGAGTTGAGTTCAACCGTGGTGCCGCACTCGCGATGCATGATGAAGTTACTGTTGGCCTTGCCTTCTTTAGACTTCTGAATGAACCCATCGATGGTTTGGCGTCTGCTCCACGCTACACGCACACACGCTTGTTAGTCAATTGAGTACAAAGAGTGAGATATAGGCATATATATATATATATCTATGAATTGGCCGTCGTGGGTAACTGACTTGTCCAGACATAGGCATCGTCGCAGAACAGAGACCGAAAGTTCTTCCATTCGGATGCGTCCCGATAGACGGGCCAGCCCTTGCACAATTCCGAGACGGCGAGTCTGTCAAGGAGTTCGCTCGCAGTGCCATTGATGTGAGAATACACATTTGTCTGGGGGTCTAGTGGCGAAGTCATGGTGATTGACGTTCTAATATAGTCAACAGTAAACCGAAAACCTAGGGAATTGTAGTCGAGCCAAGGTTAAAAAGCAGTGAGACAAACCAAGTAGCATTAAGTTCCCACGTAGATTTCAATATTACGCATTCATAGCCTTAAGTACTTGGCTAAGCGCCTTCACACTCGCCCGCTTCTACATCACCAAGCCAACTTGGGGAAGGAGTAGGTAAGTAGGTTTGCTTCACGCCAGAGGTTCCATGACGCTCCATGGCGCCATCTCTCCACGGTTGGAATCGAATCGAATCAGAGGCTGGAGGAAACATCAACACAAACACACATTAGACCCACCAAAGAGAAGCAACTACGCGCGTAAGTCGCAACCCCATCCCGTCTGATCAGAGCTTTGCTGCTTGCGGTAGGTATCAGGCCTTCCTCAGGGGGGGGTTGGACAAAGTATCGCAAACAGGAGTCGTCTTGATGAAAGGCAGGCGGGTTTCCCCGACGATAAATTTAAAAAAAAAAAAAAAAAAAAAAAAAACCAGGTGCGAACGAAGAAGAACGGTACACAAACACGTGTGTCGTTTTGAACGCGCCCCAGCCCTTTGGGGCTACGGGATGTATGGAGCCTAGATCGTGTCACGATCGGCTCCCCATCCGGAGCGTTTGTCGATGGGCGACCAAGGAAACTCCCGCCTTGCACCACAGCATCCGTATCCAACCATCATCTTACCGTCCGCGGGAGGAGACCAGATTCCTCGCGGGCACGGTCACGCCACGTCCCAGCGTCATGCCGCCGGATCGGAAGCCTGCATTATCCGCCCGCGGAATGGTCCACTCGGAATGCCGACTTGGTTTGATTTTTTCGGGTTTCGCTGGTCTTTGTAGGCGCGAATCGAATCTCGAAAGGTGATCTCGACTAAGCCCGGAGTTAGTCGAGCATTGCGCCGAGATACACAAGGGGCTGTTCTTGTTTCTACTGGTGTGTCTACGGTTCTCGGAAGCTGAGGATAAGTGCAAACATGGCACGCATCATGTGCGACTTATAATATGGATTATCCCCGGCCCAAGTTTCTGGCATGACAACTTGTGCCCTGCAGTTGCCACGATTGGTGAACATTTCGTTCCATTCCCGATCCCATGCCCACCTCAAATATCCTAGCCTGAGAACCTAAGATCTCATATTGAGAATCAACATCGGTGCGATAGGCGTGAACCAGCTAGGGCTGTCAAGGTAAATGACGAAGTGTATAGGCATTGCTAGGCAGTAGGACTTACATCGCCCTCGTCTCTTAGAATAGGTATATCTTTCATAATAAACTTAGCAGACTAATATTTCCACAACCCGTCCAACGGACCTGTGGCTTCTACGTGCTCCTCGAAAGCATCCGTAAGGCATGTTCCTTTCGATACCCGCCTCGTAATTAATGAATATGTCTGTCTATGTATGGATCGACTCCTGAACTAACGGCTAACTTGAACACGACTGCAATTTCGGTTGCACGCCCGTATCACTTTGGGTGAACTTATGCATTAGGCCTATATTACACCTATGTCGGTTTAATCTGACTAAAACCACCACATCTTCCTAACAACCTTAGATCCCGTGCCCCAAGGGATATCTTCGTGCGAGGTCCAAGTCAATGTAGAGAGGACACAAACGAATATTGAACACTGTTACGCATATAATTGGCAGAAGTAAAGGCGATTCTGAAAATTATAGCGGTTATCATAAGGCATAATGGGGTTTGTTGGATAGCCTAACCATGTGAAAAGTACTGAGGCATTTATAGATATTGACGATGATACATGTATATCTAGATGGAGCGAATGGGCAAGGGGATCAGGTCGGATGGCGACATAGACCCAAACCGCGGTGTTTAATAAACCCGCGCGAAATCCAAGGGCTTTCCGTATCTGGGAATACCGGCCACGATGCGACACACACGCATTGACAGCTATCTGGATATCAGCCGCACATCCTATTCACGAGTGACGAGAGAAATGTTAGCATAGTATTATGTATCATTCGGCCGTCACGGAAGGAAGAGGGAACCCGACTGCCCGAGGCCATCCCACGCAGTCACCTATCGTTGAGCATCTTAGTCAGGACGTTCTTGGACATCCAGCTGAATCCATGGATTATACATATGCGCACGTTATTTATACGGCTTGGCTGCAGATGTCAGGGGCTGTATTTCGGTTGCATTTCGATTCGAAACGACGGAGCAAGCCACGCCTCATTTATCAACCAGTCATTGGCTATAAGAACTGGTCATCCCCCCAAATTGATAGATGATAGGTATGGTTGTGTGCCACCAACCACACTCTTGGCTCATCCCAGTCGCCCCCAACATTACAATGCGGCGATATGACGTGACGATATACGAAGTATGTATTTACAAGGCGAGACCGAAGTGCCTGAGTTAGTATTCATTGTGCGGGCTAGGTCCTCTCTGTCCAGAAACGCGTTCAGATTACCTATGGCATGGTAGAGAACTAATTTGGGTTATCAAATTTAGTACTAGCCGATAGACCAGGTGTAAAACTGCAGCGGAAGAAAAAGTAGGCAGTGCGGCGAGTGCGGCGACTGAATGGGGCGGCCGGAGTTATTATTACAGACCGTTGAGGCCTGAGTATTTATTATTTGATGGCTCTCTCGCTTGATACCCAGAGCTAGGGGTTGCTCGGAATTCCGAGGGTATTTATTTGCCCCAAAAGGATCGGCTTTCTGACTAATACGTCGTCGTTGGAACTGAGCGAAAATAGAAATGGAAGTTTCATCATATGCGAGATCCATAATCCTACATACGTTCCATAGTTCCAAGGTTTTCATATGGAAGCGTTGGAACTTGTGGACGTCACTAATGTTAGCAGTGATTACCCACATAGACTAATACATACAGACTAATAGTACACAAGACTAATACCGTCAATCCGGCCCTGGCCATATGGATCATGCCGTAGCGCCCGGGGTGGGTCGTGATAACGTTGTTGTGCGGGTTTCCTATTTCACTAGACACGAGTCTTTACATCCCCTCTAGAACTACTTTACTGAAGACTTTACACAGGCTCCGGATTGATCTAAAACTCGGGACTCGAGACTCGAGAATCTTCCTGCGTGTGTACTAGACAGGGATATTCCCGCCTTGTTACTCACCAGTCAACCTCGACCAGGTGTGACGGCCTTACTAGCTTCACCTCTTTGTGTAGCCCGGCTCGATAAGGCAGGCCTCAGCTCATAGGTAGCCATGACGGGCAGAAACGAACGCCGTCTCTCTTTCGACGACGAGAGAACAGGGCCAAGGGCTCCGGCTGCAATAGACGGGCCTCTCACGAGTACATCGACGTTAGGCGCCTCTTCATCGAGGCAAGAGTTACCAAATGATGTCACGGCGCCACGGCACGCCACCGGGCTCAGCGACGAAGACACCCAGTCGGAAGATCAGGCAGGAATGCAGACGCCGGTCATGCTGGCCCCGATGGGAGAGCACCAGTGGGCGAGCAGCGAAGAGAGAGTGGCCTACGAGCGTGACACCAAAGAGCATGAGCTCGTCAAAACTGAGACGAACGTGTCTGTCGCGGGAACGCTTTCTCTGCCCCGGGAGATTTTATTCGTTGCCGTGATATGTTGCGCACAACTCTTCACCCGTACGTTTTTTTCCCCCCGTCTCTTAATCTATCAAACCGTTACGTCGTGACTGGCTAACGCACATTTGCAGAGGCCGGTCTTGGCCAGGCCATTAGCATCATCCACATCATTGGCGAAAGCTTCAACATCACCAACGGCGGCGAGCTGAGCTGGATCGTTGCGGGTTATAGCTTGACTGTCGGTACCTTCATTCTGTTCTCCGGCAGGCTAGGTGATGTCTATGGGTACAAGAACATGTATCTGATTGGCATGGTATGGTATTCGGTCTGGAGCACGATCTGCGGAGTCGCCGTCTATTCGAACCACGTCCTGTTTATTTTCGCCCGCGTTTTCCAGGGTATCGGCCCGGCCGTTGTTCTGCCCAACGGCCTAGCTCTGCTCGGTGCGACCTATGCCCCTGGCCGACGCAAGGAGATGATTTTTGCCATGTTCGGTGCAACGGCACCCGCCGGGGCGATCCTCGGTGCCGCATTCAGCGGCATTTTCGCCCTTGCGTGGTGGCCCTGGACGTTTTGGGCCTTTGCCATCATCCTGGCCGCCGTGACAGTTATCGGGTACTATGCGATTCCAGATTTGCCTGAGAAATACCACCATGAGAGACCGAAAGGCTTCAAGAACACAATGCAGGAGCTCGATGTTATAGGAACGACTCTCGGCGTGGCCGGCCTTGTCCTCGTCAACTTCGCATGGAACCAGGCTCCGATCGTTGGCTGGCCACAACCCTATGTCTACGTGACGCTCATCCTCGGCGCCTTGTTCCTGGCTGTATTTTTCGCGTTTGAGTGGCGATATGCGCAGAATCCCCTGATCCCCTTCCATGCGTTTTCCGCCGACGTGTCTTTCGTTCTAGGCGCCGTGGCCTGCGGCTGGGCTTGCTTTGGCATTTGGCTTTTTTACAGTTGGGAGTTTTTGCTCACTCTTCGTGGGAATTCTCCCTTGCTGGCTACGGCAATGTTCAGCCCCGTTGTCATCTTTGGCTTCTGTGCGGCGCTGTTCACGGGCTACATGTTACATCACCTCGGCCCTCCGATCGTCATGACAGGTGCTCTCCTGGCCTTTACGGTTGGCACCATTATCATCGCGACCTGTCCTGTGGATCAAATTTACTGGGGCCAGACCTTCGTGTCGACGGTCGTGATGCCCTGGGGAATGGATATGAGCTTTCCAGCTGCGACGTTGATCCTCTCCAACGCGGTACGCCGTCGACACCAGGGGATTGCCGCGAGCCTGGTCAGTACTGTGGTGAACTACAGCATCTCGCTAGGATTGGGGTTCGCGGGAACGGTCGAAGTACATGTCAACAAAGGTGGAGGGACCCCGTCTGACGTTTTGCTTGGGTACAGAGGAGCATTTTATACCGCCATCGGCATCGCGGGGCTAGGTATACTAGTATGCATTGTTTTTCTACTTAGATCCATGAGGAGGAAACAAGCTACCGATCGCGAAAAGGCATGATGATCATGGCCAACTTTCGTCCAGACTTTGTTTCAACATAGATATTTGACGGTTAAATTCGAACCAGTCGACCACTTCGATTTGGCTATGTCTTGTACGCTAAGTGTACCGATCGATACCCCTCTTGAAAGTGTTATTGCGAGTGAATTTGTTTATCAAAATGCGAATAAGTTCAACACTGTCGATATCTGCTGTACGATGCAGCAGAGTCACGATGTACAGCTGCTGTACAGGAGTAACCAATGATCATGCGAGTGATGGAAAGAGGACCACATGTATTTTACCCTCCGCTCATTCCAGTAATTACACCAGGAATTGCCTATTAGAATTCGAAGGAGACGCAGCTAACAGTCGACATCGTATCCAACACCAACTACCTTGGTCGAGCTATATGCAGAGAGGACGGTTACAACAAGAAGTATTTTGTTCATTTTGGTCTTCCATAGTATTTGGCGAATAAATCACACATTAATTATAGTCTAGAGTATGTAACAGCCGAATCGGACGCCCACGCTCTTATGGTAGCGAATGGTGTACTTATCGGCAATGCAGCCGCCTCCGTACCCATCGTTCATATGTCGGCGGGTGGCGTTGTTGCACTACTAGAGACACCCGTCGCCGCAGCGACTAGGATTCTGCTGACGGTACTGGATTCGGCTTCGGGAAGAGATTTTCATCTCATAGAAGCGCCGCACCAGCGCTCTCAAAGACATCCGGGATCTAGCTATATTTGTCAGTGTAATCCTAGGTAGTGATTCCCACGCTAGCGGAGAGGGACAGGTACACACAGGTGGCGGCGCTATCATCGGTGGCTTGTTGCTGTAGGTCTGCGTCGTTAGGCGGCAGACTGCTGAACGGACGTCGAGTTCCGTGGAGGCCACCTCGGCGACGCTGGAATATAGGAAGCCGCTCATGGCATTCCGACGCCGTCGATCTCGGCGCCGGTGGTCTTGACTAGGTTCACGATGCGGACGGCGCCTTTCTATTTGTCGCTGTTTCCCTCGATGTTGTAATCGTCGTAGTACATCTTGGCATCCGAGTCGGCCTCGGCTGCGGCTTCAAATGCGAGCGGGATGTGAGCCTCTCCTAGGGCGTAGAAAGAACATGATTTCACGATAGGCGCCATCTGTTTTGAGCGCTTCATTTACCACATCCCATGAAAAACATTGGTCGTCGTAGTGTTCTCCCTCATTGGCGATATGCGCACTTACTACGTCTGCCAACTGTGCTTCAGTCCATAAACCATCACTATTTGCGAGAGACGTTCGTGTTCTTCTATCCTCAGCAGCCATCGGCCCTAGTTACTCTGTAGGCAACCCCCAACTTGGCAGCTGAGAATACCACACGAGTGTCGCATCTAATAATCTAATCATTTGACTCGGCAAAGTGTACGAGCTCGATAATCTAGAGGCATCTCTTCAGTTATGAGTGGCAGAACTAAGCCGCCCTGTGATTTATTAGAAGAGAGAATACAATTTTCAAGATCAAGATTTGAAGATCGGGGTTGGGGGGTAAAGACATGGTATTTCTACTACTCTGAAAAACCACCAGATACAGATATCCAATGACCAACGCCATGCGAATGATAACGCTCTTCAGAATGCCCCCCCGACTCGCGTATTCCCAACCGGTAAGTTGTTCAAATTCCACGAGATGGAAAATGGAAACGATGACATCTAGGTAGGTAAGTAGGTAGTAAGTAGGTAGGTAGGTAGGTAGGTAGGTAGGTAGGTAGGTAGGTATAAGCCAATTCCTGACAACAGACAAATCCGCCGGCCGCCCCTGTATGCACGATGAGTGGAAGATGCAACATGAAAATGAACCCCTAGTCCTTTTCGGGCTGCCCCATCTATACCCTCGTTGACCCTCGTATCTTCATACAGTATGTATCATCTCTTCGTGCACTCATACCGTCCACCAAGAGTTGAAACATCTGTCTTGTTAACTCGTACGGAACCGTAAAAAAAGCTTTCACACTTGGGTATCATCCACTTCGGTTTATTCATTTTGTTTTTGCTTTTTTACTTTCATTTTTTCGAAACAGAGAACGCCTGCCAGTGACAGATAGGTAGTCGTTAGGTACGAGACTAATCTTGAACGGTCTTCGCTCTCGCGTTGCCGTTGGCCGCAGAATCCACACTTGAGCAAGCCGCATACCTAATTTCTGCGCTCGGCAATGGCTCCCGCCATGCTGAGATCCATCCTCGTCGGGCGCTGTATTTCTAGACTCCTGCTGGGTACCGTTCTTCCGCCTGGCGTTCTCGGGTGAGGCACATTCACGCGCCCATTCCGCTCCATGAGCCTGCCGGGGGTGACGATCTCTTCCTCGTCACCGCTGTCCGAATCGGCTTCCTGGTAGTCTGCTAGCCGTGCGAAGTAATCGGCCAGGCCGTCCACGCTAGGAGTCCCAACGACGATATCGTACTGTGGCGGCGGCGTGGGCATTGGCGGTGGTGGATCGTCCTCGTCGAAGGCGGGCGGGTTGAAGCTCGGGTGGCGCATGAGATGGATAGGACGGGGCGAAGCCGGCGCGTTCGCTTGTCTTTGTACGGGTTGCGAGCCAGCTGCAGGGTGCTGCAGCAGATGGGCTGGGGGTGGCGCTACGATGCCGGGGGACTCGGCGCTTGGAACAACGGCAGGCTCAACGGAAGGAATGGTACCCGTACTAGACGCAGGGCTGGGGTTAGTAGCAAGAACCTCAGCATCAGGACACCCGCAGCGTGCTTGTTGTCGATACATAGGTTGATCAGCCCCGGAGTACTCTGGCAGAGCGGTATTAGCCTGTGTGGCGCGACAATCGAGGACCGTGAAGGGCGAGTCGATGCTGATCTCGAAATGTCGCCGCCGCTTCCCGGCCGGATCTTCAGGATCAAGACGGGAGATGCGCATGACGATCTGCGAGACATTAGTTAGATGTTATTCCTAGCACGAAGTTCATGTGCAGGTTAAAATGAGGGTCGGAATACCTTTATCCAGTGGAAGACATTGACGTTCTTCCAACTACAGTCAGGATGTAATCGTAAGGTCTTATCCTTAGCCATCTGCCCACAAGTAGGGAGCTGAACGTTCATCTCGATCTCGGTCGCTCCCCAGTACGACTCTAAGCCTAAGTCCAGATCACCTAGCAGGTTGTCGGTTGGATCAGGTAGGGGACGAGGAGTCGTGTGCGATCTCGACGCCTCTATGCTTCTCCGTCGTTGTGCCGCAATCCGAGCTTCATGCCTCTGGTCGGGGGTGAGCTCGCCACCGCTCAAGACTCTTATCTCTGATGCTTCGTACTGCTTGTCTAGGGGTTTGCCGGCGGACTTCTCGACGAGTAATATTCTTCTCCCCGGGTCTTTCCGAGTGACCCGTCGGTCGTTAGTCCAATACTCGACGGACTCCGTGACGTAGACCTTCAATTTATGAACTTGTACCTTGGCAAGTGGCGTAAGCTTAAAAGCGATGGGTATCTTCGTGCCGATGGGGAATGACTTCCCCGATATCATAATATCGTAGTGAAGCTGATCTTCCCATTGTCTGCTGATAGAGATGGGCTCTGTCATTTCAAGAGATAACTGATCCGGCACCCGAACAATGCACACCTCTTTCGAGCCGTGAAGGTTAGGCTTGAAGGCACCTGCTCGCTCTACTATCGTCTCCAGCTCCCACTTCACAGAACCGAACTGCAGTTTCGTCGTTTCGAGCTGGTGGTGGTCGATTGGTAGTTCAAACGAATATTCGTACGTGCCAGGGTAAAACACCTTGTATGCTTTGTGCTGCACAGAGTTCGGGCTGGGCGTATCTGTCTTACCGAAGCTACGGGACTGAACGGATTGTAGCGACAGGCGCTTATAGTCCCTCGTTGAGAGGTTGGGTCTGTTCTTCATCGCTAATGAGACTGTAGAACGCGGTGGAGACGCCGTGCGTCCTCCCGTACCATGATGCGAGCATTCGGGGCTGCTCCGTAACGAATACGTACACTGGTTGCCAAACTCCGTCTCCCAGGACTCGTGCATAGCATGGAAGAAAGTGAGGACTTGCGTCCTGAGAGACTCTTCCTCAAACTGGTCAACCTTCAAGGGGGGTATCCCTTCCGGCCACTCCGTCCTGGCTCTACCATGAAGCTTGAGCGTAACCGACTTGAACTTGACGTTTTTCGAAACGTTCAGCTGTAATTTACCCCTCAACAACGCCGTGGAGTTGGAGGCCTCGTGTCGCGGGTGGCCATCGTGTTCAAATCCCGTGAGGAAGATGTTCGGCTCGGCGAGGATGATCGAACATGAAACGCCGCTTCCACTCGCAACCGGCTTTGGTACCTCCGTCACCGACGAGCTCATTATACTCTTGGTCGAGCGAACCGACATAATACTATTTCTGTGAGAGCTGCCCAGAGCGGAGCTTAGCATTGGCGACCGTCTTGTTTCCGGCATGGCGGTTGCGCCGAGCATGGAGGACGCTCCGGCCGGGGGAAGCGCAATCATCGAGTGGGGTCGACGACCTGAAACGGGCGCCGAGCTCGGTCTTGGACTGAGAAGGGTGGTGTTGGGTGAAGTAGGAACGTCGGTCGCTACGTAGTGTGAGAAATGGAGCTTTAGAGGTTCTAGTACCTTGTCGATCGCTCGTCGGGACGAACTTTCCCTTTTAACTTTTTTCCCCTTGCTCTTCTCTTTCTTAGGTTTCGGGGGCTTGAACCTTGAAGGGACTGTTCTCAGATCAGGCGGTATATAGCCGGTAGGATAGGACACGATATGGATAGCCTGCGGTCGGCGCTGCCGGGGTCGGATGTGGGGAGTCGGAAGGCCCGGCGATGGTCGAGATCTCCGTTCCGAAGCCCTTGGCCTGTAGTAGACGTGCCCGGTGGAAGGGCACGCGTACTGTTCCGGGGGTGCTGAGGTGCTGGAGCCTGACATGTTGACGAGGTTAGGTATGCGTAAAGTCTAAGATTTATTTATGGTCAAGAAGTGGAAAGCGAGCGACGGGTCCGTATCGACGAGCTGGATCGTAATGAAGAGAGCTTAAGCTAAGCCGAAAGGCCGCATACTAGGGCAACAAATACTGCTTAATTGCGCGATATAAGATGATCGGCAAGGGGCGATTTGTCGCAGAATCATGCGCAGACCTAAGCTGAACAGGATCCGGTCCGTTGGCGGAAATCAGGTGAGGAATAAATGGCTGCACATAGGTAGGTTGGAAGGGTGTTGCAAATGAATCAGGTGAAGGGAACACCAGGGCAGCAGCAACAAGGGCGGGTGAATGATCTAGAGAGCACGAGGAGAAGGGCAGGGGAGGAGAGGAGAGGAGAGAAGAGGACAGGAGAGGAGAGGAGAGGAGAGGAGAGGAAAGCGAGTACTTCGCAAGAAAGAAAGAAAGAAAGAAAGGGAGGAAGGGAAAGGAGCACCCACGATAAGGTGAATCATAACCAAGTCACAGTTTGTTCCTGAGGAAGGCCCAATTCTTATTATCACAGGAGGTCAGTTGGAGAGCTGGTCTCAAACGTTGATTGATGCCCCGCCCGGGGTACGGATATAAAAACAACTTAAGCCGTTTGCGGCGAGCTCAGAGGCTTCCTA
Organism: Xylariaceae sp. FL0662B; assembly: GCA_022376535.1. Taxonomy (NCBI): domain Eukaryota; kingdom Fungi; phylum Ascomycota; class Sordariomycetes; order Xylariales; family Xylariaceae; species Xylariaceae sp. FL0662B. Next base: position 26,659 of record JAJJKD010000118.1, read on the forward strand.
CCGGCCCGTGCTATGTGCTGTGTGTGAGGGTGTGTGAGAGAATGGAACGGGAACGGTGAGTAAGCAAGCGCCTGATTGTTGAGTGGTTATTAGGAGTATAATTACGACAAAATTTCGTCGCAATTTGTCGGTGAAGCGGAGGGAATGGGGGAGGGGGGGGGGGCAGGATGACTCCTCGATAGTGTATGGTCTGCGTTGCCTTTTACCTGTTTACGCAGTAGACGATTGATCCGATGTTGATGATGATGCTGAGTTACTGAGTCGTGGACAACCAGTAAGAACGGCTAGTCTACGGATGATCGACCTATGATGTATTTTTTTCACGAGACCCCTGCTAGACATTCCCAAAATAATACACTAGTCAAGGGGACGCCTGCGACTATGTCCGCAGTACCTACAATTGTAGTAGTGAACGACTTGGTAGTGCGGCGTCGTTCTGGCCTATCGTCCTTGAGGTCAAGAGGAGGAGCACGGGAATCCATTATTGAGGCAGATCCCATCCGGCACCAGAAAAGCACTTACAGCTTACAGAGATCTCTCATCTCATACTATATTAGTATATCCTCGTATGTAATCCGTAGATACGTAGTATACGTAAGTATGTATAGGCGTATCGGAAAATATTATACATACAGGTACTGTATTTGAAGATGTGTGCCGGCATAATAATAATAGATTCCCCTCGGGATTACCTTTTGCAAACTGTTCTCACCGGCGCCAACGCCAAATCAGGAATACCTGGGCAACATGCATGCTATGCAGATCCCACGTCACGAGGAAGTGCCTATAGCAGGGAGACCCCTGTCGATAGTCTTCGTGGCTTGGTTTATTGAAAGGATTCACAGATCCGTAATGGCAGCTTACAGTATGTAAGTACGTACATACCTACTATGCGTATGTAGTATTTAATAAGTCGTAGCTGGCTGCCCCGGCATCCAAGTCACACCGCACACCGCATCGTCGAGTGAGCAGCATAGGATGACTTATTAAAGCGTGGCCCGTCGTTCAATTTCATTTGAGATTTGACGCTACTGGCTACTTCAGCGTTGACCAGTGACCAAGGAACTGAGTCTGCTTAAGAACAGGATTCTGTCATAAAATGACACCTGTCAAAACTTTGAATGAGACCGCATCATGAGACGGCACCACTCAGATATTGTCACAACTACGAGAGAGTCACGAACGGGCGGCTGCATGACCCAACAGCTTCCTGAAGTGTAGCAGTGAAAAAAGACGCATGGGTGATTACGAAAACGACCGTTACCAAGATACCAATGCGTGTTCCGGACGGTTGTAATTAGGTATGACATTTAGCGGCAACAGTTCGCGCTAAGAGGTTAACGCATGGTCAAAAACGAACGAACCAGTTGGAGCCGTCACCGACCCTGACTGACTCTCCAAGATCTGATCTCAAAAAACCCCCAAATTGCCGCGTATCCCCCGAACTTCCGGGGAAAGCGGGCTGCGACTGGTAGAGTCAAACTACCACCACTACTACATACATACATACGTCTGGGCAGTATGTGATAGTAGTGCAAAGATAAGAACGTGTTGTTTGCAGAAGACTCTGGGCGCTGTGAAGCCCAGAATCTGTTTGAATGCATGATGATGTTGCTGGTTGCGGAGGGCCGCATCAAGCGACTGGGTATGTTGCCACGACTTCGACCCATAAACATATGCGCAATTTGTCTGGGGAGAGAGTCATGTACCTCTGGCCACCGTTACTGCACTATACAGTAATATGATGAATCCGGGAGTTTCGGCAGGCTATTGGACTTGCAGCCGGTGTCGCCATCAAGAGCAACAGTAGGGCTGTGCCAGACCCACGGGCAAGTGACGTGCAGGTTGGCTATTTGATAGTTAAAGGGCTCAATATGCCGATAGTCTATGCGTATCGCGTACGTATGTACTGTAGAATCCAAGTATTTGGGTAGATGAGCTGGATGAGTCCTTCATTGGTCTACTACTACATAAGTAAATCGGCATTCCGTACAGAGTATAGCCCAAGGCCTGCAGTCTGTAAGAACGCAGTATCATGTCAATACATTACCTAACTACTTAGGTAAGTACCTACCATGTAGCGTTGTATTATACAGTACATGCGAACACGCATCACGATTCCGCACGTATCGTACAATATGTGCACATATTTGGTATAGCAAAGCAGATACTTGCAGTAGTATGGTTCGGGGAATCCCGAAACCATGTTTGCCAAGATTATAGATCAATAGGCCGTCGCATCCGCTGCCGGCTCCGTCGATTAGATGGAGAAGAAGAAAAAGAAAAAAAAAAAAGCATTTGACATTCACGTGTCCGCAAACGTGATAAGCGCGGAATTGCAAATTCTAACTGCCCCCGTGCTGCTGAACGGTTGTATTGAGGAACAATGATTGAGGTATCTACGAAGTTAAGACTCCCTCTCTTCATAGGTCATAGGTTAAAAAAAATGGCCAAAGAAAAAACTTGCTCTCTTCCCCTAGCTAGCAACTGTTGTGCCAGAGGCACAGCTTGAGAGTGAGAGTGGAAAAAGTTATATGAGAGAGAGTTATGGTCTAACTAGCTACTGATGTGATGGAGGACTAATTACAGGTGCCTCCAGGGATTCCTGATTTACAGTGCTGCGAACGGACCACTACCACACTACCTAGGTAATTGGGGGGTGAAGTACTTATAAGTACGTAGCGAAGCCACGTAACTGAGCCACACAACTTGGAGACCGCCACAATCAATCGTCACCGTTAACTAGCTGACTGTCACATAGGGAGAAGTCGCTGTTAGGTGCAAGGCCCTAGGGCGTAAAAGAGACGTATTCAACTAATGGGCGGCCTACAATAACGAGGTCCGGACGCTTAACTTATAATATAGCAACTTGCCAGCAACTTGCAGCTCTGATTTGTATTGAAATAGTATTACATGATGTGATACCTCCAAGGAGTGTAAGGTGTTACGGAATCCAGACTGACTATTAGTATACGGAGGACTTCCTTTCATTTTTGCACACTCAGTTAGCCATTCCAGCAGCACACACACTCGATATGAATTCAAGCCTCTCTTTTGCCATTTATCTCGTTATCTAAGTGCCACTACTGTGATTCTTTTAGTACCAGCCCTTCGGGCTGGTATATCCTCTGACTACCACCAGGTAGTTGTCTCCCTCATACCGGTTGAAGATACAGCGCACCCTAGACGATTTTAGTATCGGTACGTGTAGCACAGGTAAGATTAGGTAGAAAAGGATGTACCGTAGCTGTATGTAGCTTTGATTGGATAACACCACCGTTTTTTTGTGGAGGTGCTGCTATATGGCATTAATGGGCTGATGGGATAGGTACCGATATTCTGGTCGACTAATAGCCTACTAGTAAAACCGCTGTCAGCGATTAGACTGAGAATTAATCGAGAACGCTTTGACACCCAATTACTAATCCGTACGTAGGATAATATTAACAAGGGCGGGGGAGGAAGAGGAGAATTGGGGGGGATACGCGAGGTTCTACCGTGCCGCTTCTACCATACATACGTGGCTCAGACCACCTACCAAGGTTCGACGGGAATACCCGTGTCTGATGGTGGATGTCTGAAACTGTTCGGTCTTTGAAGAAGAAAGAAATCTTGAGAGAATAGGTGCTGACTTGTGAATGCTTACCTTCGTTACAAGATTTCCCGGCTACGCGGCCTGCCAATTCGCCGACGAAGCCTACGGGAATTCAAAACCTCATTTCGATGCGGCTCCGTCTTTGGTAGTTATAGCATTATGTAGAACGCATGGACAAGGCCACGGGCGATTTTCATATCACCAGCCCAATAGTACATACATGTATAACAAGGCTGTCGAAAGTTTGGTACAATTACATTCTGCGGGTCGGATTATTACGAGAGGTTGCATTCCGTACATCTCGTAACTCACTGCGAGTACATAGAGTAGGCCTATCATATTTCCCTGTTTCAGCGCCTCATTCCACACAAGGCCGGAGAGTTCTTGAATCGAGTAGGTGATCATCTCCCGCACCCTTGGGAGACCCGCCGTGCCGGAAGCGATACCCCCTAGCCACCAACAATTCGTCTTAGGAACCTGGTAAAGCAACGGTCAGTGCATGAAAATCTCTTGTCAAAGGATGACCGTGTACTTCCCCAGTCCGTAGAGAGCATCAAGGGATCGCTTGTTTTGTTCGTCGAATAATGGAGCGCTTCTCCCTTCAAGCTTTGCCAGTAACATAGTCTCGACATATGCCAGTAATAAACGCTTGAACAGTCCTAGCTCTCCGATCAACGACTTGACGAGCCACACGCGGCAGCCTTGTTTCCCGAAACAGTTGTTAAGCGTTCTTGTTCAGGCTCTGCTCTGACCCAAAGAGACCCTGGTGCTATCCCAGCACCACATGGGACATTGTGACACAATCATAATATACCGAGCCGAGTCTGACTGACAGATCAATTTAATATCCAGGGTATTATTGAACGGAAGTCAAGTCTTGGTTATTTGCTACTTACTGTCTTCTTCTCATGGCCGGCTGGACCCTTTCCGTTCGACTTTAATTCTACCAGAATTATCGTCCTAACGGCCACGTTCAAGCGTACCTAGGACAGAAAATGAGCGTCATCTTTCCTATCGAAAATGGAGATCAGAGGTCCATCTTAGCCTGTGGAATAGCTTTTAGCCTCCTCTCAGCGGCTTTCGTCTGTATGCGATTATTGGCAAAACGAAAAGCGAATCGACGGCTTGACGCAAGTGATTACCTGATTATCTTAGCATGCGTATGTCGAAACTCGAAACACCTCCAGGAGGAAATGAAAGGGCGTTTTCTTTCATCGCTAACTTACCTACATCTAGGCGGTAACTGTTGTCTATCAGGGCGTGTGTATCTCATGTTAGTGTTTTCCTGGTACATCTCTGTTGGTGTTATAAACTGACGATTGCTACGCTCCGTAGCGGTTCTCGTCGGTGGCGTAGGATTCCATGTCTCGGATATCGAGGGTAGATTTGGTGTCGAGTCCGGCTCTACGATATTCAACAAGGTGCGGGCGATCTCTTCATGCCAACATCGAATCACCTGAGTCTCCTTATGCTCACAATAACACAGCATCTGATTGCTATCCAAATATTCTGGGCGGTTACCCTGGGTCTCTGCAAAATTTCCATCCTGCACCTGTTTGCTAGAGTCTTTGTAGCACAGGGCTTCATGATCGTCGCCAGGATTACTGTTGGGTTGATCATATTATGGTATGTATGATACATTAGTGAGAGTTGTTGCCTACGTCTTCCCTCTTGTGTCAACTACTTTGTAATCAACTGCTAATGAATCTCCCAAGGGTTCTTACGACTGTTCTCAGTGCCTTCCTAATGTGCCAACCGCTGGCCTATAATTGGGATAAGAGTATCGATGGCAGATGTGGGGACGCGATGGCATCATGGATTACGACTGGTGTCGTCAACATGGTTATCGACTTTATTATTGTTTCTATGCCGATGCCATATCTATTCAACCTTGAGGTGGCGTTGAGTAAGAAACTGGGTCTGGCGGCAACGTTTGGGATAGGACTCGGGTGAGTATTGTCTTTAGATCCCGTGTATAGCCTATTATTGCTGACGTTTCGACAGAACTTGTATTGTCAGCATCGCACGTATTGTCATGATGACCCAGATCGATTACCACGATATCACCTGGACGATTGGCCACACTGTCTTGTTTAGTGCCCTCGAACCTTGCATAGCAGTCATATTAGCTTGTGTGCTCGTGTTGCGTCCTCTTTTTGGAGGCCGGTATTCGTCCACTGGCACGATAAAACGCAGCAACCCGGGACATCGTAGAATGTCGCACGATAGCCGACAGTTCAGACAACTTAATGACGATTCGTCGGAGACGCGACTACGGCCAGAGGAACTTGGGTATAGAGCTTCCATCGCTAAGACACCAGAACCGTCGGCGGTCTTCGGTGGGATGTTTGAGAATGGCCTTGAGATGGGGTCGATCTCAATTAAGCAAGAGTGGATGGTGAAAGAGGAACAACGTCCAACAACATCTGGCTCCGAGACAGATAAGAGTAAAAAAGACGGTCAACCACACCATTGCTAGCACGTACACAGTGACAAAAAGCGTCTACATTAAATTCGATCATTGCTTGATGCTCTGAGACCCTACCAAGAGACGGTATTAACCCTTGATGGCTATAATTCATTAAAACATAAAGGGATAGTGAAGAATAACGTGACTCTGAATAACGATTGAGAAAGTAAGCTGCTAATAAATCTATGCCGGTCCTACCTGAGAAACCCACGGTTACTCAATTGGGGGGCAGGAAAGATCAAGATTTCGTTGCGCCATATTTAAGCTAGCTATTTTGGTAGGATGTCTGCGCACCAATGCCCTCATTATTATGTTCAGGCACTCACATATTTGCAAACAGGTATTTCATACCCTCCCAAGCCTCAATACAACTGGGTAGAATCTGGTCGGCAGGTAATACAAATCCGTTTCTGCCGGTGTCTCGGAGCTCAATAGCCCATCTTGGTCGACATCGAGTTAGCAATCAAGGGGTTCTTAGCTTTACTACCAAGGATTGTGGTCATCATGAGCTTACCCAAATTCTGCCTTTGAGACATCGGTAACGTAATCATTGCTGCCGCCGGCGGCGACGTACAACGTTTCGCAAATAGGACCAGTAGTAAATCTCGTCCCATAGGACTTTGCGATAGCAGCAGCAGTATCCATAGCTAGCTGGTTCTGCGCCTCCGAATTGGCTACTGTTGCCGAGCACGAATAGCCGTAGGGTCTACGGGACCCCAGTCAATGAGTCAATATCAGTTTATGAAAAGGCTTCTTTGAGGCACGACCCAGCCGCCTATATCCCAGACAACCTAAATGGTGTGAAGTAATCTGCAGTCTGTATGTAGGAGATAGCGAGACTCCAGACTTACGTCAAGATGTATTGGCCATAGCTGTGCCAATCAATGTATAGCTTTATCCCGTTGTTGGCACCCAGTTGGTCAGCCAGCTCTAAGGTTATTCATGAGCAAGTGTTTCTAAGAGTCAGTACTAGACCTATCTCTTACCGCGAATTCCAGTATTTTCTGGGGTATCTCCAGCCTCTTCGCCCCGGTATCTAGATCATTTCCAGTTATCAGCATCAACGTTTTTCCGCAAGAGCCTCCATCACCGCTCTCTTTTAGCAAGAGCTAGATAAATCGTGGCCTTGACAGCCACACTAAATAAAGCTTCTCGCGAGAACTCACGTCTCTAATTCCAGGATCATCAATTAGCAAGTGCTACTCTGAGACGTAGAGAATAAATCAAAATAAATCCTTGAGAAGAATCTGAAGAGTGATTGAGGATACAAGTAATTCACTGACCTGATCCAGGACTAGTAGACGATCCTTCGCCATCCCATTCGTATGGCCAATTTCTGTTGACATCTGTACCAATGGCGCTAGTTCCAGATCGGATCTGACGGTTCTTTCGCCACATGCGGTTGTCAGTCTGCGTGTAGACGAACCCTCCTGAGATTAGTCGAGAACTCGAAATTTCGCGGCCACTCTAACTAACCATCTGGGTTTACGATTGGAAGAATGTAGAAGTCATAGCTGTCAACGAAATCTTTAACGGTTGTGTCGTTATTATAGTTAGCGATGAACTGATATGCAAGATATTCGACAACCTGGACTTCTAGGTTAGACCCAAATACCGGCTAATATAATGCCAACTCAACCTCGTACCTTGGATGAAATCCATTCCCGAGCGTGAACGTTGCCATGGAAATAGACGGCAGGCTTTGAATCTTTCCCACCACTTCCCCAGAAATGAATGCCTTGGATAGCCCGATTTTCGAAGGAGCTGCCAGCAGTGATAAGCTCCGAGTTCTCGGGAAAAGACGCCTGCAAGTCCTCCAAGTATGTTATATGGTCGTCATAAGCATGGTATGCGTCGAACCACGATTGGCTCGGGAGTGCAGCGGCATCAGTATCGAAAGCGGCTGCGCCAGTTTCCAGCCCTGCTCGCTGGTAAACAGACCACTGATTTATATTATGAAGGGGAATACAGACCTGGGTATTCAGCAAGATCCCCTTCTAGAGAAATGTCCGCTCCTAGATCCTCACTTAGTACCTCGGCAGGGTTGTTGAGCGCTTCGAATGCGGCTAAGTGTTCGGGTGGAACCGCAATATCGAAGTACGCTTCCCCACCGTAGCCATGATTGTGAGTAAGGTCAACCGCATTCAGTGATTCAATCTGTGCCTCGAAGGCGGCAGCACCTCCTTGCGGCGTTGTACGGAAAACCTTGTAACCGTCATACGTGACTTTACCCCGCCGGTCGAGCCGGGAAGCCGTCCCTAGAGGAACGACTAGCCAAAGAGCTTGAAGGACTTTCATGATGCCGAATGGGCACTGTCGACACTTTTGAAGATCAAGAAAGTAGAGATAGGGTGAGGTTCTATTTGTTTTCCCTCGACGGTGTTTGGAGTTGTGGTGAAAGGAGATAGTTATAGTAATGCTGTGCGTACGCTGAAAGCTACTGACTGGCTGGCCTTGTCTCTGCTCAATCAGGCAGGTCCGAAGTGAGTAGATATTAGTAGATGTAGGTACCTAGGCTTTAGCCTGGCAGATGTAAGGATAATGAACCCATAGATCATTGCTCGAGTTCAGAAGGTCCAAGAGGGAAGGGTAGTATTCCATGAATCACGAAGCCACACTAGTCTAATTTAGCCTACCTACCGAGAGATACCACGCGAAAGGAAAACATGCGCACAAATTGCATCGGTGCCAAATAAAGTCGATATTTCGAATTGAGGACTTTACTTGTTGAGTAATAATATCTCCATAGATTGGGCAATGACAAAGTCTAACTCCCTCGCCTATCGGTCCCTTGCGTCCTAGGTAGATGACAAGAATCGCGGCCCCGGCTCGGCAATGCTACCCTACTCATCGAGCTTCCTACACCAGAAAAGAAGCTTAGGTATTAATGCATATGTAAACATGGATACCCCACTAAAACTCTAACAGAACGTAGAGGGGAATGGCCTGCCTAATCAAGAAGCTGGGACCGAAATCTATGTGAACTACGATGTTGTTGAAATACCTAGGAGGAGCATATAGGGGTAGACCTCACGAAGGGATTCAACTACATAAATAGACGAAAAAATATGGATCGTACCAGCCACTTCACTTGAACAGTTCTGAATGAAGGTGGTTAACTATGGATGGTGCTGAAACGCATGTATGAACGGTATGCGTCAACTCAACGTACGGACAAAGAGGAAATAGCCAGGAAGAAATGAATTTAGTATGACCATTGCTCCAAAGATTTATACCTAAGTACGTACATGGATACACATGTACTACCTTCGTAGAAATGACCAGTAACTAAACCACCAAGGTAGGTATAAAATAACAAGACTAAGCTATAGCCATACTCTTGGGGGTCAGCACTTTGGCTTAAAGCCCAGCCTGAATGACATGTAAGCTATAAAGCTCCACTAGATACCGGTATGCACCAATGTGTATGAGGAAGATATTTATAGCATCCCCAGTGAATGCAGTTCTTGGGGCGTTATATTGCTCATATCTCAGTATATTCACCAATAAATTGAGCTTGCCTAGTTGACTCAAGTTTCACATTGGTATTAAGGCAAACCCTATCGTCTCACGATGTTAGGTGCTGAGGATTTGCCATCATGTTTCCTAATTTATACAAATTATTAATTCTCTCTAGGGTCCTCAAGTTCGTTTTTCCCCGTACGAAAGCGGTTTAACATTCTTAAAACATTTGAGACCAATCGCGGAGGCTTGAACGTCCACTGTTTTATAGCGTATTGTCCTTGAGCATTCTTCATGTTGTGATGACTGCTAGCACTGAATCTGATCTACTTCTACTAAGAAGTAAGGCACAGAGGTAGGTACTTTAATGAGCAGCCAGACTTGAGAAATTTAAAGAACTGTTGAGGATTCCCACATCGGCTCTCAAGCAAGTCTCCATATTTCAACTGGTCTCCTCATGAATTTACATTGAACATGCGACACGACCACGTCTGTCGACTTATCGTAGCCGTGCGACAACTTAAGTCTGGATTTTTGAAACGCTTATTTTCAAGGTATAAAATAGGAATATCGTATGAATAAAAGCACTTGTATTTTTATATTATAATAAACTATAAAAACAAAAACTAACTCAGCGTATATACGGCACTAAAATGATCTTTCTACTGTAAATTGAATAATGGAGTCACTATCTCACAATCAACTGACTTCGCCTCTCATGTTCTCTCTTCACACTGGCTGGCGGATCTATTATTCCCGTTTAGGTTCAAGACCAGCATCAACTCAAGGCTGTCTTCGGACGCCGCACAATTGAGGACACGCTTTTAAAGTTTGTCAAAAGAAGCTTGTAATAAATGGCGACTGACTAACCATCACTATGAGACGGTTGAATGATACAAAGGAGGCGCCACCCCCCCTCCGTCGCCCAAAATCAGCACCGTCCTCTGTCCTTATACCACTCAGAGGACAATCATCGTATCTTCGGTTTAGTCAAGACATCAAGTCATCATGTCCAATACCATACTCGTAACAGGTGCCACCGGCAAACAAGGCAGCGCCGTTATTAATGCGCTTCTTAGCCGGAAGGCTGACGCTTTCATTATTCTCGCAGTCACACGGGACGCGAGTAGCCCAAAGGCTAAGCGTCTCGCCTCGAAGTCGCCTTCGGTCAAGCTCGTTCAAGGCAACCTCGATGATGTCCCTGCTCTCTTCCAGGAAGCCCTCAAGGTCCAGTCACAACCCATCTGGGGCGTGTACTCGGTCCAGATCTCAATTGGCAAAGGAGTGACCCAGAAGAGCGAAGTTGGGCAGGGAAAGGCTCTCATCGACGGCGCCATCAAAGCCGGCGTCAGGCATTTCGTATACAGCAGCGTCGAGCGTGGCGGCGATGAAGCATCCTGGAATAACCCGACTCCGATACCACACTTCCAGAGTAAATATCAAATCGAGCGATACCTTCGAGATAGCACGAGCGCGGGAAAACTAGGTCATAGTATGGGCTGGACGATCCTGCGTCCGGTGGCTTTCATGGACAACTTGGCTCCAGATTTCCCAACCAAGGTTTTTCTCGCGGCTCTCCACAACACTCTAGGAAACAAACCGCTTCAGTGGGTTGCAACGCCTGATATTGGGGTTTTCGCTGCCAAGGCCTTCTTTGACCCGGGACGCTGGGATCGAAAGGCCGTTGGGCTTGCAGGAGACGAGCTATCATTTGATCAGCTCAGAGACTTGTTTAAGAATGCCACTGGACATCCTATCCCGGTAACCAATTGGTTCTTCGGCATCGCGCTGACATACATGGTCAATGAAATGGCATTGATGTTGGGATGGTTTGCAAGCGACGGATACAGAGCGGATATCAAAGCTCGGCGGGCGGAACATCCTGACATGCTCACCATGGAGAAGTGGCTAGTTAAGGAGGGACCATTTGAGACGAAAGGGAACTTTTAATGAATATAATAAGTTTAAATAATAATTTTGATTTTACATACTCTGTTCACAGCAACACTTGTGTCAGTAGTTTTTCCGCACAAACTAAATCAACTAGTTAAAAACGAAGAAGGCTAGACTTGGGCATGGTGTACGGGATTCAGAGACAGATCGCATCTCACCGTGAGGTTCCTATTCTTATTTCGGGCGAGAGATGATTTGAGGTTGGATACCATACGCCTGAATACTTCGAGCGCAAGGCAGTAGATGAGGCTAAATACTACCCCAAGATCGTGAAGGTTTGTGAGCCATCGTCGACACATGGTGCAGATTCCAGGCGACCATCTCCAGGCACGATGCAGGTAGCATTATGCTCGCTCTCTGGCGCCAAGACTAGATTAGTCCCCCCATTGAAGGGGACCAGCTGGCCGTTGTTCGTTTCGCCCTCTAGTCCCGCGTCAGCATGGAATCATGGCACTTTGTAAGGCAATCACACACCCCCAGCAGCTCGCCCGCCACATGAGAAAATCGTTACCGTATCCCCAACGGCGCGTCGTCCGTCAAAGCTAAGACAACCATTCGTCTAATAAAATATAAGAATAAGTTGGTGAATTTGACGAGACCCTAACGGTAGACTTCATCGCTTACAAGGCTGCTGACAATCAAGGCCGAATCTGGAACGTTGTTGTGTTTTCCTGCTGTGATGATGTCAAACTTCTCGTTGGCTGTTCCAGCGCAGTCTACCAGCGAGATTGGAATGAGATTTTGGCGGAAGTCCCCAGCGGTCGGGTCGATAAACAGACATTGGCCGTTAGGTGCGCGTACGCTTACCGAAGTGAAAGCGCGCGTGGCTGTGTCATCCCGCTCCTGTGACTCTGATACTGATGTTGGCTGTAGCACTCCGCCAGCACGAGATACGGGGACAGCATCGGTCGGATTGGCTATGCCTTTCAGACTTGCTGTGACAGTGGCTGTTATCGTAGCTAGATTATCGGACTGTGCACTCGATATCGCAGTTGGTCTCTGTGTTATTTTGGTGCCATGGGGCGAGGTTGCTTTCTGGTTGGGGAGGGCACTAATCTCACTTGATCCAGTCGGATCTATCACTGCACTTCCATCCTCGCCGACTGGTGCACTGCTGAACGAAAACAGCTGGTCGGCGTTTTCAGCTACGCAAGGCGCAACGTCAATAACGTTATTTCTAACAGTAAAGCATGACCGCAGGTCATTCCTCGGAGACAGCATGAGAGGACCAACACTGCCGTTGAAAGGAAAAAGCTGAGAATCTGTGACTTTCCCACTTCCGTCCGCTCGACCACCACAGCTGAATAAGATAACTTGGTCGCCGTCCGCGCGGCGCGGGTCAAAGTTAAAGCAGGCATTGGTCTGGAAGTGTGTTGGGCTGTTAGCTGACGGACGGTATCAGACACGGATGAAGGAAGTGGAAAATCCGAACCAAGGTGCTCACGATCAGCATCGAATCTGCTGCATTATTGTGTAGACCACTAGTGATGATGTCCCAATCCTGCCCATCCGTAGCACCACATTCACCGACTTGTATCGGAGTCAAGTTCGCCCGGAAGTCTCCTGAGAGCTCATCGACAAACAGACACCGCCCATCAGGGGTCTAGAGTGTAGCTTGTCAATAGAGCATACAGCTCAACTTTTGTTGTTTGCCATACCAGTATCTTGGTGCCAGAAAGCGCTTTTCTTGCTGAGCTGTCTGTCTTCTGAGCCTCTTGAAAGGCCGTTTGATCAAGTTCCGTCACAATCCTTGGGGATACGGCTGGCAATGCAGTCACAGACGAAAGTAGGATGAAGAATAGAAGATTGCGCGAATGCATTGTGACTGAGTATGTGACTGAGTATCTACTGGCAATAACATGTATAGTAGAAGAGAGAGAGAAAGAATACAAACACCAGCACAATAAAGAGCCTGCGCAGCAGGTTTGAAATCGAAGAGAATCGCGAAGTTTGAGCTGATTGAGAATTAATGATACTAGCTTGGGCAATGAGAAGGACCAAAGAGGAAGTTTAGTCTCAAATATACACCTATTCTAGACAACACTGCGAGTCACGGCGGCTAGAAAGCTCTTGAACACAACAGCAGGATATCCTATAGAAATGAAGTGAGCGCCAAGGGGTTATGTCCCTTGGGTATTGAAAACAAGAAGTTTCCATGAAGGATCGAAGTCTCGAATCTTGAGTGATTCCCTAAGCGCTTCCGAGCGTGTGGTGAGGTTGGACGATGAAGCGGCTGATAGTGTGGGTGTGAATTACCTGACCTAAGTAAGTACCTACCTAGGTAGGTAAGTGATAGGATATGAAGCCCTGGAAAGAAGACTGCTACCTAAGTACTTAGGTATGCCCTTTACGTGTGGCTGAAGTTGATGAAACAATGTCTGCCGCAGAAGATGCAGTTTTCTGCCCGTCCATACATATATATACCTCTAGGTACCGAAGGTACTTCTCAAGAGAGAGGTACCTAGATACACATCATACGCGCCGGCAAAGGTGGGACGGGATGTGGGTAACTGTGGCTGCCGCTATCTATGTACATACGGAATGTACATACGGAATGTACATACGGAATGTACATACGGAATGTACATACGGAACGTACATACAACAATGGACATATATAGCGACGGTAATAAATACAAATGTTTCATCGTAAACAAGTATCTCTCGCATCTTTCAATTTTAGTTGCTGTCACAAATAAGGAGGCATTGCTTATGCAGGCAGTAAGCGCGGCGTCCTTTTAGGTACGACGGTTATTTATTACATACACAGTCCGTATTAATATCATACACCGAGTTGCCATCGTGGCTTTGCTGTACCGTCATCGCCGAAATAATCGCGGCTCCTCCAACTCCACCACCGCCTTCAGCGCTAGTGATGATACTACACTATGATACTACATAACCAGGCAGGATCATCCCTCCTGTCTCTGCCGGTCAAGCACCCGGTCTAGTGCTCCCGTCCATCGCGCCTTTGTTATAGTCCGGAGGAGCGGTTGAAGAGCCTAAACTCCAACCTCAGTTCGACTTAGATCCGCAGATCCGCATATCTTCTAGTGAATGCATGGTTCATTTTCCATTTACATTCAACGTTGGTTGAAGCTTGATCCAGACCTAAGTACGTCTTCCATTGATTGATGTTATATTACACCTGTGGCCTATCGAGTTGGTAGTTATAGGAAATGCCATCCCCTTAGGCGAGCAAGGTCTGCAGCGAGTGACGGCAAAAGGACTCGGGTTGGGGATAAGAGAACTTTGAGAAGTGTATCGTGTATTAAGTGGGCTATCGAGATGTGTGGCCTAGAGAACCCTTTATAGTACGAGTAGCAAACCTCAAGAAGTTATAGAACGCGCAGTCTCTGTATTGATCGCCCTCAAAATGCTTTCAAGGTCTGCCAGAGCGCTAGGGAACCAGCGACAAGCGGAGTGATGAGACGAACAGTATTAAACTTGATCCACTTGCGAGCATAGGCCTCAGCTTGGCTGGAGTCGACTTTGTCCTTGGGCTCGCTCAGTGCGTCTAGTTTCTTGTTGATGGGTTGCATGTTGATGGCTGAATGAACAACCGTGACGAGATGGCACAAGGCCGCGACCGCATATACTCTCGGATCGCCGAGGTTGCCATTTTCCCCTTGGATTGAAGCTGCCCATGATGTGTAGGCGTAGCCAAAGATGCCGAATGTGCTAATGGGCCTGAAGAATGAATTGCCCACTGCCCAGAGAATGGGCCACTGCCTACCGAGTAATTGAGAGCGGGTAGAATGATCTGGTGACGATGGGGGCGGGAAATCATACGCCAAAGCCGGGACGCACATAAACGACTGTGTGACAGCATTGCCTGAATGTACCGCGGCACTCAGTATTTGTCCGGGCTGCGAATATTCGTGGTTGAACTTACCGAATAAAGTAAAAGAACATGCAATGGTGGTACCAGCAACTAATTCAGGACTGATAACTCCCATAATGGGCAATGTTAGTCGACGCCGTTTTTGCTGTCTTAGCTATAGCGCAAGGCCTACACCATGGACAGGTATCTCACGTATGTGTAGCTCCAAGGACTGACGGCAGCCTTAAATGAAATTTTCGTAATCCGAACCAGATCGACGTTCGCGTTCGGACCTCCGTGAGCTGAAGCTTGCATTGTTGCCGACTTGTTCAGCTAATATTTTTCGGTGTGAGTTAAATTTCTATTAGGTTTAGTCGGGCATTGCACGGATTAATTCGTAGTGGATTGGTACTGCTACGAATATGAGGTATCTCTAGTATCGATTGAGATTATACAAGAAAAAGGACAATATATCGTATATCAATTCATTTGTGTTGTACCTATTGATGAGACCAGAAGACATCGACGCCGATTGAAACTCGCATTAGACTTCAATTATCCCAAAAGCATTCTAGCCCAGTAGGATTCATGCCATCTCTTGAAGCTTGACTTGCCAGTAAAAGTCAAGAACTGTAAAGGTCGATTTATACAAGACACCTAATGGCTTTATTTATTCCACAACTTGAAGGAACTTATCCCTTTCACGCCTGTCCTTTGTATCAGATTCTATCCATAATCGACGTGCCTCCTGCGCTCGAGCCTCACTTCGAGGTTTGAAATCCATTTGAAAGGGGTCAGGTTTGATAATTAGTAGTGAGTTTGACTTGTTGTGAGGGATGGGGATATTTCTTCCTGTGACCGGATCTTGTCTAGGCTTAAGATTGAAACACCAGCTTAATGCGCCACACGCGACGAAAAGCTCATCCTGTGTTAATGTCTGCCCTAGGCATTGACGTTGGCCCCAGCCAAACGAGGTCATACCTTTGATCGTCGGGTAAACAGTGAGGGGTTCCTGGTATGTTGGCCACCCAGGCTCTAGCCAGCGCTCTGGCCGGAAGTTGTCCGGATCGGGGTATTTCTCTGGGTTTCGAAGGAAAGCCCTTTGGAAATTTAGTGATCATGAACAAGATGAACTGAGAGATTAACGTGACTAACCAATCAAGGGGAAGGATCCTCGTTCCTTTGGTGAGGAGATACCCTCGAAATACATCATCTGCTTCCATCTCGTGTGCTACCCCTTAAGGTATGTCAGCTTAGATACCGCTGGTAGAACGATTATTGACGTACCAGTTGGTACATTCGGTTTCCATCGCATGGTCTCCTTAATACATGCTCGAAGGACTGGAAGTTTCGGCATGTCATCGAGTGTAGGGAGACGCCCTTCGCAAATATCGTCGACTTCTTTCTGAACCGCTGCCTGCCATTGAGGATGGTGTACCATAGATACCAACCAGTACGACAAAGGGCCAGCTACCGTGAAAATTCCAACAAGCGCCATCATCCCAATGACAGATGAGGCCTCGTAGTCGCCAGAGATGTTGGATCGCTTCTCGCCCCTTTCGAGATATTGGCGAGTGAAGCATGGTCTTTGTTCACCTTTGTACATTTTTCTCCGTATGCTTAACAACCTTTCCATCCACCATCCTTGTTGTTCATCATGCCGCTTATGTTCAGCGATCTTCCAGGGATTAATTAATTCAGGTAAATGCCAAAGTGGAGTGATGATATTGGTGAGGGGTCCAGCTGGCGACATTTGGGTCAAGAGGCCCCACGCACTTTTCGTGCAGTACTCGCTGAGATCCGGGTCGTCCCAAGTCAGCTGGCACATGATTTTCGATGCCATATCCTCTAGTGAGAATTGAAAATCATCAGGGTTGTCGAGCAAGCGGACAAGCCAGCGCTTTACTTCATGCTCCATAAACCCATAGTAATGTGCATTGCTCGCCTCGGTCAAGTAGGAATGCGTGAATTTACGCTGTCGAGCCCAGTATTCTATTTCAAGTCAGAGATGAATTTGATGATTGTACCCATTGAAGACTTACGGTTTCGTCCCATCAAAGGAAGATACTCCATAGATCCGTGCGTACTCTTTGAATCGAACAAAGATCTCACAAGAGGTCGGTCAGAGTTGTGTTTTGCTCGCTTCACTAAAAGCTCCTCGGCGATCTTCTCATCTGTGATGACCAAGAATCTGGCCCCCAGCATTTCGGTGAAATAAAAGCCATTGGCGCCGCTGTACTGATCCGCCCACTCCTTGAACTTTAGCCACATATAGTTGACGGGAAGATCATGTATACGGCCAATATATGGCAGCAGTCTGGGCCCTGGGACCTTACGAGAGTGGTTCATCTCTCTATACACATTGAATAAGTGGAAGATGAAACCAACAAGGGCGACCCCAAGGACTATGGCCGTGAGGAGTTGCATGATAGGTACTCCTGAGCCACAAACAACAAGACGGATGAAGGTAGAAAGAGTGATTGGATAGAGAAAGGATAAGTTTGGATCGCGATGTGAAAGTGTAGCAGGCTCTATGTTGGCTTTTAACCAGTTAATCTGACTTATTGCGATGCTCTTTGATACCTATTATTGTCAGTGGGGGCTGAAAACCACCCCTCTTCGCTGTGAGATGGTACATGTAAGACTTTACAGAAATCTCTTGAGCTCACATCAAGGTCTTATTGAGTATCATATTCTGTCGTCACAGGCTCCTAATGTGTGTTCATCCCAATTCCAATGTCGGAGGTCTAGCTACAGTGGTGTTCTCGCCTGTGTTCACATTCGTCAGCAGTTGTATCTTGAACAAGGATCTTAGATGCTGCGGGTAGAAATTAAGGTATGATATATAGTCTAAAAGGTCTATTGTATAGTCTAAAAGGCCTGCTGTATAGTCTAAAAGGCTTGCTGTATAGTTTACAGGGCGTGCTGTATGTCTGCCCGATGCGCTGTATATGTAGTGTAAAAGGTGCAGATCTGTGTTCACCAGAATCGAAAGCTTATTTCTCAGATTCTGCACTTGTTCTGGTATTGATCTGCACATCAAATTCGTGAGGCAAAACAGCCTTTCAGTCTTGTATAATTTAGTATGTTATGCACCGGCCCGGCCTGCCAGGGCGCTTTCACTGCCTGCATGCATGTATTGACCCTGGACGATAATTGTGTGGGGGTTACTTGATATTACCTTTTGATTCCTGATGAACTGTGGATTGTCTTAGGATCGGGATCCATTCGATCTAAGAGAGCATCTCCTTTACATACATAGTGTGACATGTATGCATGCACCCTCTACGTGCTACATGCCAACCCTAGTTTACTAAGTAGTTTAATATGCGACTTCAATTGTATTACGTCGTCAAATGTGCATTACGAGGAATAAGTCATAGTAACCTGGTAGATAGGGGCGATATTTTTAGACAATAACATTGTAGTTTGAGGTCTTGAAATAGCCATTAGGACCCCCTTTATTATGACCCTCTAGTTTTTGCCGCCGTGGTGGCTTAGTTTATCAACAACTCTATGTCATGACCATGGCTTTGATTTTCTTCTGGCCACCTAAAAGTGATGCTGTCGATTCTATCCCGGGCCGAAGGATTCACAGCTCGGTAACCCAGCCCACAAGCTGGCATGCAATTGGCTTATTCTTAATCAAAGTCCGTTGATGCTTCCCATATCACCAGGACCCGAGTGCAACTGTGAAGTATCTTGCAGTTCTTGACTGGGAATGTGGCCCATTCCTGTGGAGGGGAAGTCCGGTTTCCAACAACGGATATACCATAAGTCCCTGGGTCCCGGCACACCCCCTAAGGTACGTCCCACCTTAGGTAATTTAACTGCTCACATAACTCGTCAATGTCTAAACCGGTTGTATACTCTTTAAAGAATCTTGGTAATACCTAATCGGGCACAACCGATGGCACGCATTTGATCCTTATTCGCCGTGGAGAGATGTACCGTTGAACCTAGGAAAGCTCAGACTAGTTCCTTTCAAATTTCATGAGATGACAGTAATGGCGCAGACTGAAAGAGATTCATCTAATATTTCAGAAATGGAACGATAAATATCCTACACATTGACATAAGTTTAATATTAAAGAATATATATGTTTGAATTTAAGAAGTAAGAAATACTTATTTTAAGTCGTTGAATTATACAATTGTTCGGCAGCGGATACGCCTTATCTAGTGAGACATTGACGGGCTTGATTCAAGTTCTGGCTTTATGACTTATCTGTTGTGACGTGTGTTACATATTCTATAAGATGATATATATCTAAGCTACATGAGCTCGGCTGACTGACCTTTGAACGTAACTTAAGATACTCACGTACATAAAACTTTCTCAAAACCCGTACGCATGCACCTTTTTAGGTATTCACATACATAATGCATTTACTGGCTGCTCATTTCGGTATGAGGATTTGGACAACTAATTACCTGCTGCTTAATGGATTCGTGGGGAATCTGACGTGTGCTATATGGGCAAAGGTGGGATTGTTGGCTAGCTATGACTTTTAGGATAATCACTAACTAGAGAAATGCCTGTGTTTTACCTAATGATTGTGTGTATCTGTTGTTTTTATGCCCTGTTATATTTAAAGTAACCATCGAA
The DNA here is from genome assembly GCA_022376535.1 of Xylariaceae sp. FL0662B. Taxonomy (NCBI): domain Eukaryota; kingdom Fungi; phylum Ascomycota; class Sordariomycetes; order Xylariales; family Xylariaceae; species Xylariaceae sp. FL0662B. Next base: position 46,571 of record JAJJKD010000118.1, read on the forward strand.
TGGCCCTGGAGATGACGTTCTGAATTCTTCGGAATATAGTGCTAGAGTCTTGGTTGAGGTATATCAGAAGAATTGTTGTACAATGGATTATATTGTAGAAAGCGATTTTAGGCCCGTGGGATCATACCAGCCTTCCGGCATTGATATCCTTATTGTCGGCACAGGCCTGGCAGGGTTGACGGCGGCTATCGAGGGCATCCGTAAGGGACACAATGTGCGCATCCTCGAGCGCCATGAGGAGATAAACACTATGGGTACGTATCATTAATGGAAGCGTTGACTTGATATGAAGTGCTTAAATTGAACTCTTAGGCGATATGTACTTCATGGGTCATAGTGCGACCAACTTCTTTCGACACTGGCCAGAGCTATCCAAAGAATATAGCTTAATTTCGATGAACAATGCATGGATCGAGACTTTCAAGCATAGTGGTGAACTGGTGATCCCACCATTGAAGGTATCGGATCGCTTGCGTCAAGCAGGCATGGATCCAAATACTCCACCAGGTGCCTTTCAGATGCGACCTCTCATCTATCGGATGTATTTGAATGAGGTCGAGAGACAGGGCATCAAGATACACTTTGGCCAACGAGTTGTTAGCTACTATGAAGATGAGGCACGCCAGAAAGGGGGAGTTGTGACAGAGAAAGGCGAGCGATTTGAAGCAGACGTTGTAGTTGCAGCGGATGGCGTGGGCTCCAAGTGCCAGAAGCTCGTAGGTGGTCAGGTACGAGCAGCTAGCTCTGGAAGAGCCATATGGCGTGCAGCTTTCCCGATCCACCACTTGGACAAGAATCCCAAGGTCAAAGAGTTCTTGAAATTAGGCGGAGAGAATCAGGATGAGCCAATTGTCAGAACATGGCTCGGGTATGTAACAGCGCTCTACCGTCAACAGGACACTCGGATTACGGCGTAGTGACTAATGTTATCCAATACATAGGCCAGGGACATACGGAATGGTTTTGACACGTTCAGATGCATGTGTTTGGCTTATGAATCACGATGTAGGCGCTATTTAGCTATTAATGAACTCGCTATGCTAATTGGTGACAGACTACCGGATCTGAGGAAGAGAATTGGAACAACACGGTCGAGTCAGACGATGTACTGAACAACATGGACAAAGGTGTTGGCGACAAACCGTGGGACCCCAGGTTCAAAGATCTCATCAAGCTAACCCCTCCTAAAACCATCGTCAATTTTGAGCTGTTCTGGCGCAACCCGCAGCCATCAGTAAGTAAATTCCAGAGTTCTTTCTAGCCCTTGCTGTTACCATCTCATGAATACATATTGCCCAATTGGGAATTTGTGCGAACACATTGCTTCCGAAGCATGTTGGAGAGGCTCCATGACCACCAAAAAATAGCAATTACTGACTCTGGATGTTGTAGTGGACCTCCCCAGGGGCTCGCGTGGTTCTAATTGGTGATGCAGCTCACTCTTTCTTGCCTGCGTCCGGCAACGGCGCAACCCAGGCAATCGAGGACGCCATATCATTAACTTCATGTCTCCAGCTTGGTGGGAAGATCAACGTCCCAGAGGCTGTCCGCACGCATGTTAGATTTCGATTCACTCGATGTTCGTGCGCGCAGAAGATGGGGTTTCTTAATGCTGAGCTGCTTCAACACACTGATTGGGAGAAGGTTAAGTACAACCCCAAGCTGGCACAGCCAAAGCATCCAAGCTGGGCTTGGAAGCATGACCCTGAGTCGTATACTTATGAGAACTATGAAAAGATGGTGGAAACCATTAGGAAGGGCATCCCCTTTGATCAGGTAGACACTGTGCCTCCAAACTACCCTCCAGGTTATAAATATGAGCCATGGGACATCAATGACATGATGAAGGAGGTTGAGAATGCCACCGTGAATATGGGGACCGGAAATTGGGATTAGAGAATTCAGACATATGATGATCCGACTACGCAGCATAGATATGTTTTACGAGTTTTATGTGGATGGTATCTTGTATTATTCTTCTGCATACAATGGAACCTAATAATACCTTTTTAAAATAGACCGTGAGCCGATCTTCTCTCTATTAGCCGAATGCTTTCCCTATATTAACGCCTTGTATAAGTCGATGGTTGAGTACCATAAGGGTTAACATAGGCCAAGGACTGATAACATACACAACTTGCTTTCATATTGAGGTCTTTAGCTTGCGTGACAAAGTTCTATAACCGAAGATTGTCAGTATGGGACGAAATTATGAGGAGCCTAGTGCTTGGTGTATTGAGTGCAAGGTGAAGCCAGAGGAGGCAGAACCTGCTTTATATATAACCACGTCACCCCCTTTTGCAACACCACCCCATTTGCAATAAATGAACCCCTTAGATTTAAAAATTAATAATAAATTAGAAAACATAGTGATAAAGTAACTTCCTTTTATATTAAGGATTATATTTCATAAGTAATATTATAAAATGCTGCTTACATGTAGCTTACGCATACCGTAATGCTCGGGGACGACACTCAAGCCCATCGTAATCCATTTCCATCTTCAAAAGGCGAGCTTGTGCCTGATATGCATGAATGGGTTGATCCCGGGACTATGTTTCATAAATAAAAGACTGTGACTCTCTCCAAGTCTCTCCATTACTATCAACCCTTTTTTCGATCTCTAGCACAACACTTCCTAGGCTATGGTGCCCAGCAGCCAGACCGCTATCTCAACTCGGATCTGTCCGGCCTAGCCGTGGAATGGAGTGTGTCCCCCTTCTCGGCTCTCTGCTTCTCCCGCTGCTCTTCACACTCGCTGTCTTCTCGACACCCAAACGGTGCCTCCTGCCTCCACCGCGCGTACTGTGCCGCACCCCTGGCGCTGGCAAAAACCGGATCCGTTATGCCATGCTCGTCCCCCAGCACTAACAGCCCGTCATCCTGTGTCTCGCCATGATCTCCCGTGGCGTATCCGCTTTCAACTAACGCATCCCGCACCGTACGGAGGAATCTCGGATGGGTCGCGTTCTCCCCCGCGAGCATGACCAGCGTCAACCTTGCGGGCGCCCTCCAAGCCATCCTCACCAGCTTACCGTGAACGTGTTCCCAGAACGCCTCCTCCGACGCAAACTCTCCCAGCCGATCCAGCCCGGCCCCCAGGTCCGCAAAGTTCAGGGCTACTTCCTGGGTCCCCTCAAACGGCGCCTGCAGGCTTACCACCTCGACCCGCAGGTCGACTCTTGTGAGTCCCGCCAGCAGCGCAGTGTGCGTCGGCATCTGCTCCTCCTCCTCCCAGCACTCGAACAGGTCTTTGTAGTCGGCGCACAGGCCGAGTCCCCGGGCCGCGAAGGCGGCGTGCGCCTCCGTCAGCCGTTTCGGGTACAGGCCCGCCTGCACTGGCCACTTGGAGGGGAACCATGAACCGAGGCCGGCGTGCTCCAGCGCGTCAGTGAGGTCCCAGGCCGCAAGGCCGCTTATGGGCGGATGCGACACGGCGACCCGCTCTGGCAGCGGGCTTGGGGCAAGGGCCGATGCGACGGCCTCCCGCAGCTCGATCAGCATGCCCGTTAGTATGCCCACGTCGGGCGTCGCGGGCCGGCCGAGCCTCTTGTTGATGGAGCGGCGCCAACGTTCCCAGTTGCCCAACGGAGGTGGCTCCGGCGCGCTAGCGAGGCGAGCCATGAGGGCGGTGTAAATGGGCGCCGCGACGATGTGGGCAATATCTATGACGGTGCCATTATAGAGATGCGCCGCAGCGGTTCTACAAAGATCAGGCGAGCTGTGCAGGGAACAGGATGGGAAAACAATATCGTATGATTTACCCAGAAGAGAACGAGAGCCCGAAACCGATGCCGGGTGCGTCATGGACGCTCGCGGGGAGGCATCCTTCACACTCGGGAAATGGGCAGTCATAAAAGGCGCTTGCGCCTGCGACTGTAAAAAGCAAAGCTATCAGATGTCGCGGCCCCATGAGAGAACAATCTGGCGAAACTGTTGATATATCCTGTTGTAAACAGGGTGGTGAGGATTACTAGCATTAACTTATTAAAGGGCGTTACGATTTAATTAATAAAGGTCCCTAGTAAGTTATAACACTAGTGGGCATATCCATTTACTAGTAAATAAATATCTTTTCTAACTATAACACGGTATGGATATCTTTACTTTTCATACTATTAATAAACTATGATATTTTCTTAAATTTTTTTTTTTTTTTTTTTTGTGTATATTTCGCATTATATATCCCTATAAGCGAATATAACAATCTCTAACTCGCGTAACTAACACACCATGTACACGGTAAAAACGACTATAACCCTGATATGCAGGACACCCAGGACACCACACACCAAGGCTGTTGTAATATTAGGGTCCAGACCGTTCTTGAGCGGTAAATCCGTCGTGATCTATGGATCAGCAATGGGGACCCCTGCGTCAAGACCAGATCTCCGAGCAACAACCAACCACGAACCACGTCGTATCTCGGCTTCGCTAAAATTTAATTAGATGACCTGCCCAATTCAATCTAGGGAAGGTAGCATTTGCGAAGGATGTGCGGGAGATCACCCCGGACTTGGCAAGTCGAATGCATCTGTTATGACCAGGATATAAATTACCGGCAAGTTGGCCTGAGGGGAACGAGCTTCATCCCTTTCGGACAGTGTAGCAAATACTACCTACCTTAATCAAGCACGCGGTTGAAGTGTGTAATAATCATGCCGCCTGCTTTTCCATTCTTTAACTCTCGTGCAACTCCGCACGTAGAAGTGGTGGAATTCCTCGGTCATTGAGAGCTAAGACACGGAGCTGCGAGGCCTATCATCATGCTTTTTCTTCTCGCCCTCTTCGTGTCAGCCGCTACGGCTAAGCTGATGCATAGTCTGCCATCCACCCCTAAAGGATGGGTGGAGATTCGTCGAGCATTGCCGGACGAATTAATCTCCTTGCGCGTTGCCCTACCACAACAACACGAGGCGGCATTGGAGCAAGCTGTGCTCGAGATCTCAACTCCAGGAAATCCCAATTATGGGAGGCACATGTCGCGTGACGAGCTTCGAGTGTACACAGCCCCGACTAAAAAATCTGTCTCGTCTGTGGTCAACTGGTTGGCAGACAGTGGTGTTAAGTACTCTGTGAACAACGACTGGATTGCCTTCACAACAAACGTGAAAACCGCCAATGCGCTTTTGAACACAACTTTCGCATGGTATCAATATGAAGCGGGCGGCGGTCCTAAGCTTCGGACGCTTGCATATAGCATCCCCGATGAAGTAGCTGGAAACATTGACCTAATTCAACCGACCACGCGATTCGGTCAGTTGGGCGTAAAGAAATCAACAATCTTTGACATGCAGATTCTTGAGCCTATACAGGAGGATGCCGACGTCAATCTTGCTGCCAGTACCGCTGAGTGCAACACTTCCAGAATCACGCCGGCTTGTCTCAAGTCTCTGTACAATATTCAGTATACTGCATCGCCGGAGGGGAATTTGGTTGCCTTCAGCTCCTACCTGGAGGAATATGCTCGGTATTCAGACCTTGAGTCTTTCGAGCAGCAATGGTTGCCAGAGGCTACGGGCCAAAACTTTAGCGTTGAGTTGGTCAATGACGGTCTAAATGACCAGAATAGCAACGACGATAGCGGTATGCATCAGCTTATCAACTCCCTCCTTCGCCTATATTATTACTAACCACTACAAGGCGAGGCAAATCTTGATGTCCAGTACGTGCTCGCCATTAGTAACCCGGTTCCGATCCTCGAGTACAGCACTGGTGGTCGTGGGTAAGTAACCCATAGTTAAGCACTAGTTTTCAGACAAGAGTTAGTAACAAGAAAAGGCCGCTTGTTCCTACCCAAGACGAACCTGGTCCATCGACCAACGAGCCTTATCTCGAGTTCTTAACCTATCTTCTCGACCAGGATGACGCAGCTCTGCCGCAGACAATCTCAACCTCGTACGGAGAAGAAGAGCAGTCGGTACCTGAAGAGTACGCTCTGAAGGTCTGCAACCTGTTCATGCAGCTCGGTGCCCGAGGTGTCAGTGTCTTATTCTCGTCGGGAGACTCAGGGCCAGGCGGCTCATGCGTGAGAGAGTCAGACAACGCACCATACTTCAATCCCACGTTTCCTGGAGCATGTCCTTACATCACATCAGTGGGCGCGACCCGCGGCGTTGACCCGGAGCAAGCTGTGAGTTTCTCCAGCGGCGGTTTCAGCTCATACCATGCACAGCCATCGTGGCAGAGCGATGCGGTCAATGCGTACCTCGAGTCGGTCGGGGATACTTACTCCGCTTACTTCAATGGATCCAACCGAGGCTTTCCTGATGTATCAGCGCAAGGAGCCCTCTTTGCGGTCGTCGACAAGGGTAGAAACGCACTCTTGTCAGGCACGAGTGCTTCGTGTCCGGTCTTCGCCGGGGTGGTTGCTCTCCTGAATGCTGCTCGGAAGAGTCAAGGTGAGCCACCGTTGGGGTTCCTAAACCCATGGCTCTACAACAACAGCGCTGCGTTTATAGATATCACGGGGGGCTATGGGAGCGGCTGCATAGGTAATTCCGACTTCGGCAATGGTGCGAGATGGAATGCTACCCCCGGATGGGACCCGGTCACTGGGCTGGGGACGCCCGATTTTGGAAAGTTGCTTGCAGCTGCTGCTCCCGGGGTAGAGAATGCCTGAAAATAATGATAATCGAGCAAAATCGTTAGCAGAAATAGACAATAGCCAATATTATTATGGATATGCATGAGGAGCCGGTCAATTTCCACGTCTTCCACCCTCTAAGTTGAGCGTAAGGTCTCTTCAACTTCCAATTAGTAACCCAATTGTCAACTATCGCTATAGTGGTTATTAGCTGCAAAAGCTTAGTTAAGGTCTCATGTTCTTATAATTGAAAAATATTAACTAGAAAATATGTTATTTCTAGCAAAGAGACAGGGACCAGAAATTTCGAGGTAATAGCCTTAGAAACGGGGTATTATTACAAAAAAAAAAGTCTTGAAAAAGAGAAGTTACTTACACCTACTAGCAAAAATGTACTAAAGAGGAGGTACTTCACATATCTCACAGCACCTTTGGTCTAATATGCGCAGGTCGCCGTGTTTCTAACCAACTACTCTGTGGCTTTAACCGTTTCGATTGTGTATTCCTATTAAGATTTTTTTTTTTTTTTTTTTGGTTCATTACTCCTCCGCGTCTTCCTCATAGCTATCAGTCACCTCATGCTGTACGTAGCCATTGGTCATCGTTTGGCTGTTGTTACATCTATAAACCTTGGTGGCTGGATTCAACGGTATATTCAGGGGCACTAGATTCAGTGGGGGAGATTTTAGTGCCTCGTTCGTCAAGTAGAGTTGGAAATAGTCTCAGGTTAATTTGAAGGTTGATACGAGTGGACTTACCTCAGTTCTACAGTCTCGCCTAAAATATCAGATACTTTCCCATGTCAGCTATATGTCGCATGCTTCTTCCAACGACTTGATGTATACTTGAAGCCGTATTAAGCAATTTCCACGTTTTATGATGGAACCCCCAATTCCAAAGGTGTTGTTTCTAATGAGGTGATTCATTCTTCATACCTAGGTACTTTCTCCGTCTCTAGACCTCTTCCGGGCCTCTTTCTTGTAATGCTCGGCTTCCTCGTACTGTTGAAGCGTCAATAGTCATGTTTGCGACGAAATGGCGCGATAGTTTGGACATACCGTCTCCTTCAAGGCCTCTCGGGCTCCAGGCCAAGTTCTGCGGCCACATCCTGGAAAGCCCTTAGGATTAGTCTCGAAGAGGCGCCACGAATAACTATTCATTGGGCCTTTTGCAAGCCAAGTCCATAGCTCACGGTTATTCCACCAGAGTGCCCATGCTCTGCCCGTAAGCATGTGGTCGAGGTTCTCGTATAGGCCCGTTCCCGCAGCATTATGGAGGAATCGCAAGAACGGATACCCTCGAGGAGAGCCTGGGCGCATAGAATTATCTTTCTCCCACTTATTCCGCCACCAAGTGTGGTATGCGTCAACTTGAGCATTCATTTCTTCTATCGATGGTAGAAAGGCTGGAGGTCGATAGCCATCCGTCTGCGGTTGGAGACCCATGGACTTCGCGGTTTCCGCTGCCCAAATCTGCGAGACCGCTATTGATTCAAGCTCACTGATGCACCAGACACTCTCTTGAGGAGTCACCCAACTTAGGAAAGCCACAGATGACGCCCAGCGTGGCGGGAAGATCATTTGGAACAGACGAGGGATATGTGGCACATTCCTTTTTCCTTCATCAGGAGTATTTTGTTCTCCCGTTCTCTGCTCATCGGATACCCCTTCAGCATTCTTTAGCGGCAACCCACATGCGCCGTCTATTTCCAAATCTGGCATAATACTGAAGTCATTTTCGTATCCTGTACAAAAAATCACAGCGTCGACTTCTATCACCGTTTCGTCTGACAACAACACTTGGTGTTCCCCGATAAAGTCTTTGAACCCTTGTACAGGAATGATATCTTCTTGATATAACGCAGATATGAAGTCTTCCTGCACAGCCGGATTGGCACAAGACATGCTAGGACACGGCAACAGATGCCAGTCCTCACGTAGCCGGCGTTCTGCCCGTCTGAGTTTCTCCCTATACGAAGAACCGGCTGTTGTAGGCTCGAAGCGAGCGGTGTCATTAATCATTTTGTTAATCATCACCTTGTCCACCAGTGGCTCCGTTAGCCATGGTATCTTGTAGTCAAGGAAGTATTTCAGGCTCAGGATCGGCCATGGAATCTGTATATCAAAGGGAATTCCATCGCGGTAGCGTGAAAGCATTATGCGTCCTTGCCGATAAGACTGGTACAGCTTAGTTGTATCCCCGCGTAGAGCGATAGATATTTCGCAAGCGGTGTTGCCGATCCCTACAACTAGGACCCTTTTGTCCTTGAAAGGTTCTGGGCTTCAGAAAGGTTAGCTAGCTACAAGTGTGATCAGTCCGAAAGGGAAAAGCCCTTACCGCTTATAGGCCTGGGAATGTATCACGGTGCCCTTAAACATATGTCTATTAGACATAGGTGGGAAAACGGGAGCATGCTCGCAACCATGGGCGAAGACGACTTTGTCAAAAGATAGAACACTCTCTCCGTCTGAGTTGGTAATGTGGACATCCCACCCATTGTCAGACGTGTTTCGAATCACCCGCCTAACAATAGTATTGAAACGGATAAAATCTCGTAATTTGAAATGCGAAGCATATGACTCAAAATACTTTGCTGCTAGGGAACCCGTGAGATACACCGGATAATCTGTAGATGGCAAGAGGAAAGGTAATCCCTCGTCAGCATACGTTCCATTTAATTTTTTCCCTCCAGCCTCTGCGTAAATGAACATATATTACCTTTCGGTATGGGGAAGTCGCTAAGACTGGACTAATTAGACGTGGTCAATGTTGTTTCATAGTTAGTATAATATATACGTCGGCTTACAACGAATTTGCTGATGTTCGTGACTGTATCATCCAACGCACAAGTGAAAGATATGTTGTCACTAAATGACCATAGGCCACCGACTCTGTCTCGTCTTTCAAACGCAATCGCATTGAACCCCTCCTCACGTAGATTCTTCAAAGCCGTTAGTCCTGCTGGGCCTATAATTATATTCAAGTTAGTTTCAATCCTCCCGAAGTCAATTGAGAGTTAATGACTGGTTCCAACCTAGGCCAACTATGGCAATATTGATTTTCTCCATCACTATCCAGACATACAATCTCGGGTTGAATGGCAAGGACTAGGCGTATTGGACGTTGCGTTAATGGATTAACTAGGTACTCTTGTTCTCAACCACGTTTTTTTGCCTCACCAGGTAGGATTACCTACTTGGTGTTCCAGTTCACTTGAGTCGTACACAGCTGAGATCATTCACTACCTATCAATATATCGTAATGCTGAGCCAGCTCGGCGTCGTCGAGCAATTAAAGACGTAGAGGGGTGAGTCTCTCATAGACTAGAGGCCTCTTGTATTATTCATCTCTTACATACCCTCGACTATATTTAGACACGTATGACATATTATGATAGCGGCCTGAAATCTTCCCGCCTGCTCTGACAACTTTTTAATTTGCCATACCAGATCTGGAAAGGCCTCAGAAAGCTGAACGATAGCCCCTGCAAACCTCCACACGGACATAGCGCGCTAACTAGTTACTTGGTATGTACGTCCAGAAGAAGAGGTACCTTCGATCTACATAATAGGCATTAGATACACGTATTAAGAGTTAGCCGCGCGCTGATCACTGGGCATATATTGTACTATTTGGGCACATTGTTGTAAAGAGTGTCATGGTAAGGTGCTGACTAAGTATCTTAGGTAAGTGTCCCACATATCTTAGATACCTAGGTACCTAGGTACCTAGCATCACCTGCAGCACCTCACACTGGGTCCCTCTGGTCCATCATCATCATCATCAACTACAGATACAGACCTCTCAGATAGCTTGAACCACGCCTAGTTACGGTTTAGAGCCATTGAGGTCCCCTGTGGTTGTTGTTCTCTGCCGTGATAGAAAGCCTACTTAAGATGATTGACGAACCACACTTATATCCCTGTTACCGACAGGGAGAATATGAGTTCTTTCGCATTAAGCACTTCTTCTGTATACATACACGATTAAAATATGGCGCTTGATACTTATTGCTGGGATTGAATTTTCAAGTAAACAGCAGATATCATGTTGTCATACTTGACATAAAGCTTCAGCCATCCAACCCATCTAAGTACCAACAATCACCTCCGCCTCCCACGAACTCGCGAGACCCAATCGATCCAAAAAACTCGCATAGCTCCCCCTGGATGAAGTTGACGCCATGACAAAACCAGTAATCCTCCTGCCTGGCGTCCAGTCTGGCGCCCCGCGCGAGTTTCACCTTCTCGAAGGACCCAGTGCAGGCATTCATACAAGATGACAGACTATCATTCTCGGGCCTGACGAGGGTCTGCGTCGGATTTGCAGGACTGCACTTGGTGTCACAGCTGATCAAGCCGAGATGTGGGTTGCCGAATGCCGGCGAGTCGGGGGCGTACGGGCGACATTTGCAGAAGGCATCGTAGTCGGGGTAGCCAGTCGTCTGGCTGGGATCCTCGCAGGGAGCCGTCTCGGTGAACCGGGATGCGACTGTGGGCGTCGTTGGCAAGTCGCGTCGCTCCAGAGCTACACCGGCAACGGCAACAGCCATGATTGCCGCCAAGAGTAGAAACCCCGCTATCAATGGATTGTGCCTGTTTTGCAACATGGTGTCTCTTTTGGCTGAGGAAACGGAATGGAAGTGACAAGGTATATAATTGCCAAACTTGGTATACTGAAAGAAGTGTTTCTTGGGTTTCTTGCCTGTCTGCATGACCAGCTAGGGGCAAGACAACTTCTTATATCCCCAAATGTTCGCCACGGTGCCAAACCCACCGTCGGCGGCACCGCTCGCCTAGGCGCGATCGCAGATCATCTGGGTCCTCGGCACGGTATTTCCATACCTGATTGTGGTGATCACGGATTTCTCGTAAGGAATTACGGCGGACTGAAATGCGAAATAGGATGTCATATTGAACCCTATATGCGTAAAGCACATTCAAGTTATCCCATGCTTCTCATGGAGACTATATCATTCTATATAGCACGTTACTTCGATGCCCCTCGTAAAAAGATGCGACGCCGACGCCAAGCACGATATACCGCAAATCTAACCTTTTGAGGGGTTTGTTTGTGAGACTCAATGGCTAAACGGCACTCTCCAGACGAAGCCCCAGAAAATACAGTTTATCTCTACTCATCTTCTCGTCTTCACGTGTGCGAACTTTGCAGAAGTGACAATCTTGTGAAATATTATCGTAGACTCGCCCATCACGATAACGTGGACTATCTCCACAATATCAAGAACTGAAGGTAGATCATTTGCCCTCACGAACTTCCAGGGTTTGGTCTCTTACTCTACACATAATACTACGAATATTTGTTCGATTGCCACCTACAGAGTTGGGTACCGAGAACTAATAATTAACCTTAGGAGTTGGCCTTGTTCTCAAAGTGCTGCTACGAGACATATCTCAACTACTAAAAGCAAAAAATGTATTCATCGATGTCCGGGTGGGTTTCGCATGGCAACAGCAGTCAGAGCATCTTCGCACCAACAGGTCAGAATATCCAAGGAATACACATGTAGGGGTTATATACACAAAATATCTGTATGTACAATTGAAAAAATATAATGCGTCTATCTAGAGACAATGCCTATCGCACATCTCTCCGCGTCGCACATCTCTTCTCAAATGATCTAGCGAAATTTGTCAACGGGGCATCGATACCCCTCCAGAACATGTCGGAAGCCCATATGACGATGGGAAAGTACAAGACAGTAGAAACAATAAAACTGATAGCGTAGGGCCAGAGCCCTTCCTTGCCGATGTACTTCCAACATCCGTGCATCAACCACATTCCGATGGTCCGGTTTCCGAGACCGTGGACTAGATATAGGGCGAAGCTGATCCGTCCAAGGTAGCGCGCCGGCCGGGTGAGGAAGAGAAATTGTACAGAGGGCAGGAAGACCATGGGGCCGACAACTAGGATGGAGCCCATTGCCAGCCAAAACCGGCGACGGTAAGCAGTAAATGGCCAGACATATTTAGACCATGAGTAAAAGGGGGTCTTAGTGCTGTGGTCCCGAGGGTATCCAATCAAGAATAGACCGAGAAACATAGTGAGGATTAGCAGAATATCAACCAATTTCCTCTGCAGCGGATTTTTCGGCTTTTCTAGTAGCACTTCAAACTCTGCCAAGAGCATGCCAGCAATGAAAAGCGCGACGTCCCAACGTTTGTGCGCAAAGCAGTGCATCGTAAGGAGGATTTCAACGGCAAGCCGTACAGCCGTGCGGGTCTTGGCCAACCCAACTATTAGCAGGAAGACGACCATCGATCCTCGGAACTCGACGGCGATAGACCACAGTTGAGGATTGTAGAAACCGGTGTAATCAACGTCCCAACTCCATGGGTTCGACTCGGTGTCGAGGTAGCTTACGTACGAGGACAGGCCGTGCTGGAAAGGTTTATGATTCACCTTGTCCGGGATCGAGATGATGCCAAAACAAGCACAAATGAACGCTATCGTGCTGGAGGCGAAGGCTGGGAGAAACAAGCGGATGGGCCGGCGAAAAGTGAGCGACGTTAAGCCTAATAATAGTTCCTCGTATTCTTGGCGATGCATACGCTGGATGAAACGATGGGAGAGCACGAAGCCAGAAACGACAAAGAACACCGAGACCATCGCAGCTCCCGAGTAGATGACGCGGATGAAGGGTAATAGCCAGAAAGACGTCGTGTGCTCGTCATATCCCCACCCCGAGTTGACAGAAGGATAAGGAGTGTGAGTCCAATGGAGGATGAAGACGATTAATGAAGCAACACCACGGACTCCATCGAGGTACTCGGTAGAAATTCGTTTTCTCGGTGTTGCTCCAGAATTGTCGGGCGCCTCACTTGCCCGTACTGTCTTGCGCAGGAAACTTGGCCTCATAAAAGCCAGGCATTGTGAAATTGCCGTCCGAGGAGAAAATAAAGGGAAATGATCTGTCCAACGAGACACCCACTCCGTACCTGAAGTCTTCTCTGATGGATGTGGTAGGAGGGATTCTTCGTCCTCTTTAATCGAGCGATTTGGGGCAAACATGGTGACCGAGGCTCTGTCTTGGCTAAAGTAGTGAACAAACACTCTGCCACTTCGACCAGCCCGTCTACAACCTTCGAAGGAAAACTTCGACTCAAGGTACCATTCCTTCCTTGATTAACAAATAATAGCTGAACATCAACAAGGAATTTACTTGGCAACTTTTCGATTTCAACACGGGATCGAGACCTATGTAGCGATGCACGACGATAGACGGGATGGTTCTTTGACCATTTGGGTGGGAACGGGATCAGGAACGAGATGGAGATGAGTTCCCAGTACCACATGAAACGATGTGATCCGCGAAGTAGAATTATCTACGACAATCAATAAATTTGATCAACAGGAGTGGAAGATGAAATCCAATCTGGATTACTTACCGCGATATCCCAGGACAATGCTTCATAATCATCAGTAATTACCAGCCACTTGTAGTAAAGTGTGTATACCAGGAAAGAAGAGCGTGCTTCTTAAACTATATATATAGATATATATAGGGTCACACACACAAAAATATACGCGCACACACATACATATGTTACGAGGCGTGAGACAATTGATATATCAGAAGCATAACAAAAGGAGGGGGGTTCTCATTTAACCTTGTAACGATGAAGTCTGAATGGATATACTAGCTGTCTTTGGGCTTTTGGGGGAACACAAAATGACAACCAACAGACGCTGTAAGGTGACGGCGTAAAATGAAATCCAGGGACAACTTATGTCACCAATCAGCAGAAGCGAGAAAGCTTCATCAGCGGCGCACAGGACTTGGCATTCTTAGCTCGAAGATGCCAAGAGCTGTTTGTCGCAGACCGGCAGGAACAATTCAAGCATTCCTATCTCGATACAACGTAGCCGGGTAATTTGATCTTCCCGCTTGACCAATACCGGCAGTACAGAGCTGATCACTGCTATAATCATCTTAATGTCATCTTGTACTATAAAACATGACATGAAATCTTTTCGGAAGGTCGCGTGCTCCCAGAGCTGAGTCCGGAGCGGGCGAAAGGGGGGAGCACGTGTGAACTGGCGGTGGTGTGTTGAAGCAAAGTATGTCTGATAGGTAAATCGACATCGTTCTAGAAGATCACAACAGACTACAAACTACCAGAATGCGTACTAATATGGGCGACTATAGTATGTACGGACGTTTCGCGTGCTTCCCCGCGCCGACCTCGATCGTCGACGCTGTGCGACTATATGTATACCAATCTCATGTCCATATTACCCGTAGTGCGTTAAGTACGTTATGCTAAGTCAGATGTCAGGTCAAATGTCAATTTTCACCAACTCCCTGGGTAGTTCGACCAACTAGCAAACTGGATCTTGTATTTCCGCCTATCGTTACTCTGTAGCATGTGCCGTGATAACACACATTCTGCCGTGCCCCCCAATAGCGGTGATCAATCAATTTGATAGATTACTATAGCCAATAGCTTAATTGGACCCCCGTTCCGCAAGCGAGGTAGGTATGCAGGAACCCCCGGTCTCCCCGGGAGCAAGGAGCCTCCATGTCAACAACCCTCTCTCCTGTCTGCACGAGATGGGTGGTCTGGTTGTAGTGCGGATGACAAAGTCCGGTTGAGGCAAGTGGTCGCGTGTTCCCTTGCAAACGTCAACCCCATGGGTTTTCCCTTCGCCAATCTGGTCACACAATTCACATGTTCATGTTTTGACCCTGTTCACATACTCCGTCCTTCATATCTCGTCATGCCTGCACCTTCGACCTCAACTCGTAATACCTTCTCCTCTGGGCAATCGTGAAACCTGCAACGTTCACTCGTTTTCCACGAGGTGAGGCTAGCACGACGACAGTCCCCGTCCTGGTTGGTTGGTATGTGAAGCATCTATCACACCCACAGCACGCGCTATACACTCTTTTCGCCCCCCCTACGTTCGTTTATTGGCGATGACTCGGATTTGCCATTCCATTCTTTGCTATCTTGCATATGCGCGTCACCCGGTTCTCTCTCTCCCTACTTAGCCATCTCTTGATCTAGAAGCCTCGAGGTCAACGTTGTATCCGGGCCTGCTTAAAGCGGGAAACTGATTTCGGCAAAATACATCCACCTTTCACATTATCCGACGACCTTAAAAGACTGTAAGTAGTGCTGCTGGTCTGGCTCAGCCACGATGGTGTGGAAAGGCCCTTCCCTCTCCATACCCGAAAACCAGAGCACCCTGTTCGAATCCTCTGTGATGATGCTGTCGCCACGGAGACTGCCGCGGTTGTACACGATGGTGCCTGGCTCGCCCATAGAGCAGAAGACTTTCTCGCCCCGCCGCATACGGCGGGTAATAATTATAAGCTGCCTTGTGGCCATAACCTGGCTTCTCATCGACAGGGAGTGGAATCCGGTCCAGCTCACCAGCCGGAATTATGCCAGCTTCCAGCTGATGCGGCCCGCGTTGTTCGAGTCTGCACTAGAAAGTAGAAAATCGTCGAAATGGGTCGGCGGCGGCGCTGTCATGGCGACACAGAATAAGGAGGACCAGCAGCAGCGGTCTGGCTTCAAGGGTCCAATGGCGAAGGAAACGAGTTCTCTCTTTGACACGATACCGGACGTGATCCGGATCTCATTCGAGGAGGCCGTGCAGGATGTGAAGCTAGATGGGTAAGTAATCTTGGGAATCATTTCTGTTATTACCCCAATCCAGATACAAGCCGAACCTCAGATTCTCCCATTTGTGTATACGCAATAGGAAATCTCGGACTCCCAAGACAGGTTTCGGGGCTAACTCCCTCCCTCGCGACGATTCTCCAAGCTACTTACCTACCTAAAACAAGAACAGCTGCTGACTTAGATGCCGCACACAGTTGGGAGGACGACTGGTTCTCGTCGGGACACTTCGACGCCAAGGAGAGTCCTCTGGCGGAGCCCAAGATCGACTTCGTGTACAACTGGGTGAACGGGTCGGACGAGGCCTTTAACGCGATCCGGCACGGGTACGAGGTGTCGTCGCCGTTGAACGACCGCGAGGGGCGGTGGATCGCGCAGCACGGCATCAACCGGTACCGGGACTGGGATGAGCTGCGGTATTCACTGCGTAGCCTGGACGTATACGCCAAGGGCTTCGTTAACAAGGTCCAGCTGCTCGTCAACTCGGTCAGCAACGGCGCATACCGGCAGGACGGGCGCGGCATGCACGCGCAGCGGCCCACGTGGCTGCGGGGCGACGACGCTGCCCGCGAGCACGTTCAGATCCTCCCGCAGGAGGCCTTCTTCCGCGACGCCGAGCGCGCATGTCTGCCGACCTTCAACTCGCTGTCGATCGAGTCGCAGGTTTTCAACACGCCGTCGACGACGGACCAACTGGTGGCGCTGTCGGATGACATGTTCCTGGGTGCGCCGCACTCCGCCTCCGACTTCTACTCTCCGCTCTTCGGCCCGGCCATAGGCTTCAAGTCCGACCACTACAATGTCCGGCGCCTCGGCGGTAGCGTGCCGTCCTTCGGCGAGAAGCCCTTCGTCTACTACACATCGTACCTGCTGAACCACCGGTTCGGCGAACGCAACCGCCACGTGCAGGCGCACTTCGGCCACTCGGTGTCGCGCGCCGTGATGCGCGAAGCCATGGCGTCATTTCCACAGCCGGCAGCCCACGGCGCCTGCGAGCGCTTCCGCGGCGAATCGAAGTACCAGATCTATCCTTGGTACGCGAGCTTCCACTACACGATCGAGAGGTTCCGGGAGGCACTGCTGTGGTCGTTCGTGATGTCGCGGTCGGACACCAACGGGGATGGGTACCTGGACTGGACAGAGCGGCAGCACCTGCTGGAGGCCGTCGAGCCGGGATGGCGGCAGCTGGCGTCCAATGACGACTCGAAGCCAGCGCCGTCGAGCCCGGACCGCGACCGGATGTACTACAAGTTGCCTTCGATCCTGCGCAAGGCAGGGCTGCAGCCGCCCAAAGTCAACGTGAACATCCAGTGGACGTCGCTGGACGGGCCCGCGACGATCCGCAACATCAAGTGCAACGACTTCGGCATCGACAAGTGCTTCGGGGACTCGTTCGCGTCGCCGCTGTCGGACAACACATCGCCAAACCCCGATTTCGCCGCCTCCAACGTCTTTTCGCGGCTGTCGTACCAGCATCCGCAGTGCGGGGACTGCCTCTTGAAATTCCTGCTGGCGGGTCAGAAGCGCGGCCTGGAGCCCTTGCTTCCGCCCAAGTCTGCTAAGAGCCACGACCGCGAAGTCATCATCAAGGCGCTAAAGAAGTATCAACACACCATTATCGACACCGATGCCATGAAGTTTGTCATGGTCAAGGATGCCGAGCAGGCTGAGACGGAGCTCCTGGAGCGGACCATCCGCAAGGGCAAGAGCTACGGACAGTGGTGTCTCAACGATGATGTGATGACCGAGAGCGAGGAGGAGGTCGGCAAGATCCGCGATGTCATGAGCCAGGTGTTCGAAGGACTGTGGCCGGATAGGGGCCGGTGGGAGAAGGAGGACTCGTAACCGTTGGGGAGTGTAATGATTACATTCTTTGTGACATGCCTTCGCTTCTGTGATACCACATAGACTTTGATATTTGTGAATTGCTAGCGGATTTATTCTTGCTGATGACAGCACTGACGCGCGTCGGATGCTGCAGGGCGGCTGTGCTCATGGCTAAAGGGACAGTATTCGGCCCACCCTTAAACTAAATATAATAAAAATGAGACCGGGTACCGTCGGATTAATATATTTTACTATGTTGTGTATGTAGTCAGTAGAAGATCTACGTAAGAACCCCACTTACAACCGTGTGAGTTCAGATTCAGCATCTTTAGGGCTGGACTACTGCGTAGAATTTTGGTTTAAGGATACTAGGGGAGGATTTCTGTGGTAGCAAAGGGACTGAAAATCAGTAGTTTCGAGTATATCATGTAAAATAGGGCCATCCCCATCGAAAGGGTGGAATCAGCACATTTGACCATGGCGATAGCTTCAAAACAACAAGCATTGCTGTGAAAAAATTTCGGGCTACTAGAAAAGCTTCCATTGGCCAGTAAAAAAAAAAAGTACTATGGGGATGAGTACAACCACGTGGCACAGTCGCTTTAGCCATCAACAAGTCATTTTAGCCATCCCGGGTTGTTAAGGAGACTGCCTTATTACTGACAATTTCCACAACATGTGTAATATATATTTCTCACATGAAACAAATTAATCAAGAGAAGCATATTGCTTCTATCTATATGTGATTACGTTTTCTTTAGTCTTAGCTTTCTAGGTACCTAGGTCACAACTCAACTTACAATCTAGGGAAAACTCAATCATGGCAAAAGTCGAAAAACCAGACATGTTTTTGAAACAGTAGTTGGGAATTAGGCAAAACTCCCAGCCATCATAGCAATTAATTACGAGTTAATGTACCTAGGTAGCCTCGCATCGTTTTCCCAACACCAACCGAAATTAGACTTTCTTAACAGACTAGGTACTTAGGCAAGCTCAAACATGTCACCAGTCCATCCAAAGGCCCTGTTCAGCCTTCGGCCATATCTCTTCGCCACTACGTACGACAGTTGAGGTGTGGGATGGGGTTCGTGGAACTGAATGCTGCGATGCATTGTTTCATCCGTAGGTTGGAAATGCCAGGCAGACCCGAAGATCTTCTCGCTGGCAAATCCCATCGACGTCATAGCAAAAAGGAAGTCTTTCCACTAAAGGTCATGTTAGCAAATAGAGCGAAGTGTTCTAGCCAGAGTAATAGCTCTTTACTTACCGGGATTCTTCCTTGCTGGGTGTCGCCCGAATCGTCATATAACAACGTCTTGAATACATTGAGGGCCCGGCTGCTAAGCTTGAATCTGCATTCCGGTGTCTCGGTGAGCTCTGTGTCCGTCCCTTGGTCGACAGTTTCGTAAGATTCATCGCTAACACCCCGAGTCTTGGGCTTTACACGGGTGGGATGAGAAATCTCTGAGCGAAGATTGGTCACCTCAGCCACCCCAGGCACCACAAAGCTCGACTCGAAATGGTTGTTAACTACATGGCTAGGGGTGTGTTCTGGTTCGACCCATGGCTTAGTTCTCTGTACGCCTGGCTGGGAAAGAATACCGGCCAAAAGCGGGGTCATGATCCCTTTTGTAGTCAAGCTTCTTTGTAGGTCTTGCCAGAACGTGTCGAGCTGCTCTTCAGCCATGATCATTATTTCGGTGTTCTTTTTGCTTCGCGGCTTATTGATAGGATAGCGTATCTGGTTGTTGGTCGGCGTTCCTGATGATGACAGACCGTGGCACCAGGCATAATTCTGAAGACGGGCCAGGGTTGGATATCGCTTTAACTCATCTTTCTCGAAGCTATCGACCTTGGTCTGGATATACTGACCACCATACACCTGTGAGAGAAGGAACAATCTCAATTGCTCAGAACATTGAGCGAAGAGATAGACATCCGCCAGATGGCTCGAGGTCCAAGGTGAAAAGAGCTTCTTTGCCTCTGGCTCTTTCTTTAAGAAAATCTCCAGCTCATCTAGGAACACTTTGCGTCCGAGGTCCAAGGGGCCGATCTTGTCTCGAGCACAGATATAGTCGAGGATATACTGGAGCTTGTGCACGGCAGTTCCTGGCTGGGGTGGCTTGCGAAATCTTAAGTTAAACCTGTGAGGATCTCCTTTGATTTCTTCTCTGTAAGTCACGGGACGCATGACTGGCGAACTGTAAAAGCCCTCGCAGGTTCTCTGAATGAAATACTTGAGGAAACAGTCGATGTCCATATCTAGCGCAATAAGGGTATCTAAAACATCACTCGAGACGCGAGCCTCGCAATCAGCACAAAAATCGCACTCAGAGTTATCCTCGCAAGTCATGAGAGACCTGAGTTTTGAGACCTTCTGGAGCAGAGTGTTCCACATCTCTACCGTTCCGAGTGCCTCGCCAACACAATAGTGTATTGTATGATCCCACATACTGGCATCACTCAACGTTAGCAGTGCCATATGGGGGCGTCCTTTCAGATCAGGCACATAAAAGTGTCGATGTTCTTTCCACTCAGATAAAGCTTGAGAAAAGTAACCAGGATCTTCTCTCATAGACCAAACATGGTCCCTTGCAGCCGCAAGTCTGGCAGCGATGACAGTCTCGAGACGTGTGAATTCAATCTCAGCAGGAAGCCTATAGGGAGCCTCAAGGATGGTCATGGACAGCACGTCCATTGAGGGTGCCTGGTCAACGGATGATGGTAAGGGTGGCTCGGGAGAAATAGGGAATTTGCTGGAAATTAGGTCATCAGCGGGAATGTCGTGTAGGATGGCCTTGCAGCATTGGACAAGGAACTTGTACAACCAGTCCTGAATATGTAACAAATGGAGGCCGTGTCCCACAGGAACTCCCTCGGAACACTCCTTGGGGTTTTCACAGACATCCTGGTTATCGTGTTTGTTGTGGCTACACTGAAATATTTCACCGTAGGTCTCGGGCGTGTCGCGATGGATAAACTGCATTAAGAAGCTCACATCGCTTAGCCAGTAGTCTGGGACGGCTAGTAGCGATGATAGCCCAATTCGGCAAGCATCAAAATCGGTATTCACAAATCGATCGGGACAATTGCGTGCTCGGGAGTTGAACATGAGCAAGAGAGGCTCTGGCTTAGCTAGGTCTTCCAGGTTGAGATGCGGCCAGAGACAGGCTGCCCGAATTGCGTCGGTGTCGACAAGGCGGTCGTCATTGTTGACGAACTTCGACAAATGATAGAAATCCGGGCGATGGTGGAGAGGGATGCTGGACCAGACATCAAGCAACAGCTTTCGCCGCTTGTTGGGAGACTTTTTAGACCATCGGCGTTGTATAAGAGCTTCATGGCGCAAGGCGACCTCATTTAGCCATTTCCAATTACCAAATATGCTCTTAGCATAGTTTAGTCTCTTTTCCTCAGCGGCCGGGACTGAGACGATATTTAGAACACCGTTAGGCCTGCCAGTACTCAGGGCCAGAATATTTTTCGCGTTGGTGACGGCAATCCCGTCAAGGGTGTAGAAGAGGGGGGAACTTCGAATCCCCAATTGGCCAGAAGCGGCCGCTATCTCGGACGGCAGTTCGGGCTTCGTGAGACTCGGCATGTTGAGGCTGGCTGGTTCAACGTGTGTCTGAGACGAGGCGGGTAATAGATGGAATCAATAGCGTTATCGGGAGAAATATGATGCTAGTGGTAGCTTAAACAGGATTGTGCGTATAGCAGACAATGAAATGAACACAAGTCGTCAAAGCTGGATGTGCATGCGACGAGAAAGGGAAATAACCTGCTGGGGTTGATGAGAACGGGATGCCTGTTTATGTCCTGCACATAGAAAGAAAATTGAAAACTGTAGGTCTTCGCGTCAAAATTCTCTCACGTCGTCGCCACTATATTTGATACCCTTAAGGTAGGTGCCAAAGCTTCATCAGTAATACTCTCAGCGGTTGCCTAGCAGCGTATGTATTCCAAGTATATATATTAAGTACCCAGCTGAGCATACACGCCTGGACTATGCATGTATATGGCATCTAGTACCGCCAAATGTCGACATATCCATAAATCGGCAGAATATAGGAGAGTATAGGAGGGTACCCCCTACTTTATATGTTTATAAGATGAGGCCTCGACTCCCCTATAGATGGTAATGCAGGACACTTCTTAACAGAAAACAAATTGTTAGCCCAGCCTCATCCTGGCAACATAGATATTTATTGACTGCCAAAAAGATATCATACTTACTATTTCATAAGCGGTAGACCTCCTCCTCCTCCTCCTCCTCCTCCTACTTTGTTGGTTCGACATTTGACAATATTCAATTCAGGCATTGTAACGCATCAAAGCCATGAGTCCACCTCAAACCACCCATAATAGCCACGATACAAGCGAGCCCCACGAGCACACTCGCGCCACCATAGATATACGCATGTCCTCTCCTCAACGCCGCTAGCTCGGTAACCCAAGTCGACACCGTGGTTAGGCACCCACAGAACCCGTCCTCGATGCCCTGGAGCACCTGGCAACCCACCACGCCTCCCTCGGACACATGGGCGAGATCCCACGCCATGCCTAAGAAAGCGGTGCCGAGAATGTTGACGGCGAAGGTGCCCAGCGGGAACGATGGGACACGGCCGTTAAGATGCAGCGACGCGTAGAAGCGGCCGAGACAGCCGAGGGGCGCGAAAGTGAGGGCGAAGGTCGCGCGCCCGCGCCACGACTCGGGCTGATCCGTAAACCGGTCGGGCGGAAACACGCACAAGAGGACGGCACCGAGCCAGCAGCCCCAGGCTAAGAAGACGGAGACGCGGTCGATGAACTTGCGCATCAGGGGGTACGGGAACGAGGGCACAATGGGCTCTAGAGCGATGGCGAGATGGGCGCCGACATGCATGCCGCCGAGCGAGAGCGCTACGGTGGCGATAATGACGGCGAGCAGGGCCATGAGCGAGTCCCCGCCGTTCCGGGGCGAGTCTCCGCCATTCGTGGACGTGTTGGTGAAGTCCGTGTTCGACAGTGTTATGTCATTAGACAGTGCCAGGAACATGTCGCGGACGAAGGCGGAAAAGGACGTGATGGAGCCGCAGAATCCAGTCGTTAGGCCGATGTAGAGAGGGATGGTCTTCTTGGTGGCCAAATAGGCCTTCTTTGCCGCCGTCAGGTCGACGGCGTCTGGGTTTCCCGGGCTGCATGCGCCCGCTTCCTCGTCGGAGTTCCTTTCTCTCGCCTCGAGGAGCTGCTGCTCGTAGGTCGGCGTGCCCCATTCGTAGCGGAATAGCATGCGGTCTTCGGCCAAGAAGCCAAAGACGAGACTGCCGGTGAAGTTGGGCCACAGGGAGCTAAAAACCACGGGCGCACCGGGATAGTAGGTCAGCGCTTGGAGACCAAGTCGGGCGAGGGTGCCGAGAATTGCGAATAGGATCAGATACGAGACGGTATAGATTTCCGTTGCCAGCCTCGATACTTTCCAACGGCCTCTTTTCTCCGCCGGCTCTTCAATCCGGGCTTGAGCAAGTTGCTCGTCTATATACGCCTGCTCAAAAGTCCTCTCCTCTTCGAGTGAGCGGTAGGGCGGGTGGACGTCACGTCTACTCTGAACAGGAGAGATTGATATCAATTCGGTCAGGTTCACGTAGGAATCTGGAATGTCGTAATCGACACTTGACTGGGACGAGCGTCTCCGACGCCTTGGCGATTGCTGACTAGAGGCCCGCCGACTAGAAGCCCGCCGACTAGGGGCCCGCAGACCAGAAGCCCGCCGCTGTAGCTCATCGGCATTATTTGACGCAGATGGCACTGACGCGACATTTTGAATGGCCTGAGAAGAGCTATTCCGAGTTGACTGCTCATCTGGATCGGGGTCGTGTCCTTTCTCAGGCGCATCGTGCGGATTCCAATCAGAGGAAGAGGAAGAGTTCTCTTGGTCGGCCTGGGCCATGACCTGCCACCATATGATAGAATAAAACGCAGACTAAAACGCAGACTATATATCCGACGTATGAAATTCTATTTTTATGGTTACTCACTATCTCGTCGACATCACTATGACCAATCTTGTCGCAAACCCGCGTTGTAGGTCACAAACCTTCCAGATCAAACAAACCAAACCTACCTTTGCCACACTCAATACTAGGTGGGATTGATTTGATTTGGTCGCTTACGTATATGCGTAAAGATAATCTTAATAACATGTCTGACGAACAATGCCGAAAAAAAGGTATAAAAAAAAGATGTGCTGGAAATTTCCAAGGTTATATAAATTTTATTTAGGTTTAACTTAAAAACAACGTAAACAAAGGGGCTGCACTATTCCATTTTATCGAGTCATATTACCGACTTTACCGGGAATGAGTCATATTTACGGCTTTACCGTCATGTCTGGTAATGTCGTAGGTACACAGCCACAGTGATAACACGGCAAATAAATTGATTGATCAAACACATTATTGCAGATGGCAACAGAAGAGGTTCATTAGAGAAACCGTATAGAACGGTCTCATTTACATAGGTTTATTTGAAGTTCTTAGTTTATTAGGTACCTATGTAACCTTTTCTGTTTACTGACACCTATTATACCTGGCTAGGGTTTACTATGGATGTATAGTGGAGTAATCGGCGGCGTTCTATCCCTTTACTGGGAAGCGCTCCTATCGGCACCCTGGAATCCGGCATGGAGTATGCACCCAATCAGCACTTAAGATCAGACTTATACATATCCAATACTCACACTGTTGCTACTAAGGTTTGTACCAACAAGATCCCAAGCTACTCAACCTTATACATTTGCAACTCGATCTAGTATGTTTTCAACCCCTTGTGCTTCACAAAGGATGAGAGATTGGTTGCAACAGGAGTTGTCCCCAAGATGAAGGATATCTACCACATTATCTGTGCAACTTCGTTGTTGAGGCTCTGCCGCACAGGTCATCTAGGAGTCCTTGTAACCGCCCTTGGGAGACTATGAAGGTCTGGGCCATCTGGAATGCACATCCGCCACAGTTCAGCCACAGTGCACCACAGTTGTCTATTTGCTAAGGTTGATTGGAGATTCATCACCGCCTATCGGTTATCATGGTTGCTTACCTGCCTACCTGCCTACTGCTTGCTATCTGAGATCCCACCTGGGTACCTAACCTACCAATGAATGCATGCCGCATTTCCAGGAGGTATGAACCTTGGGAGCTACATGCACTCACTACCTTGGTAAGGTACATACATACTTACCGTAGGGTAGCTCCAATGTGAGACTTACCTACCTATGTACAAATGCCAATCTCTCCTTACTCATCTCCACGACTTCGGCCTCTAATTCTATGACTATTTACTTGAAGTTACATCAAGTAGTCAGTTAGTCTTGTTCTCAACTCACATCATCTACCTACTCTCCTTCACCGAGAATCATTCATACGTAGAACGAACATATTAGAGATCGACAGAGCTCTACGATTCACCCCATATCATATCATATCATATCACCCACTATGTCGCTGCCCTCCAACGTCCATGTCTCGACGCACCCGTGTCTGATGGCCAAGCTGAGCCGTCTGCGATCGCAGGAAACACATGCGCGCGAGGTGAAGTCTCTGATCCATGAGATCTCGCTGATCGTCGGCTGTGAGGCGCTGTCGACGGCGTTGACGGTAGTCAGTGGGCCAAAGGTAGGTTTACTCCGGACTTCCACGTTACATACCTATCTGTCTACCTACACGCACGCATACATTATTCTGCTAACACTGCCAAATCTCTTGCGTAGGGCAAAACGCCAATCGCCTTCGAGTACACCACCACCACGACGCAGCCGGAGGCCGTGTCGATAGTACCGATCCTGCGCTCGGGTCTGGGCATGGTTGATGGTATGTCATGCACCTAGGTTAGGTTACTTTACTCACCATCTACCTCTATCCTCTCTATCCCGCCCTTCCGTTACCCCCTAAAGCCCCCTTCTCTTTTCTGTTTCCTGACAATAGACCAAGCAACCCATCTGACCAAATCCCCCATCACCAGCGATCCAAACTCTCCTCCCCGAGCCCGTCCCCGTGCACCACCTGGGCCTGTACCGCGAACCGACGACGCTTGAGCCGGTGGAATACTACAACAACCTACCGCACCACCTGCCCCCGACCTCCAAGCCAACGACCTCCAACAACAACAACAACAACAACAACACCACGACCGATTCCTCATCCTCCTCCTCCACCTCGGGCACCGACGCTGTCTCCCGATTGGCGATAGTAGTGGACCCCGTAATCGCGACGGGGGGCACGTGCGCCGCGGCGATCCAGACGCTGAAGGAGTGGGGTGTGCGTCGGATCGTCGTCCTGAGCGTCGTGGCGGCCGCCGACGGCGTGCGGCGCGCCGCCGCGGAGTGGCCCGAGGCCGTCGACATCTGGGTCGCCGGGCTCGACGCCGAGTTGACGCCGAGCGGCATGTTGAAGCCCGGCGTGGGCGACGTGGGCGATCGGTTGTTTCTGACCATCGGGAAGTAAAGAGCCGTGCGAGACAAAGAAGAACCTAGCTACTAGCAGCCATGGTAGAGGTGGGAGACGGAGGACCTAAACTAGGTAGACAGATAGATAGATACCTAGGTGGGGATTGAGACCGCCATAGATACCGCGGCACCGGAGGTTAGATGGATAGACTATTCAACACAGTAGATGTGTCGGAACACACACAACAGTGTGTGAAGCTACCTTGGTATATCTTAATTATTACTCGGGAAGAATAAAATCGATTTGTAGTGCTCAAGTTACGAGAATGGGATTAGGTTCCTCTTGCTATAGACATCTCTATCTATCTATCCATCTCATACATTCTGGGAACCCATGTCTAGGGCGAGCATAATGGCGGAGGAGGGAGGCATCGATCGCTAGCATATCTAAGCATATCTATCATAAAGGCTCGTATCTCTCTTCATCCACAATTGTGTTATTCTTCCAACAGTCCTCGACCCACGCGCCCGTAACGACCCTCGGGACGGGGCTGCGGGCGCTGATGACGGCGCGTACCTCAGCTGCCCGCTCTCGCTCGGTCGCGTCGTCGTTCCCCAACACGACCACCTGCGTCACCGACGCGTCTTCTAGGTCGTCCTTGACCAGGCCACCGCCATACCGGACCCAGTTCCGGAGTTTTAGACACAGGATCGCCGGGAAGTCGTCCGAGGCCGCGAAGTGCACGCGCGTGCCCCGGAAAAGGAAGCACTTCGGAGTCCCTACGTCGTGATCGTGCTCCGCGAGCTGGTCCAGAAACTCCTGCTTGTCGAACGACGCGTCATCGACCCCCAAGCGCTCCCGCCTTGGCATGTCCGCAAACAGCCGCGTCAGCTCGCCGGGGCCGAGGTCGCGGGCGTAGCTATCGCCGAAGCGATCGACATTGTCTTGGGCCTGGCGGAGCGTGGCCTCGGTGGCGTGGAATAGATGGGCGGGTTCGAAGGGCAGGAGAAAGTCGTCGTGGGCCTGGGCGAGACAATCGAGGATCCATTTCGGGCGGACGACGTCGACCTGGCCGGCGGCCGCCTTGAGCAGGCTGGCCACCTTGACGACCTTCCTGTCCGCGACGAGGAGCATGCCGGTCTCGGGGCTGGCGCGCTGCGAGATCCGGCCGCCGTTTTCCTTGATCAGCGCCTCGAGCTGCGTCTTGGATTTCTTGGCCGGCGGCGCCGCGCAGTCCGTCAGGACGCAGAACTCCAGGCCCTCGAAGACGTTGGTCTTGGGCGGACCCGTGACCTCGACCGGTGCGGCGTCCTGCCCCGCGATGACGAGTTCGCGCTTCGCACGCTTGACTGTCCGCCGTCTCCCGCCGTCCATTTTCATTGCCTTTTCCGCATTCTGCTGCTCGGCTCGCGCCCGCATGTCCAGCATCTCTTGGAAGTCCATCGCCGAGTCCCAGCTCTTATCGAGGCGAAGGCCCTTGAACCGCGGAAACCGCAGTGTGATGCCCTTCGCGAACGCGTCTGAGTCACCGATGCTGGCCGCTTTCACCGATATGACGACGGACTCGCTGGGGCGGATCCACAGGTCCGGTCGGAGGGCTTGGTATTTATCACCGCCGGCCAGGGCAATGTATTTGCTCGGCGGATTCTTCGAGTCCCAGGGCTTCCATTTGCCCTCAGTGTGGTGGCGGATTTCCGCGTAATCCTCGGCACGAAAGCCGCCGCCGACTTTGACGAAGCTGTAGCATTTCTCAGGGTTCGCGCCGGCCTCGATATCGTTCTCCGTGGCGCGGAGGCCGCCCAAGAAAGATGACAGCCTGCCACCACGATAGCCGGACCCGAAGTAGCCGCCGATGATGACGACGTCGACACTTTCGCCGAAGCCCTGCATATATTCTGGCTTCACTTTGATCCAGTCGTCATTGCGCTCGTTCAGTCTGTACATGGAGCGCGGGTTCTTGATGACTATGCCTTCGGAGGCATCGGATACAATTTGACGGAGCATAGGCTCAATATCATCTACGGACGTGGTTTTGGTTACTTTGTGCACCTCGAACCGTTTTGGCACGCCGAGCACAGCTTTCTCGAGCGCGTTACGCCGGTCCCGCAGCGTGTACTGCGTTAGAGGTTGGTCGTTCAGGTAGAGTATGTCGAAGACACGAAATAGCGGCCGAGGTCCGTCATCCTTATACGGATTGCGCTGTTCTGCTAGCGCGGCTGTCTTGAGCGTTCCGAATTTTAGGATCTTGTCAATCTCCGGATCCCACACGATCATCTCGCCATCTAGGATGATATTCCGCACGCCTGGGGCAAAGGCATTTTTCAGATGGCGCGTGAGAGCACACCGTTCATCATTGAAGCTCTCGCCGTACAGGTAGGTGTAGTCTTTGGTCTTGCGCGACCAGAAGCAGAAACGCTTGCCTCCAGAAACGGAATCGTCCTCCTGCATGTGTAGTTGCATGCGCTCGCCATCCAGCTTTTCTTCCATCCAAAACTCGTCGTCCCCTTCCTTCCGGCTCGACGAGAGCAGTTTGTCGATCAGCTTCTGGAACGAATTGGTCATCTGATAAGCGCAAAGCTGGGGCTGAAAGCATGACATCAAGGTCACGCCTTTTTGACCATCCGTAAGGCGGACATTAGGATCAGATAGCTCCCAGCACACCCGGCGTAGGCTCGACGACACGCCGAAAAGGTCCTGGGCGTTGGGATGCCACACTTCCAGGATAGTCTTCTCGGTAGCACCCACTCGCATCTCTTTTAGGATGATACGAATAAGCCATTTCAGTTCCTCGGGGTTCATGCGCTGGTAGAAGATCTGAAATATAGGCAACTGCTCGCTCTCGCCGTTGGCAGCAGCTAGCTTGTCGAGCATCTCGTTGATGTCGGCGATACGCATATCTCCCGGGTCGATGCGCATTGGTCGCTTGGACAAGACATCGCAACATCGTCCCACGAAGTCACCGGCAGCGCCAACGACGGCGGTCCGGCCCGGCATCTTCCAATGCAAAATGTTGTAGGCATCCTCAGAATGTTTGTCGATCTTCATTAGTTTCACTAGAAGTTTGGCAATGTTGCTCTCCTTTAGGCCGTACATGCCCCTGTCGCGATCTGAGTTTGGCAGGATCAAGCGCAGGGCCGGATAGAAGTCGTTGCCCACCTCAGACCGCCACCTCGAGACGAAGCTCTCAATGATGTGACGGCGGTACTCATGGGGACTGAGCTTGCTAGGCCCATGGGTCCCATGTCTATGGCGTGTAGGATGTCGACCAGACAGCGGCTTCTTGATGCTCTCGCTCAAGGGGTTAAAGAAACCTTTGTATAACTCAGAGAACAGCAAGGTTCTCGAGTGGTTTTTCGGGCGGAGAGGGTACCTTGGTAGCAGATTAGGCATTGAACATTGCACTGCAAGGTAAGTGTGACTTTACTCCTTATCGAGATCCTCGAGGGTCTGCCCGAATGTGGCGTATTGACGCTCCTCCTCGTCCTTGGCACCGGCGTCGCGTGCCTTTTTGTGTGGTTGGCTCATGGCGCTTATAGATCTCTAGTTGGGAGGATGTGACCGATGGTGAATTCATGAGCAGCTTAGCATTCAATTGATCGAGTTAAAACACGGGTGCAGCTTTGTTTCGTTGCAGCATCCCTTGTGTGTGTACCAACCTAGAAAGCAGGTAAGCAGTGAAATATAGAGAGCTACCATGAGACAGTATGTAGGCGCAGAGGGAACGGGACTATGAGAATTATCACTCACCTCTTATCACGTTCATCCCCAAGTATTGCATTTATATTAGTGGGAATTACAGATAGGTACCAGCGAGCGTTGTGCTTGGTATTGTATAAATTTGAGGATTCCAGGCAGCCGAAATAGAGCCTCCTTCTGCCTATCTTGACTACATCAATAAATAAATCTGTTCCAGGTTGTATGTGTAAGGGATGAGGTACTTCAAGTACAGTAATTGGCTACTGTATAGCTGGCTTTACAGAGTGTAAGAGTACCTATAGACTCTGTTTCAGTAACGCGGCACCTAGAGGCTAGGTAACACTCAGCTAAAGTCAGTACATACATCTTGTAATCGGTCATGTACATACCTATGGCTACGCATATATGGAGGTCGTGTACACTAGGTTTTGGGCCCTGATCGGAGAGTTTATGTGGGGATCGTTGCCCATAAACGCGTTACAATGGACGCGACTTCCCCGGCGTAGTATGTATGTACAAAGTACCTGACAATACTTCGTACTCCTGCATGATAACGTGCATTGCTAGTACAATATACATCTTATTTCTTATTAGGTGGCAGACATACGTGTACCTGGGTACATGAGATATCAGTGTAGCTATCATACCTTTGTGACCGCAAACTCCAATGTCAATATTTCCAAGCTGCACGTACCTAGCCTAGGTTACCTGTCTTGCTTGTCTCTAAACATTTATCAGCCTTCTTCCCTCGACTAAACTCTCTCCGACTCCTGGATGACCTCTGGCCTTCTCCGCCAACTGCCTTCAAGACCCTTACTCGCCCGGCGCACCATTTCACGGACGCAGTCCCATGCATTCGCACATATATTGCCATTCCCTCCTGACACCATGTTAGGCAGGGCTGTAGATAAAAAAGAGGCCAATGCCACGACCACTGCACCCTCTACCAAGGCCGACCTCGCCAGGCAATTGTTCCTATCCAGCAGCCCTTCCGCCCGTGATGGCGATTTGTCCCACTGGGTTTCCTCTTCGACCAAGACCCAGAAGGGGCCCGTCAATGTCAATGCCAACTCGTCGAGTGTAGGTTTGGGATCTTCGAAGGCACCACTGTCAGCAGCATCAGTCGCCAACGACCCATTGCGACCGAGATCTAACAATTTACAACAACCTCGCCCTCCCTATAAGTCCATCTCCGAAACGGGTCTTGCCTCGATATGTGGTAACGCCGGCTCCTTCGCCGAGGACCTCGATTCTTCCCGTGTTCCGGCCCATGCCAAGACCGTCACGCCCGTATATATCGCGGAAGACGACTTCAGCGATGACAATACTTTGGAGTTAGACTACGAGTGTCCGGCTTCACTTCCTCCCCAACCCACCGCACCAAAGCCACGAGCCGTAGTGCCACCGGCCGATCCGCCTACTAGCCAAAAGATACCTTGGTCCTCATCACCACAATCGCATTTCTATCCACCCTCACGATCACATCATAAGCCTTTGAAACGCGATTCGCCAGACGATCTCGCGCCGCCGGATCCGCCTGTTCCAAAGAAGAGGGTCTTGCCCAAGAAATGGCGGCAAGAAAAACCTGCAGCCCTCGGCCAGGATGGGGTTGAGGAGTCGGGGGCCGCACAGGAGACAAAGACGCCGTCTGCACAAGCAGCCAAGAAGAAGAATGAGTTGCCATGGACTACAACTCAAAGTGCCACCAAGGAACGCCGGAAACTACTTAAGTCTCTAAGCAAGAAATCGGAACCAGAGGCCGGATTCTCTGCACAGGAGACCCGCGCCATTACCGATGACCATGTTAGACAAAAGACTAAGGCCTCCGCCATCTCTCTAAGTTCCGAACAGCAGCATGTACTCGATCTGGTCATCAGGCAGAAGCAGAGTGTATTCTTCACCGGCCCGGCCGGTACTGGTAAATCAGTATTAATGCGAGCAATCATTGCAGAATTGAAGAAAAAATGGGCACGCGACCCGGAACGCCTCAGTGTCACAGCCTCTACCGGTCTTGCGGCTTGCAACATCGGAGGCATGACACTCCACAGCTTTGCGGGCATTGGCCTCGGAAAGGAAGACGTCCCGTCACTCGTCAAGAAGATTCGTCGCAATCCGAAGGCGAAGAATAGATGGCTCAGGACCAACACCCTCATCATTGATGAAGTCTCCATGGTCGATGGTGAGCTTTTTGATAAGCTGGCGCAGATAGCCCGCACGATTCGCAACAATGGCCGTCCCTGGGGTGGCATCCAGTTGATTATCACCGGCGACTTTTTCCAACTACCCCCCGTTCCTGATGGAGGCAAAAAGGATGCCAAGTTCGCATTCGAGGCGGCCACCTGGAATACTTCTATCGACCACACCATCGGATTAACTCAGGTGTTCCGTCAAAAGGATCCACGTAAGTTGAATCTTATCCATCGCGTTCTTATTACTACTACCCCAGGCTAACATGGTACACAGAGTTCGCCGATATGTTAAATGAAATGCGCCTCGGGAGGATTGGAGAGGACACGGTTCAGACATTCAAAAGTCTCTCTCGGCCGCTTCAATTCGATGATGGCCTCGACGTTACTGAATTGTATTGGTCGCCTCAATTGAAATGTGAGATGCCTATGCTAACGAATACCCTAGATTTCCAACGCGCCGAGAAGTTGAGAAATCGAACGAGTCTCGCTTACGCGATCTTCCGGGCTCAATATATCGCTACGAATCTATTGACTCGGGCGACCCTAATATCCGAGACAAGCTGCTCTCAAACATGATGGCGCCCAAGTCTATGGATTTGAAGAAGGGCGCTCAAGTCATGTTAATCAAGAATATGGACGATACACTGGTGAACGGCTCACTCGGCAAAGTCGTCGGGTTCATGAACGAAGCTACCTTCGAGATCTGGGGCGCGCGGGAGGATCAAGTTGGCTCTGGCGATGAAGCTGACGTGGATCCTCGTTCGAAAACGAAGATCAAGTCTTTTAGCCGTGACATCGAAGGAATAAAAGACTCGAAGGAATATCCAATGGTTCGTTTCACGGCAACAGATGGGACCCACCGAGTACTCCTTTGTATACCGGAAGACTGGAAAGTTGAGCTACCCACAGGCGAGGTTCAAGCCTCGCGGAAACAATTGCCTCTCATCCTGGCCTGGGCTCTCTCCATCCACAAGGCGCAAGGTCAAACTCTAGAGAGAGTCAAAGTCGATCTCGGTAAGGTATTCGAGAGGGGACAAGCATACGTTGCCCTTAGTCGTGCCGTCAGCAAACAGGGCCTCCAGGTCTTGCGGTTTGAGAAGACCAAGGTTATGGCCCACCCGCGTGTTATTACTTTCTACAACAAGCTTTACAGCGCCGAGTCGGCGGTCAAGGCCAAGAAGCCGACCACGATATCTGATTTCGCGTACAAAGCATCGACCACCTTAAATGGGAAAGGTCCTCCTGTTATAGACTTAGACGAGGAAGAGGCGGCGATGGAGGCTTATGGCTAAACATGTATATCTAGACAGAGGCAAGTGTAACCACCTAGGGCGTAGCGTCAAGACACAATTTATCCAGCTGAGTTGTAAGGTGAAGTAAGCTCGACACTCGTCAGCGCTACGCGGTTATTCACCTTGTGGCTCATCTTGGGGGAATTGTGCCATATTTCCGACGATATGATGAAGAGTTGCGAATATCATAAACTCTGCTTTAGGCATGTTTGGGATGTACTCTTCGTCTGTTGCTCTGCTGGGTGTCCCAAAAAGATGGATCCGAAAACCTCTGATAGAAGAGTACCATTACCTCAATTGACATGCTAGGGAGACCGGTTTCAACGAAACTCGTCGGCATGTCAAAATATACTATATATGAATGAGTTGTATTCTACGAAGGTTCGGGCCATCAGGAATGCACATCCGCCACGGTTCCGCTACAGTAATAGCTCAATGTCATATATACTGTTAGCAAGGTGGCATTAGTGGGTAAGAGCCCTGTAATTGTAGTGGCGTTAATTGATCAAAACCCTATAGTTATAGTGGCATTAGTGGGTAAATACTCTAAGCTGGGGTCAAATTACAGTAATTCAAAAACTGTGTTGTACTGTGGCTGAACTGTGGCGGATGTGCATTCCTGTTGGCCCGAACCTTCGTACTATGTGTTAAATCTCAACAACCACCATATCCCACAGTACTAGCCTATTCCACCATAAGCTATTTGCTAGGTTTGTATGGCAACATATTGTATCCTATTTTCCTCTTGCTAAGAGCTGTAATGAACAGACTTAGACTCTTTTATGGTATTAGGACCTGATATTATAGAACGTAGCTTAAACACTTATAATCTAGAACTTCATGTTATACTCGTTACTATAAGTTCAAAATTGTACACCACACGTTAAATCTGTTATCTTTCCATAACTGCAGCCCAACTTGTCCAAAGACACTAGCGGCTTTGCCGCAAGACCTGTCAATCCTTTTTTCCATCCCTTTTTTTTTTTTCAAGTTTTGACAATGTTATAGTAAGTCTATTAGTAGGTTGGGATGCATTGCTCATTTAGGTCCATTGCAGACCTTTTGAACTACCCAGGATAAAGCGTCAATATGGCATAAAGAAACCCAGGCCCTCCTTTCCGGGTGGGAATAGCAAAGAAGCCACGATAATAAGGAGAGCCACAAAGGCACAATAGCATAGTAGATGGATAAAGGAAGGAATTGAAAATAAGAACCCAATCTTATCTGGAGTGAAATTAAATTTGAACTGTCCACCAAATTAAATCTTCATTCTATCTTCTACTGTAGTGTTTCCGCCGGCTCGGTTCTTTCTACTCGTTTATTTCGCCATGTCTGTGAGACATTCTTTCCAAGGCGGTGGAAACTGGCTATTTACCGACCCCTACGCCTATCAATACTCGGATATCCCCGAGGAGGACCAAGTCCACGCCTATAATACCTCGACGACGCCAAGGAGCCAGGACACCAGTAGCGACCGTTTCGAGCTCGAGGGATCGTCACCGACCACCGCCTCCGAGGGTCGAGGTCTGCGAGCCGAGCTAGAGGGAAGCTCAGTAGAACACAGTCCCGTCGAGCTGGAAGCCGACTGTCACTTAACCCCCCGGCTTAACACGCCCCCGGACGCCCCCGCCCTCCAAGCGAGAACCCCGAGCATGCTCGCTCGCAACCGCTTCGCCAATGTCAGGGTCAGCCGTAAATACCCACATCGCCGCGCGGGCTCGGCGGCGAGCCCGTGCGTGCTGCCGGAGGTCGTCGTAGCAGAACCGCCTCCCGCTTCCCGGCCCACCGCGAAGGCTCGCTTATCACACACGCCACTGCCGCAGGCGGTGGTGGATAAAGTGGCTTCGCCGCTGCTGCCACTGCGGCCGAGGAGCATGATCGCCGCATGCGACTCCGGGCTGATTCTGGTCGGCGAAGACACGCCTCCTTCGGACTTCGAGGGCATTCTTCGGAATATTAGCCCCTTGCATAATAAGAAGGAGAAGCGTCTGGGGTCATCGTCGGCTAACGTGAGGGGGAGCCGCTACTATGATCGGTACTCGACGAATTTCGGATAGAGCTGGTTTCTATTGGAGGGAGCTGTTGATTGAGTACTTAAGTAGGTAACATGGCCAGGCTTCCTTGATTGGGAATGCGTTAATGTGCATATAGGTATCAGAGAGATTTTGAATTATATACATATATATATATATATATATACATATATATAGCTTGTGAAACCCATTCATTGTATGCTTGAATGTGGTGAACGAACTCCCAAACTGGTATGCTGCACGAGCTCTTCTTGTTGTTTTCGCTGCCTTTGGAGACACACTACCATAGTAATACTCACAACTAATATTACCTCTCTCTTCGTTGTTGTTAGATAAGTCTATACGCCCGTGAGCCGTGACAAACTCTTATTTTTCTCGGTCTGTCTTTACCAATGCCCACGTCGGGTTTGCTGTGTTCTAACAACTATCAAGTAAAGTTCGTACCTAGACTAGCAAACCAATAGTATATGAATTGCTGGCTTAACCGTTTTATTTCAGTCTTAAAAAAAAGTGCATCACTTGATACCCTCTTAAGCCGATTTAAATGGTTAAATACGTTAAATATAGGTACCTAGGAGAAAGGAAAAGAAAAAGGGGAGGGGGGAGATGAGGTGAATTTGTCAGGTTCCCTTAACCTAGGTAATACTAAACTCAACATGGGCGATACCAACTTTATCAGTAACAGTTTACATTATTATTATCTATAAACGCTGACATAGGTAACGTATGTCAAGTAGGGCCGAGAGCTTTAGTTCAGACCCGAGGTGCTAGAGCATAAGAATACCATGTTAGTTTCCCTTTCTGCGCTTCCTAATAATACCTAGGGGTATATCTAATATATACACTTGGTAGGCATAATAATGAACGGCGTTCGTGTTCAGTGTCCTGTTCTGTCCGTTAAATCCCATCATTCCATCATTATTGCTGTTGTTAGCAATCGGTTTAGGGTGGATTTACGGACTTTTACTGTCGCTGTCTTACCTAATTCACATGATGTATGTACATACCTACTGTTAGTGACAAAGGAGCATCAATGGGGCGTGCCCACCACTGGGGTCACCCAGGCTCCAACAATTCAACAATTGGAGCTTTGCCATGTGATTGCGGGTCGTCACTGGAACATAACTCGTTGTCGATAAACCTGACGCTATGTATAGAAGAAGCTTATCGTTTATCATGCTTATCGCAACAAGGTCCGTCATTCTACCGCCACAATTTTAATAAATGTCCGTCCGTTCTTATACTGTAACCTTCACGTTCAGATGCTTATGCAGTACTGCATCCATCCTCACTTGATCCCCCAGCCTGCGAGTAATTTGAAGGAGGTTGTCGCAATAGTTGCCCTAGCATTGCTGGGCTCTATATCCCTCGTTCAATCCCAAATTTGATCGGCGGGCCTCCCCTGACTGTCCTCGCCGACTTTCTGATTGATCTTGTTCCCGAATTGATAATTGATCATAGATTTGCATCGGCTGCTCATCCTATATGGTGTCTTTGCTGATTGGTCTGGTATGTTGGAGCTCATAGTCTCTTTGTCTCTTGCCGGCTAGTATACTAACATTTCATGCGCCAGGACTAATATCTCCCAACTCTGCCGAGGGATACGAGCCGGCAAAAAGTTCGCAATTCCCGAGATACTGAGTCGAGAAAACCGACCTGCCATTTTGATGTAGTCGCCCAGTAACCACTTGCCTATCGCTGCTTGGTTGCTTGCCGGGCCACAGCTCCTACCTGCTCGAACAGAGACTTTCGATCTTATCGGGTTCGGCTCCGCTCTCCTTACTTCCACAACATAATCAGAACACTTGGCTATAATGGAGTCTTCCCCTGTATCGCAGTACTTGGGTGGGCCGTATATGGTGGTGCTCAAGGAGCCCGAGGGTGAACGTGTCCACGGGATCTTGAGAAATCTCATCCCGGAACATCACCTCACACTCGAAACAGGTAAGAGATATGCGCTTGAGCATTCGAGAATTATCGCTAACCTGCCATAGCCATGGTTATGAGTACCGGCCAAGTCTTCGAGCGGCTTGACATCAGCGCAAAGAACGTCATAGATATTATGCCCGCTGAAAACCCCTGGCCGGGAATGCCTTCAGCTGCTACATCTGTGCCTGTACCAGCGGTCTCCTCAGCGCCGCAGTCATTGCAGGATCCTGCCATTGTGAGTATGGGTCATCCTCGAGGTCATCCCCGGGGTGACACAAACTACCGCCCACCAGCTAATACCGGGGAGAAGCGGGATCCTGTTCCCGTTCTCATTCCTGATCCTGTTCCGAATCCTGCCGACCGCATGACATACTCTTCTCCAGATGAGACCGACACAACTGAGCTTCCTCCTCTTGATGCTCCTATGACGCAACTTAGAATCTCACCACCTAACCTTACCCAACCCCCTACCACAGGAGACGAGGTTTTCGACTTGACCCCGACTACGTCTACGACGCAACCAGGAGGATCCAGGAGAGACCGCCCCAGAGGGTCCCGCGGTAAGAGGCAACGTAAGCCTAAGAGACTTGATGACAGCGGTTCCCCGGCCTCGAATGCCCTTCCAACCAAGGAAGGTGCTGGCTGGAGACAGACGCCGATCCTACAATCCACGAAGTCATTTCAACCCTTTGCAGCGCTCAAGAAAAGCCAGAAGGGTCGGGTCGACCCAAATGCTGACAATGGCTGGGCCTCGGAGGATGTTACGGACGTCCAGGAAGCAGGCGATTTTGACTTCGAAGGCGGCCTTGCTAAATTCGATAAGCGTACGATCTTTAACGAGATGCGACAGCGCGACGAGATCGCCGAAGCTGATCGGTTAGTGTCCCATAATCGTCTTCCACGGCCAAAGCCTGGCACGGCAGGCGGCAAGAACCTTCATTACACGGAGAATGTGCTCGATTTGCCCTCCGGTCCGAAGCTGAACGAGACTCCGGGTGATTTCTGGAAAAGTGAGGCAGACGACGAGAAGCTTGACGGAGGCGGATATCAAAGTGGACCGGGCAGCGGTCGAAGCTCTCGGATGAGAGGAGAGTCTCGAGTGTCGACTAATCGTCGTTCTCAGTCCCGTAAGGCGAGTGCCGCTGCAAGTGGTGGAGCTCCTAGTCGTATTAACTCAGGGGTAAGTAACCACGTCGCCTTACGTGTACAACCATGATGTTTGCAGTCTGCTAACTCGACTTAGCAACCTACTCCTCCCTCTGCTCTCAGCGGACTATATGCCTTGCCGTCTAATCGCCGCATCGAGACGGTCACGCATCTTCAGATGCTGGTAGTTGAGAATGTCGCCCACAATGAATTCGGCCTCACGGAAGATCTAATGGCGGAGAATGCGGGACGCGGTATCTCAGAGGTTGCAATGCGTGCACTCGATGACCCTGCCGTCAAGCTCCGCAATGCTGCAGCTTCGCCTCCTAATAGCTCTACGATTGTTGTACTTGCCGGTAACCATAAGTCAGGAGTCCGAGCAATCGCAGCCGCCCGACATCTTCGCAACCGGGGTATCAACATCCTAGTCTGTGTCGTAGGTATTGAGCGCGAACGGGAATTGCTCGAAGATATCAGGAAGCAAGTCCGGCTCATGCGCAACTTTGGAGGCGTCATCTGCACCAAGTCGGAGCTTTTTGAGCACCTCAGTCAGACCGCCACGACACTGACCTCATCCTCGCAAGCGTCCATCACCCTCATTGTCGACGCACTCCTGGGCCTCACAATCTCGTTCGAAGAGCTCCGCAAGTCAGATCAGGCTACCACCTACGAGCTGATGGAATGGGCAAACCGCAACGAGGCCTTTGTTATGGCCGTCGACGTGCCCAGTGGCGTCGACCCCTCGAGTGGCAAGGTTAACGTCATTGATGGCGCCAAATTGTACGTGCAGCCGCGTTACATCGTCGCACTCGGCGCGCCCAAGCAGGGACTGCTCCGTGCTCTCGAAATGGGCGATGACCAGGGAGACATCCTCACAATCGAGGAATGGAAGCTGTATATTGCTGACATCGGACTCGGCGCCCTCGTCTGGCGCAAGGCCGCTACCAAGATTCGTCGCGGTATTGACTTCGACGATCGTTGGGTCCTGGAACTGCGGTACCAGCGGCGAATGCAGCAGCAGGATTGATTGGTCGGGAGGTTGACGCGCTCGTGATGCTGACTGACTGCCCACCCACTAATTTCAGGTTGCTGCCACTCATGGATGAGAGGTTCATCTGCAACGAGGTTCGTGGGCCTGACGAATCATCTCGCGTCTCTCGATCTCGAATGAAGGGGATGAATGCTATTTCATAGATCCGTGACTGCATGGTAGGGGTTTGCTTCTTCGCTGGATTTCCTCGATGGGTAGACCGACAGCCGTTTCGAGGGCGAGGTTGATTGATATGATTGAGTTTTTTTTTTTTTTTTTTTTTTTTTTTTTTTGTTCGTTTTCCATCACCGTCTAATCATGACCTGGCGTAGAGGCGTGCATACAGAGGATAAAATTGTTTTCTGTATTTTTTCCCCCTTGATCGGAGGAAGCGAGAAGTAAATACCCCATATCTGTGTTTTACGCGTTTCTGCACTTCTGGCCTGGCATCTGCGAGGGGCGTTTACGCGTTGGTT
This sequence comes from Xylariaceae sp. FL0662B, assembly GCA_022376535.1. NCBI lineage: Eukaryota > Fungi > Ascomycota > Sordariomycetes > Xylariales > Xylariaceae > Xylariaceae sp. FL0662B. The sequence continues at coordinate 86,848 of JAJJKD010000118.1, forward strand.
TTGCATTGGTATGTATGCGTGTATCCAGGTTTCGCAGGCAGGAGGCACGAATGCGTGCCTGCCACTCGCCCCGGTTAGGGCGAGGCGGATACATAAACATGGATGGATAGATACAGGGTATTTGAGGGGAGTTAGGGGCGCTTGGGAGCGTGAAATCCAAGGCGGCACCGGGGCATGTTTGTACGTACTGCATGAGTGAATGGATATCCATCCGAGGATGTATACACACACACACACACATATATATTTATATACTTACATAACTTATGAGTCAAGTGAAATCGAGGTGAAAATACAATGTAATTACGGGTGAGTGTAGTAGTCCTTTACAGCAGGCAAGAATTGTGCGGGCTTAACGGGTGGTTTGTAGTGGTAGAGATATGTAAGCAGATAGATAGGGGAAAGGGGGGGAGGTGGAAGGAAGGGTGAAAATTAGAGAGCTTAGCTTTATATGCGGTATATCTTTCAAGACTCGTAAACAATCCTTCTGACTTACTTTTTCATAACGCTAACATACTATTATCCCCCGTCTCTCTCAATCCCGCCCTGTCCCCCTTTCTGTTTTATCTCCGCAGCTATAGCCTAGTAGCTATCCAGAATGATATTAGTAGTAGACACAGAGTTAATATGGCATTTAAGTCTCTTAAGACAAAGGTTTACATTTTAACACAAGGATATGCTTGCTGTACACATTTAACACGTAAAGGATATGTAACACGTAAAGGATATGAAACCCAAGCACAAAAGCAAGTACTCACAATATCTCCTATTGTTTCTCTTTATTCATAGCTTAGTAGCTAACAAATGGTAGACGTGATGAATAAGCATTGCTTTGTCTTGGCCTTTTTTTATAGACATCCCCTTCTGGTCTATGCCATTATCCATCAACTACCCGTCTTTGGGGATGATAAAGTCTCGTAAAGTTCAAAGAATTGCCCTTGATATTAATTACATTGTGATTCTAACTATTTATTTGTCCAGCTCCCTGGTCTTCATCGCAGGGTGTGAAGCCTCCATTCCACTCATGTACAGCAATTAGCTTGGTTATTAGAATAAGCCATCGTGATGGAACTTGGCATCGAAAAACGCAAGGTATGCGTAGTCTGCAGGAGAAGACTACGGCTCGATATGTTCGTTAACGTGCAGACACGCGAGTTAAGAAATAAGTGTCGAGATTGCCAAAACTACTCACAGCGTCACAAGACAAAGACCGAGGCCGCTGTTCAGCCATGGAGCCTCCGGAAGCTATTGTGTGGGAGACGCCGATTAGAAGGAATATAATGGTTTAGCGTCAGCAAGCTATTCTTGAAGATTTAATTTATAGCCTGAGTTTTATACAAAGTGTAACAATCTACATATTCAGACCCAGTGCTCGGAATGGGTATCAACCACTCAGGTTTCGCCTCCAGAGACATCACGGATATGCCTTCAAGGCCGTGACTTGAATTGTGTCTTTGGTATCATCATCGTTTGCGCTGGTCGAACTTCCCCAATTTCATGTCCGCAGAAAACCTCAGACGGTATCTCAACAACACCGCCGTTATAGACTGACCGTTTACCCCAGGTAAACCAACATCCAAGGGGAGAAAATAACGATCCCTCCAACTAGGAGACAAGCACAGTTCCTACACATGAAGGACAAGGTGATTAGCATGGCTGTACGAAAGGGAAAAGGGGTCTTGACGGGTGTTGACGCACATGGTTTCAACAGTTACTGGGCTGGTAGTCGGGAAAGTTAGAACAACACCGAAGAAACAATATCGCACAAGTTCCATGACATTAATAATTAGCCCGAATTTTCCCTGGTTCCAGGGGTCCATTTCCACTTTCTTCCGAATCCTGCTGAGGAAGAAAGACCCAACAGTTAACGCGTATACCACTATAATTGACATAAGAATTTTGGAAATAAAGCCGTAGAATGCATAGCGTTGCCGATCTAAGTAAGCATGATGAGCACCGGAGGAAAGATGCCCGTTCCCATGGCTCTCACAGGGACGTCAAAGCGAGGATCAACAACGGCGAGCGGGATGGAAACTTGTCGCGTGCCATGGCGAAGAGGGCGCGAGTCCCTGAGCCTATAGCACCGACGCCGAAGAGAAATGCGATGAACGTAGATAAAGCGTTTGAGGATACCCCCGGGAACGGGACCGGTTGCGGTGACACATATCTAGCCACCGGTCAGAAAACATCTCATATGGACTGAGCCTAACGGATATCTAGTGGAGACAAAGAGGATACGAACCGATACACCCGAGTCGGCGGAGGCATCTTCGCAATTGGGCTCGATAGAACGCCGTCGAGATCACCAATGCAGAACAAGAATGCAATAATAAAGGGGAATACAAGAAGTCCATTTGCGAGGACATTATAGGACACTATTCAAAAGTCGGTTAGCTCTTTCGTTATGACCGAACGGCCTCGTGGAGGTGTTTAATACTTACTGGCGCTTGGGATCGTTCTTGAGGCGTGTTGAGTCTCTTTGCAATTTCCAGGCTTGAGAAGCCGTACACGGCACTGAGAATCCCAATACACCACGCCATGCCATCATTCTAGCCACTATAATTCTGAAACCCTGTGAAACCCCATCTGACAGTGTGTTTCTGTGGTGTGCATATAAGCAGAACAATGATGGCGATGTATCCAACTACGTGAATCATCATCGCGAAACCACTTTCCGGCTACGTGTAACTATCTCAGGATATGCATCGAAAATTTGCCCGAGATAGTTAAGAACTTCATGGCCTTGGCACTGAATAAGTGTAGACCCGCGTCAATAAGCATAAGTCGAGAAAATATCTACACAAGGATGTCAGGATATGCTGCCAAAGGGATAGTCTAGTTCCGCGGCTTTCATATCTTACCAAAACCATATGCTATCTTTCTACAACATTATCTTACGAGAAATTATGAGGGAGGCCTGTAGTTTAACTGCAATCCCAGACATCACGCTTGTAATCCCGAGCCAGAGCGTTCCCAGAAGAAGGTAACCCGTTATGAAGCCCCGGGGTTGTGTGTTTAGCAACGTGGTATCACCTAAGGATTCTTAGTAGCTTTTAGTTTTCTGTCATCGAATATGTGTAAGTAGGTATCATGTGTAAATTTGACTAGCTGGAGGTTTCTCCAAAGTAAGTCGTGAAGCTCCTCGCCTAGAGATATACCCGGTCTCGTGAAAAGGAAGCAATTCTCGAGTGTATTTGATTCCCGAAGCGATCAATCATCACACCAGTTATTATTCTAAGTCTGAATAGATTAGTGATAAGTAGCCATAGGAAGTTGGAAGGAGGGGCCATTAGAAATCGAATAAGGATCGATGCTCTATTATTAAATATAACCTACAGTGATAGTACAAGTTGAACAAAATGCGTCGACTTCTTATAATGTTGATTACATATTTTAGAACATAGGAAAATAGGTATGGCTTTATTCATAGTCAAATTCCAGGTTCCCGAGAAATAGAAGTCGAAACTTAGACCACGAGATGTGTAGCCTAGCATCAATTCACACCATGTAGCCTCTAATCGAGCGCATACGCCGACACAACAAGATCTCCTGATTTACTGCTCCGTTCCTCCCCATCCCATGAGTATATCAAGTCCCCCTCACCAAGCTCATATTCCGTATGTTATGCTGACGAGAACTCCACAAACTTGAGCTTGTCGACGAATTCGCTGCAGCTCAAAGGTGGAACAACCGCACGATTAATCAATTCCTCTTGTTTCCTCAGCAGAAGAGGCATTAGCCCTGGCACTTGCTTGAATTCCTCGAGTTTGTCGGGTCCTATGCCTCTTCGGACCGAGTCTCTACTAGCCGCTAGTACGACGTAGCAAGTTCGAAGATCAGTAAACTTAGAGAGTATACCGGAAAGAAAACCATTCCATTGGGAGTAGTTTCCTAAGATCGAACCAGCTAATCGGTCCAGCTCCAATCCTCCCGTAGGTGGCATATAATTATGCCAGAAGTTTCTTGTCCGACAGTGACCAGTGTCGATGATGTTCTGAATCCGGTGGTAATCTCCATGCATGGTCATGTAGTTGGTGTACAATTGAACAAGATCGTCGGGACACGCCATGTAGTGAGCAAGGACACAGCCGTTGCCATTCATTTGGGTGTAATTTACGGAGAAGCGGATGTTGTAGCGCAGATTCGCTAGCCTCTGGGTATCCCTGTTGACATAGAAGATCCTAGGGACTTGTTGATATTTGCGGACCAGCCGATATTGGCGGAGCCTTCGATCTCGTTTCTGGATTGTTCTTAGGTGGGGCATCGCTACTTTACGGGAGGACTTTTTCAAGACGGGTCGAGGGTCGAGACTGACAGTGCGAGGCTTTGCCATCGCGAACTCCCAGATAATGAATTGAAGCTCTGGCGGCAGGTAAGGGAAAAGATGGAAAGTAGTAGTCTCTCGGCTTGGAGGAGTACTCGCCGGACCGCGTGTGTCGAGAACATCTAGGGTCTTAGGTTGGGTGAGTGCTCCCGTGGATGCGGCAGTGAGCTTGGCAGCCATGATCAAGGTAGCAGCGTGGTCAAGTCGGGTGATTCGGTTCTTTGACGATGATCTGTGAAGCTTCTTAAGGAACGAAATGATCCCAGTGACGGCTAGATCCCTTACCTTGTGTAATATTCTATTCTGAAAATGGGAGACCTCCTAAGCTGCACCGGAAAGATATGCAGATGAGAAGAATGATCAACTGATATCACTAGAGGAAGGGGTGAGAGATGTGTATGTAGGAAGGCATGCAAATGGACAGATGAAGATGGGAAGGATGCTCCTTGATGAAGAAGATAGAATCTTGTTCTGAAATAATAGGACCAAATCTTGTGTTTAAATAGTAGGAACAGCTATTGTCGTGAAACAATAGGAACAACTATTGTAGTGGTAGTCAGAAGATGAGTCAAGAGACCTTCATTAGTGTGGGTCGTACCAACCACGTCACGTTGATATCTTGAATCTGACAGAGTGAGAGTGAATGAAGGGTGGAGTGAGTGTAGGGTGAAGTTATAAAAGGGGCAAACACCTATACATATATACGGGCCGTGGCCATACGTAGGGCCGTTGTAGTCATGGGTCTCAGCCTTACAGCCCTACCTTCAAGAATCTAGGGATTCGCGTAATGGATATTCAGGTGTAAAGGAGAACTTACGTCATCTATGGAAATATATTTATTTACAAATTTAGCAGCATGATAAATGCGTGAGGAGGCGGTGGGAAAAAAGGAGTCAAGCCGCTCCTAGGCCTCGCGGTTGTAGACCAACTTGTAACTCTTCTTTGCGTCACGTTTACAAAACTAAGCACAGCTACAATTAGCCCGTAACCAAGTACTGGTATTAAGTGCTCGATTCCGATATATCGTATACAAGAATTGAAGCAATTACTTGACATGACTTAACATGATTCAGCTTGACTCTAGGTGTTCTTCTTGGTTGTTAGCTGCTGGCCACTGACCGCTCCGTGCTGTACCCTAGGTACTGGGACTGACTGTCACGTCTGTGGGCATCCTCTAATGATTTTCCTATCTCAGGTCATTTGGTGGTGACAGGTTCCTTGTTTTCATCTAGATAGATGACTTGCCTCCTTGAAGCCATCGTTTCGCCAGCACTCTCGATATACCAATGCCTTCCAACAAATTCGCTCGTGTTTAAGGTAGTAGTCGATCTACTGCTATTAGATAACCTCATGCAACAATTCAAGGTCAAACTATTCAACAGGTCGACTAAAACCAGAAAATGAATTCAGAGACAACTTCAGGAGCAGTAAATGAAGATTCCAGGGGGTATTTTATAGGCTAATCAGTCAAGCTGAGTTGTGAACGACCTCAAACGAATTGAAAAGATCGATTAATTGACCTCACCTGGTGTACCCATGTTCTAACACAACATACTTTAGGATAACTGTCTGATTTCCTCGTAGTAATTGCCTTATGATAATTTGGTGGTGTTTGTCTGGCTACTTCAAAACATTCTTATTCAGTGGTTCCACGATCTAGGGACAAATATCCCTCATTCTCGATGCGATGGCGAGATAAGCCGAAAAAGGGGGAGGCAGACATTTACAGGAACTCTTGTCCCACCAATGCACGCCGATACGATAAACAAAGGTATTGACGGCCAGAACCTATCTAATATATATCTTCTAACTACACGTCTACATGTATTTATGGTTATATATTAGTTCAAAAGATCTCAGTCATGATTCTGCAATTTAATCCAAAGAGGCGTAATGAATTTCGTTGTCATTCATGCTTTCTTAACATAACAAATGGAGACAAACGCGGACACTCGATGCGGGTCTGACCGATTTATAAGGTTATACCAATCAGTGGCCCATCCTAGTATTATAAATAAATCAGTAAAGGAGTCATCTTCGATGCATATAGTACGACGTCGACGACCCTGCGCTGTAACCTAAGGTTTATGGTGTTCCCACAGCCCCAAATCTTGGTCTTGGTCAGGCGGGGGAGGCTTCGGCTCTTCTAGATAACATATCGACAAATTTGTTAATAAATCAGCTATGTTAATTTCTGACAATGGCCTTTTTGTATTTGAAGTGATTTCGTAGGCTGTAAGCCTTCATTAAAAAATTCGGGTTTGGTCTTTGTGTATGATTGCCACTAATATGAGTGTCTTTCCAAACATCAGGAGATATTTTGCTCTCCTATTAATCTTCATACTCACGTGCTTGGGCTCTCCTGCTCTTGAAGGCAGTGACCACAACCGTTCTGAAGCATGCGTTAATCTGCAATATGATGGTGATATACTTCGTGGCGACCTTATTTTGAGGAATGGAAGAATTCATACAATGGATACTGGCAGCAGCGTCAATTCGGTCGTAGCCATAAAAGGGGGTAAGATTGTCTATGTTGGAGATTACCTCGAGGACGCACGCCAAAATTTTGACTTTGCTCCTCCCTCTATCGACTTACAGGGCCGCGTGGCCATTCCCGGCCTCATCGATTGTCACAACCATATCGTCTTAATGGGCAATAGACCTGGTTACCATACGCCGCTAGAGAATGCCTACTCCATTGCGAACGTGCAGGATACCTATCGGTTGCGGGCTAGTACAATGCCTAGCGGTAGATTCATCACTACAATTGGCGGATTTCATCCGAACCATTTCTCTGATGGAAGACTCCCTACTCTTGCCGAACTCGACCTAGCATTACCCGAGCATCCCGCGTTTATATCATATGGATTTAACGGGCCGAGCGTGACAAACAGCCTTGGAAAGGCCTTTTTTGAGACCTCAGAGCAGCCCGTCGTCGTATCAGAGAACGGCGCTATCACTGCTGGGCAGGAAACGGGCAAAGCCTTGTTAGCTCTGCGCAAGCAGCTCACCTTCGAAGATCGCAAGCGGGGTGTGCTCGATGCTATGGCATATGCAGCATCGCTCGGGGTAACCACGCACCTTGATCAAGGCGCATTTCAAGCTACCGGCACGCCTTCGGACGGTGCGGCTAGCGAAGATCTCTATGCAATGCATCTGCCATGGCTGTCTGTATATGACGACAACCAGGGGATCATTCGACTGCGCATCAACTTCTTGCATATGGATGACACTATCGATGTTCCGACAGTCCAGCAGAGGCTGCTCAACACGTTCAAATTCTTTGGGAACGACATGGTTCGCACCGGAAGCATAGGGGAGTTCATCACAGCCAACTACACAGGGGGTCCGGTTTTTGAAGAAGCGGCCGGTCGCATTGCTGAAGCTGGCTGGCGCCTCGAAATCCACTCGTTGACTGATACGGACTTCCAAACCCAAATCCAGGCGTTCGAGGCGGTAGACGCAAATCGCAGCATTGAGAATCTTCGGTGGGTGATAGCACACGTTCCACGAATCACGAAGGAATACCTTAGCCGCCTTAAGAAACTAGGGGGTGGAGTGAATCTATCTAGTTACCAATATCTGGCTGGTGCCGGACCGCAAGCCGGACCGCCGTTTCGAGATGTAGTGGATAGCGGGATACCGGCCGGAATCGGGGCCGACGGCAGTAAGTAGCACCCGAATCATTTGTTTCCCTCTTTGGTCCTGATGTAAGGGCAACAACTCCCTACCAGGATTATACCAGTTCAACATCTTAGAACTTGGTTTACTACAATTTCCCGTTGCCGGCCAAACTACCCAGAAAATGGAAATACTCATTCTTAATGCTACAGTGCAAATCGCCCCTATGAACCCATGGGTCCATGCCTATTACGCCACCACCGGCAAGAACTCCCTTGGCCAGCAAATCAATGCCGGCCAACAAATAACCCGGGAGGAGATGCTGTATTTATACACTCGCGCCAATCAATGGTTTCTGGGAGGCCCAGACGAACACCTGTTAGGGGCTATTGAGGTTGGGCGCCTTGGAGATATCGTTGTGCTAAGCGATGACTATTTCTCTATCGCGGATGAGGATCTCAAGACCCTACGGTCGGTCTTGACGGTTGTGGGTGGTGTTGTGGTACACGACTCGGGGGAGTTGGATGCTAGTTGTAACTAGTACAGGTTGAGGAGGCATCCTACTGTAGCTCGGAAGCATGTACCTAGTGACCTTTCGTCGATTGATAAGAATCAATTTACATGAAAAATATGTTGATATGATCGATGCTACAGAGGCTCAGCGCAGTAGGGAGAATTATGTATTGTATTAGATCTGCAGTGGATAACGAATTAAATACGACTAGATCTCTACGTTACCGGATATTGTAGTAAGAGTAATGATTAAGAAACGTCTTGAGGATGACACGTTGAGTAATCCTTGAAAACTGCGTAATTGCGGCTATATACCAGTGAAGGTTCATCAATCGACACAGTGAAGTATATGAGTATGGCTAACTATTGTAATCGAGCTAAGGTATGGCGTCAGCAAAGCTGAGGCATACCGAACTTAGTGAGATATGGTGTGGGATGAAACGTAAAAGCTGAGGTCATGAGTCTAATACACATACTAAAAAATATATATAGGAGCCTAGCAGTTTCAATGAGTATTGGTTAATGAATAGGAGGACAATCGAAAGTTGAAATCTGTCGTAGGTAAGGTTTGGACAGGACAGGTCCGCAGCTGTTTATTGTATATTCAAGCGCCGTTCGGTTCCCATCCCGGTGGTGCAAGTTCAGAACTATTTGGACCGAATCCAGGTGCAACTGTGCAAAACTGTCAGACGGCGGGTCTCTCTAAACAACGTCAAGCTTCATCGTTTCATGCATACCCGTAGTCCCCACCAGCGTCCAGTCTCCGCTAGATCGAGCACTCTGCCATTGCCATTTCGCTACGACGACCTGCGGCTGCTCGCCGTCGAAGATATCAGGCCCCAGCACCTTTTTGACGACCGGGTTTCCGTCGTCGTAGGACAGGGACAGGGTCAACGGAGCACCGGCGTAGTAATGCCAGACCTCAACGGCGTCCACTCGATGCCAAACCGAAGAGCCGGCGGATCCCTCGAGGAGGTAGTAGATGGCGGTGCTGGCGGAGCGGTTCCCGCACGAAGCCGTGTCTTCAAAGGTCTGAATATAGTAGCCCTTCTCCTCATTGGGAATGAGTCCTAGCTTGTCAACCACCTCCTGAGCGGTGCGGTGCTTTGGACCGTGCGCAGTGGTCCCCGGTGACAATGCCGCAAGAATGCCGGCAATTGGAAGAAGGCGAAGCATGTTCTTAGAAGGTATTAGGAGGAGTCATTGGATCCTGAGAAAGTATGTGAAGGATGTCGGAAGGGCATGAAGGGGTACGGAATCATGGGTAAGATGTAATTAAACGCGTTAACTAGTGATGAATGAAGGTATGTAAGCGGCGCAGCAAGCAGGGGATGATTAGTTTGCGTGATCCAAGGGTTCCGACCTCAGTCTGCATGCCACAAGCATCAACCCGTGGCATCCGTAATATTTTAGATTCCTCTCTACTCATTAGTACCTTTACGCTATTTCGCGCGAAATTCGCTTTAGGTTACCTTATTCGCTAGCTCCTTGAACTGTGTAATACTGTACGGTATGCCCTACCTATGTAGGTAAATAAATAATAAGTGTCAAATAATACGCGTGCTAGTATCGACGCCCCGCATCTGTACCTAATGGATCTTTAGACTCTAGTGATGACACTTCTCTACGAAAGTAATAATGTACAGTAGTGAGTAGTCTGCGTTTACTACAGCAATTAGTAAACATAGGCATGTAAGGGAGTGATTTTACCAACTAGCAAAACCATCAATTCCGACCCAGTCTTAGGATGCAGTTGGAATATAACAGGTAGCACAGCATACTTACTAGTTGGCGTGACTCTTGAGCAATTAGTCGACTGTTGACTGTCTGGGTGGAAATTAAGGGGGAAGCAACAAGAACCTTGGCTTGGATCGTAGCACATGGTGATGATGATTGCATGTAGCTTCTCTTCGTTCATAACCAGTTCTAACCATGTATGCATTGGGGCAGAGACGATATCAGGGCTCGACAAGACTCTCATTCCACCTAGGCCTGTAATCACTTAAGCCGTCCACGAGTGATCACTAATTTCATAGTGGTTGTAGCTCTCCATGTTCATTATGTAGAGACTGAAGCCCATATCTAGGTCGCAATGTTGGTACTTACCTAATAGCTCGTGTTCTACGAGTATCGCCGAACCTCAAGTCTCTATACCTATGTCCAGGATCCGGCGGTACATCCCCGGTATCCCATGCGGCCGGGGCTGGCCCCATCTCGAACTCTAGCAAACCATCTTCTCCTCTAGGACGCACAATATCTGCGTGGCTGATCCAACTTCTGTTCCACGCCTCCCCGTTAACTTTGAGGCTCTGCACATACGTTCCGGTCTCTAACCCCGTAGCCTTGATTCTTAGCATCTGGCCGCCGTCGCTGAGCTTCATCGTGATGTCCTCAAAACGCGGCGCTAGGACGAGGTACACCGGCTGCGTCACTACGGGGTATAGTCCGATCATATTACAGATCAGCCAACTGCTCATCGCGCCTGCGTCGTCGTTCCCGGGTATGCCCGAACGTCCGGTGTTGTAGTATTGGTCGACGACCTCGCGCGACCGCGCGACCGACCTGTGTTGCCGCTGCGGAAGGTAGTTGTACAGGAAAGGCGTCATGAAGCTGGGCTCGTTCCCCGGGTTGAAGATGGTAGTGCCCGCGTTGTTGCCGCCCTGATTCGATCTCGTGAGGCCCGGGATGAACATCGTGTCGAGGCGGGCCTCGGCTGCTTCGGGACCGCCCGTGAGCGAGATCACCGTCTCCATGTTGAATGGGAACGTCCAGCTGTATTCCCATCTGGGCCGGTTATGGTTAGCATCTAGGTGTTTGCTCAACTGGTAAGTACATAGAACTTACGGAATACCCTCGTAGCTTATGCTGTCCCACTCGCACGCTCCACGAGACAGAGAGGATCGTAGGTCTGGTAGCTGCCATTAGGGTACATCGGAGCTAGAAATCCCGTGAAGTTCAGTAAGTGTGAGTGATACATCGCCGTGTAGAACATCACAAGTTGCGTCTTGTTTTTTGTCGTGATATCGATCTTTGACAGAACATCTGAATTCCATTTCTTTTTGGCATCATCTTGGACTGTTTCTAGGTCCCAATGGGGAATTTCGTCCAGGAATTGACACGCTCTGTCTGTCGATACCCAGGATACCCCGACTTTAGACGTGATTGTCGTGGCGCTGGAAGGAAATCTGAACAAGGCACCAATGCGATCCGCATATTGATAACCAACGATTCCGCCCTCGATCCAGGCCTGGTTCGTGAATACCGGTTTGACGTCAGTAGTATTTGGCCAGTACGGGTCGGTTGCTTTTCCTGAGAAGAACAATGACTCCGACGGCTGTGTATCGAAACGACCACAGAAATATACACGATAGTCACCACCTAGAATCGTCAGCTTGTAAGATCCAACCTAGGCAGATGTATGCCAGAAATCCGCCTTACCCCACCCCCAACCTTCTCGATAGACCCCGTAGCCCGAATACCATGTGCCGTCTTCACTTCTTTCGAGTTTGCCGTTACTATACTTTTGCTGCTTATTTCCCGCACTTGGTAGGTAGTGGCTCAGGTCGACAAGAATATATCGTTCACCCCCCTCTTTCGGATATTCGTATCTTATGATCCCAGCATGCATACTTGCGCTCATCTCAGCGGTGACGCCGTTTTGTAAGTGCGTCTTATAATAACCTACACTCGCGATATCTTCAACAGCTCTTGGTTGCATGTAGGTCAGATTGTCCAGTACATTCACGCCGCTTAAGGCTGTGAGTGGCATTTGAGGTATCAGACCATATGTCGGTGCACCTCCCGTACCGCTCTCATGGAGCATCGTGATGGCGGTCACGTTGCCATCTGGGGTATAACCACCATTTGCAGAATCTATTCGCATTGATCGTTAACAACAACCGATTCATGAAATGTGTGAGACCAAAGCCGGAAAATTTTCTGAGGCGAGCAGTTGCGCAACAGTATACAAGCACTCGCACAAAGCGTGAAAATGCTCACGCTAATAGTTGTGGACTGCTTCATGGGCACCGCGACATTCAGGTCTCCAGGAGGCAGGATATAATCCCAGGTTAGAAGAGATGGCTATAGTAATGGTAGGAGCAGAGGAGTACTGATGTTGCATATATCGAAATTTCTCCATGACGGGCACCAGAAGCAAATACCTACATATCTTGGCTTCGCATTTTCCAATTCTATCTTCAACCCCACGATACCCCAGCATTTCCCCAGTCTCAACCCCCGCAGCTTCTAATGACATAGGTAAACTTGGCTCTGTAAACTTGGCTCGGGGATGTTTTCCCCAACTTCGGTATAGTAGTATTATTATAGTATCGATACCAATAGCTTCGCCCCCATTCCGCCCCGGGATTGAAGGCGGCCGAAGCAGGATCTCTCTCTCTCTTCTTTTTTATTTTCTTTTCTTCATACTATATATGGATAATAAGAACCTCAAAAACTGCACCGCGCTTCAATTCGAACCTTGCTCTTAAAACGACTTATGCACAACTTAGGTTAAGTACACACGTGTACCCCTGTCAGACTACTTTAAGTATATGCGTAAGTAGTTAAGGTTAGTTGATCACGTAGTGGATCAAACGGCTGAGAAGTTCGCTGATGACTAGGATTTACGTTGCATTTCTAAAGGTAGTTCATGCATGCAGCATCACTGTGATGTCCTACCTACCTCTACAGTAACCCGTAAACCTACCTGGCAGCCCTGGCAGCCCTGGTGGAGATATAGTATTACACAGTAACGAAAGATTGTCAGACGACGTAGAAGGATGCCTCGGCACCGTTCACCGTACACTACACACACATACATAAAGTACATGTACATACCACGTGGAAAAGGTCTCACCACACCACCGCAGGTCCCCGCAGGTCCCCGTACCTAATATATGTACCGATATACATACGTACCATATGTAAGTAGTCCGTAAAGCGACATATGGTGCCTACATGGTAGGGATGCTATACCACCAGACTCGTCTCGTTACATATACAAATGGCTCTATATCAGAAGACAGACTATTGATCGACTTCAGTCAAATAAAGAACGTCTACCTGCGTAGTGTACAAGATTTACTTCTCGCTTCACATCTACCTACCTACGGTAACCTACCCGAAATACATACTTGTCAACCTTAACATCAAAAATAATGGCGGGCGCAGACGACGCAGGGCCTCAAGCCCCCGTCATCATCGTAGGCGGGGGTCTGGCCGGTCTAGTCGCGGCCTTCGAGCTCTCGCAGCGGAACGTGCGCACGGTGATCGTCGACCAGGAGGGCGCGCAGAACCTCGGCGGCCAGGCCTTCTGGTCCCTGGGCGGGCTCTTCTGCGTCGACTCGGCCGAGCAGCGGCGCATGGGCATCCGGGACACCCGGGCGCTGGCGCTCCGCGACTGGATGGGCTCCGCCGCCTTCGACCGCGACCAGGACTACTGGCCGCGCCGCTGGGCCGAGGCCTTCGTCGACTTCGCCGCCGGCGGAATGGAGACCTACGTCAAGGACCGCGGCCTCAGCTTCGTCGTTAGCGTTGCCTGGGCCGAGCGCGGCGACGGCACCGCCGACGGCCACGGCAATTCCGTTCCTAGGTTCCACATAACCTGGGGTGCTGGGCCCGAGCTCGTGAGGGTCTTTGCGGAGCCCGTGCAGGCGGCGGAGCGGAAGGGTATCGTCGAGTTTAAGTTCAGGCATATGGTGGACGAGCTCCTGGTCGATGAGAAAGGCAGGGCGAGCGGTGTTCGCGGACGGGTGCTGGAGGCGGATGACGCAGCTCGAGGGGTCAAGACGTCGAGGAGCGTGGTTGGCGATTTCGAGTTGCATGGCGCGGCTGTCATCATTGCATCTGGCGGTATTGGGGGCAATGTGGAGGCAGTGAAGAAAGCGTGGCCTATAGATCGCCTTGGCCCGAAGGTGCCTGAGAATTTTGTCATCGGCGTCCCTGCGCATGTGGACGGCCGGATGATGGGGATCTCCGAGGCAGCTGGTGCCAACATCATTAATCGGGACAGGATGTGGCACTATACTGAGGGCTTACAGGACTGGGAACCCGTATGGCCTGATCATGGTATCCGTATTTTACCAGCGCCGTCGTCACTATGGCTCGATGCGAATGGCAAGAGGCTCCCCCCATTTCTCTACCCCGGGTGTGATACCCTAAAAACGCTCAAGTATATCTGCAGCACAGGGTACGACTACAGCTGGTTCATCCTCGACCAAAGCATCATCGCGCGCGAGTTCGCGCTCTCGGGCTCGGAGCAGAACTCCGACCTGACGGCCAAGAGCATATGGCAGCTTCTGAAGAACCGGCTCTTCAGCTCCAAGGGGACAAGCCACGTGCAGAACTTCCAGAAGCACGGCAAAGACTTCGTCGTGCGGGATAACCTCGAGGACCTGGTGGCGGGCATGAACGAGCTGGCCAAGATCGCGGCCGGTCCCGCGCTCGATTACGCCCGCGTCAGAGAGATCGTGGAGGCGCGCGACGCCCAGGTCGAGAACAGCTACTGCAAGGACGCGCAGGTGATGGCGATCCGCAACGGCCGCAACTACTGGCCCGACAGTTTCAGCCGCGTTGCGCCCCCGCACAAACTCCTCGACCCGAAGCACGGCCCGCTGATCGCCGTGCGGCTGAACCTGCTAACGCGCAAGACCCTCGGCGGGCTGGAGACGAACCTAGAGAGTAATGTTATGAGGTCGGATGGCAAGCCCTTCGCAGGCCTCTATGCCGCGGGCGAGGCAGCTGGGTTTGGTGGCGGCGGTGTCCATGGGTATAATTCCCTCGAGGGCACGTTCTTAGGCGGGTGTATTTTCTCCGGTCGAGCCGCTGGACGGGCTGTTGCTGACGAGCTGTTGGGCAAGCTATGATAAAGTAAAATATCCTTGTAAGGTTAAGAAAACTTTCGGTTCCTTGGTGATACCTATGGAGTTTGGGTAGGTGCTATGTGATGACTGCAGCGGAAGCTGTTCTCTTAGGCGGTCTCGAGCTTGAATGTTAAGCTTTCAAACTACGTTCGATTCTCTCAATATCAAACAATCTCAAATACTACTAGAAGAACTTGTTTCATGGTTGACTGGTACCGATGACATCCTCTCGAATGCTTTGCCACTAATGATACTACCCGGTATGACGAACCCGCCGAGGGCAGAATCCTTTCACGATCAACGACAATCCAATACTATCAATTAAAATCCTAGTGCGAGTATCAATCAACTAGACTACGTACAGATTGGGATAACGTAGGTACAATATACCTTCCTTGACGCTAGTGAAGTATAAAGTCAAGCTTCAGTGCCCCCGTTGCAAACCCCTGAAATGATCCGAACAGAGACACTACCTACACCCAACAGGAATAGACAAAACCTCAAGGCTCATTCACTTTCATAAGCACCATGTGAAGGCTACACTGACCCCAAACGCATATCCGATGCCCGTATGCAGTTCGTATAGACCTATATGTCTGGAAGATTGAGCGTGTCGTAGTCGTTGATGATTATAAGCATCAACACGAAAAGGCCGAAGCAACGACAACACTAGTGGAAAGCGATCACATTCGACGAGTAGACACCACCTTGCCAGCACCATCGGCAAAGCGGCCCTGTTCCCATCTCTCAATAAAGCTGTTAGCCTCAAAGATCGGGTGCATCGGTTTGGCATCCAAGACTTTGGCCAGTATCTCTGGATGGCTGAATCTCTGTCCTGTCTGCTTGAAAAGATACTTAATCGGGTTCGTCACTAAACTGAGCGCTCTGCATGACGCAGTTTTTCTTTACCGACATGTATCGATCAATAACCTCAAGATCGACCAGACCGGCAGCTCTCCATGGTCCTCCTTTATGATAGACCTTGACCTTGCTCTAAGAAAACATCAAACTAAGCTTTTGGACGTCGAAGGGGTGATCAGCTAGCTCGTCTTCATGTCAATCGGAGCCCTTAGCGGCGGACAGCACAATTTTATGAATGGCCTCAAGTCGGTTGTCTCTGTGCTCTTTAGCCTGTGCATTCCTTTTGATGAAGATGGTGTTTCTATCAAATCCCCCGAGTTTGACAAATGGAACTGCATGGGTAGCAAATTTCTCGGTCTTCACAGGCGTGCAGTATAAGTGAAATCAATATGTTTATCAAAATGGCGATATAATAATATTCGGATTATTATAAATTATTGGTTCTATGCGTGAGCAAAGTTGCGAGAAGCAATCTTCCCAGGGGGGTTGAGACGATCTGCCGAAGACAGGATGTTAGATACTTAAATGATATATGTCCTTCGCAAATCGAAAGGCAATGTCTCTTGAAGGCAACTAGACTTACGAGAGACCGTGACTACAGCTGAAGGATAAATTTAGAAATGAACAAAAAGCTGCAAATCTGCACACTTCAAGGTTCTTGCATTCGAGGGCTCATAGTGAGGCGGCCATACCTGATTAGCATAACTACTGAATCATACTCCATCGCCTACTTATGCCCAAGACAAGAAATTGAGAACTATATATATATAGATATCATACACGACCCTCTTATTCACAGCGATTTGGGACAGGGTGGTTTAGGGAGGGACAGTCGCCCATTCAAGTTTCAGCTAATGCACACTCACGAAAGTGACGGTTTTGAACTCGCAAACGCCAGCATCCATGCAAGCATACAGTCAGCCAGTCAAGCCTACTTGCCTGCCCTGCGATAATACCGCCTCACATTCCGAAACAACTCAGTCCACCTTGCCTTGCCATGCCTTATCACTGTACTGTAACAGACCCCCGCCCCCTTCCTAACTCCGCGTACTCTCCAACACAGCCTTGACCATCGCATTGCCGACCTCGATGGCCTCGGCAAACCTCGGCTCGAAGAACCGCTGCGTGACGAGGAAGCGCTCGCGCCAGCCCTCGAAGTGACCGAGGCCGACGCACTCGGCCCAGCCGCGGGCCGCGAAGGTGAACTCGAGGTCGTCGGAGCGGAACGTGTTGTCGGCGACGGCGATGCGCAGGACCTCGTCGAGGCGGCCCGGGTCGCGGAACAGGTGCTCGGTGACGCCGAGCCACAGGCGGAAGAGCGGGGTGCTGCAGATCATGTGCTCGTAGGGCACGGTGCCCAGCGCGCTCCAGCAGTCCACCATCGCCAGCAGCGACAGGTGGTTGTTGGGCAGCGGCCGGTCCGGCGTCCGCCCCAGCGAGAACTGGTCCAGCACCGAGTCCCGCAGCAGCGGCTTCGTGCCCCATAGCGGCGCGTCCGCCTGCCCGAACACTTTCTCTTTGGCTGCGAGAACTCGCGTCCGGAGCTCGGCGAGGTGGCCCTAGGCGCGGGCGGGTTAGTCGGTGGTCTTCTGCCTTATTTTATTTAAATCAGGGGGAGATGAGGAGTCGTGACGCCGGGGCTCGCTCTCGCAAGCGGTAAAAGGCATCTCTCTGTGTGTGTACAACGTTTATGCATATACAACGCCACTAAATGCACCCCTGACTCGAGAAAGGCCGACCACAAAATGGAACCTACCCCAAGCATGAGCTTATACAGCTCCGTAACGCTCTTGGCGTACTGATCGATCTGCATGCGGGCCTGAGGATTGAGAATGGCCAGCCCGGCATAGACGTGCCACTTCTGGGAGTAGATGCGCATCGTGAGGTTGATCTTGACGTTCTCGATGCCGCCGACGTAGCGGGCGCCCTCCCATGGAAACTGGCGCATGCTATGCCAGGCCTTGCCCATGCTCAGGAACGCCGCGTGCGTCACTGCCTGCGTGTCCGCCGTAATGCGGTCGTGCTCGTGCGCCGACAGGTATACGTGCGTGCTCTGCAAACAGCGCAGCACCGTCTCTACCTTGTTGAAAGAGGCGTCTGAGGCGCGGTGTTTGATGAGGACCTGGATGTTTAGGACTAGTGAGCATAGACAGAGAGCTAGGGAGAGCGGGAAAAGGGTGTGAGGGAGTTGAATCAAGTATAATTCACGGGTATGCTGTTACCAGAGGTTGATCTTTCGGGTCTACCCTAGGGCCGTGGAGAGAGTGACAGGATACGATGTCGACGTCGATGGGGAGGTGCTCCTCAAATGCCTTGATCTCTGGATCTTTGCAAGATGTTTGTCCGCCCACGATGGCATTCAGCTTTGTTGCTAAATGGTAGATATTTGTTTAGTGGATGTAGTGCTACAGAAACGTGCAGCGGTACACTAGGTCATCGCACATACACGGGCCGTATTCAGCAACAACACTGTCGATAGATGCTGCCTCTACACTGTAGATGATATAGTCGCTCACGCGAGACACTAGGTGGCCATTTCGCAGAATTTGTATATTGGTCTGAAATAACATCTCAGCATGGATTTCTTCCGAGACTGGAGATAGACTACACGTATGTACCCTGCTGGCGAACTCTTGACTAAGATTCTCATACTGGTCTTCCTTATCGCATGCCATGATCCTTCCGACAGACATCGTTAACACCTCGAAGATCCACACGATGTGGGTAGTTACGGGCAACAGTCTATAGTCCACACGTTAGCACACCGCTGCCGGAAAAAGTGCAGCCAAACGAAATGTAAACGTGGAAGAGCTTCAGACAGAATTGAAAAGGTAGCTGAGAAGTTACATCATGGAAAGCCAAAGACAACACCGGGAACCAGAATGGCCCGTATCCAGTATGCCAACGGCAATGCTCGAGCCAAATGCACTCAAGTCATCAGTCGCAAGAGAGAACAAAGAGCAGGAAAGAAATCGACTTACCAGATAAATGGTCAGGGGCTTAGATGCAACAGAGTGATCATTTCCAGAACACAAGGCTTTTCTTCTTACCTCCAGCCGGCATCGCTGAGCCTTCGTGCGTACATCTTCCCCATGTCTCCCATGCCTATGATGCCGACGATGAAATTCTCCATGTCGGGAGGCACGCCGGAACTGTTGGCCGTCGACATGTTGCTGACTGCGAAACTTGCCTGTCTCAATTGACCAGTCAAACCGAGAGGATCGACAGAGATGAAAAGATCATATTCTTTGAAGCCTCGGGGGAAGTCTTGGGCTCAGAGTTTAACTGCGCCAAAAGGACAGTAGGTATATGAAGCTCTGGGACGGGGTTTGAGGATGGGAGAAGAAAGAGTCGGGTGCAGGAAATCAAATTGAAATGAATTAGAATTTCGCGTGGTGCAGGTGGGGCCTCAAGAAACGGAATAATCGACGTCCGCAGAGTGTGGCTGGTGAATCCCGAGCATCTGTAGGTACCTTGTACACTGCGCCTACATGTACCTAGGTTCTAAACCCAAAAGACCCCACGTTGCTTCATACAGTGGATGTGTACACTGAAGGTTACGTAAGGGGTCTTGGTCCTACATTAAATTATGTATATCCATCCATACATGTATTAACTTGCTATCATATTCATATCAGACAACATATAATCCTCTAGGCTGGTTGAATACGAATTTTTCCGTACATACTAACTGACATGGGCCAAAAGCGCGCAAACAAATAAACGATGAACGGCCTCTTCGCCCTCGGCTCCAACGGCTCCGGCCAGCTAGGCATTGGGCACAGGGAAGATGTCTCGGTGCCGAAGCAGGTGCAGTTCGCCTCCTCCCCGCCCTCGTCCTTCTCCGACGAGGACGAAATCACAAAGGTCGCAGCAGGGGGCAACCACACGATAAGCCTGACCTCCGCCGGGCGGGCGTACTGGAGCGGCGAACTGTGCCGCGGCGCATCCGGCACCGAGTTCCGCGAGCTCGTTTTCCCAGCCGCAGAGGACGGGAAGCCGCCCGGCCCTGTCGCGTACGCGGCGTGCACGTGGACGTCGTCGGTGCTGGTGCTGCGCGATGAGCGCGGCCGGGCCACCCGCGTGTACGTCTGCGGCGGGGTCGACGGTGCTGACCGCACGGAGCAGACGGCAACCCCTGCCGGGACACCCACCACTCTCCTAGCAGACTTTCCGCCCCCGGACGCCGAGGTCATCGATCTGGCGGCCGGCTTCCGCCACGTGGTGGCCGTGCTGGACGACGGGAGCGTGTACGGGTGGGGCCAGGGGCGCAAGGGGCAGCTGGGGGGCTCCTCGCCCTGCGACGGCGACACAAACAACAACAACAACAACATAATACGCCGGCCGCGCAGGATCGACGACATCGGCTTCAAGGTCGCCAAGGCCGTGTGCTGCCAGCACGCGACGTGCGTGATGGCCGAGCCGGGCGACGGGCGGGTTCTGGTACTCGGGGCGGACAAGTGGGGACTGCGGAGCGACGCGCCGGCCGAGGTGCCCGACTGGAAGGCCGTGCGTGCCAGTTGGGGCGGCGTCTACGTGCTGCGGCGGAACGGACGGCTCGTGGCGTGGGGCCGAGACGACCACGGGCAGCTTCCTCCGGCGGGGCTGCCGGCACTGGTGGACGTGGCAGCCGGTAGTGAACATGTGTTGGCCTTGACGGAGGAGGGAGACGTGCTAGCGTGGGGATGGGGTGAGCATGGAAATTGCGGACCGCGCACGGATGGGAAGTGCGGTGATGTCAGGGGCCGATGGAACGTCCTCGCGTCGGTGAAACACCTGCCCGAAGGCACTAGGATCACGATGATTGGGGCGGGATGTGCTACGAGCTGGATTAGCATTGCGATCGATGGTATCTTCCTCTGAGCGAGATAAGCTAGTCCTAACCTGACACTACCTACAAACCCCATCTACGTAGCAAAGAGCTAGGCCGTTAGATACATATGTGCCAGGCATACGAGGTCACCCAGACAGGATATACTCAGGCAGCCTCCTAATCGCCAAAGAGTCCGAATCTGCGGACCTGCGAGAGCCGTTGCGTTGGCTCGAACTCAGGCGGGTAGTCACCGGGCACACTATCAGGTCTCGATACTCCAGGGGGTTGATTTGCCACCACGGACCTCATGTTCATTCCCGACGGCTGCTGCGTCATGTTAGCCACCTTTGTACCGCGAGAATGGAAATGGATTAAAGCCGAAGCATACCGGATCTGCACTCGTATCCCATCCTAATCGGGTATTCTCCTCGTCTTCGTCTTCGTTGACATCCACAGGTTCCCACTGAAAGTCATTGTCTGGTGCTACAAAAAGCGACTCAGATTCGAGGGTGGCGGGAGGTGGTCGTTGTGACGGACGGACTATAGGCGGTCTCAGAGAAGGTACCGGGACTGGTCGCGGTACTTGCGGCTGGGCATTTGACTGAGGAGCCGGTGTAGGGGCGTGCGACGGCGCCCTGCTAGCAGCCGCTTCGAGTTGCGGCGGCTTTGGTCCCTTGGCGTTGCCACGCGCCTTCTTAGCCTTTTGGCCAGGCGCCCCCCTTTCGCCGACCGTCATTAGGAGGAACTCGCATTTGATTCCATCGCCGTCATACTTGAGCTGCATCGGTCTTGCCGGCACAGAATAGTGTGCCGAGATTTCTCTACCAAGTAATCCAGCATGCTGGATTATTGCTCTGAAGTCCTTGACACTTATGACGATGTGGAGCTGATCTTCTTCGACCACGAAGACTTCAAACTCATCCCGCTCTATGGCAATAGAGGTGTGAAGGGGCTTCTTCAAAACCTCTTCGCCATTCTTAACCCTTTCGGTGAAACAGGTGAAGTTAACAACCTGGTCATCCTCGGAGTGTATATCGAGGTACTCTATGCCAGGACCAAAGTGGTCCATGAGCTCGCGTAAGGTCCGAGATGGAATGGACCAATGGTTTATCGCTTGTTCCTTATCGAATTTGGCATGAACTGGCGGGGTGACCTCGAAGGGCAATCGGTATTTGGTGGTGATGCCTATGTTATTATTAGTCATGGACTGGATAAGGAAGGACGAGGTAATGAGGCAAGAGATGCGTACCGTTTCTAAAGACGATCTTGGCAATGAACCTGCTCTTCTTGCCAGGCTGGTCCACGACGGCGACATCACATCGTTCAATGGTCGTGTCTTTCTCTCGATCATGTAGTGGATCGCCGCTTCTGCTCCTGAAAAGGGAGAGTAGTGCCTGGGAGAAGTTTAGGCAATATTCGCACAGAAGATGCAATATGCCTAGGTACGTACCCTATTATACAGCTTGCAGAAGAACTTGTCGCGATGCTGAGCTGTGCCTTCAAAATGGTAATGAGAGAAAAACCGGTTGGCAGCGTATGCGAACGAGGCATATGCCGACTTAGATGAGTTCAGAGCCGTAAAGACCAGCTTGGCAAAATAAAAAAAATCAGCACTTTGTAGAAGAGGACGAACAATGCTACCTACTCTATCCTTCTTCGCCTCAAGTGACACTTCCTCGCTGAATTTGCCGAGACATGATAGTGCATCTCTTAAAGCACTGACGCCCTCCTCGCTCAAGGTGAATTTCAATAGGGGCATAGTCTCGTAAGGGGTCCGGCTAAGAATCGGAGCTTATGACCGAAGACCGTCGCGCAAAAGTCCGAAGTCCAGGCTCACAATATTGAATTGCCTCGGCCGAGTTGCAAGTGTTTTGAGGTCAGTGTGAGTGTGGATAAGTATGTAGGTGTGTATGTAGGTGTCCAACGCGTAGCTAACCTAAGGGTATCTAGCCTCGGACTAATCCATGCTGCTAGCTACCTGACTAGGTAACAGTAAAATGCAACTGTCGGATTTATCTCTTAACAGGTTTTCAATGTTTGATTATATACATTTAGTAATTCAATTAGTATTCTAATAAGGTAAGTAATGGGCAGTTAAAGGTTCATTTTTCACGGTTGAAGAAAATATGGATATTCAGAAGAGATGAGAGGTACTGTATGTAATTAGCTAATTATTGGGTAAGATCTGGTTAAGATCTCCCGGATGAATTTAAGAAGTCGCGTTAAGCTCGTCAAACGCGTCGCGGGGTAGCTATGTACTACATAACCTACATGTAATAGCTCTGTTGCCTAGCTTACACAGTGTATAAAAATTTCAATATCCACATATAAGTCTTCAGGTCCACCTGCCTGCCACCTTCCCGTCCTAACATATTCAGGTACCGTTACGCAGTTAGGGCACAGAGAATTTACAACCTGGAATGAGAGTCGCCAGTCCCTTACATATGTATATGTATACAGTGTCAGCACTAACTTCATACGAGTGTTGATCGAAAAACAGCTCCAACCACTTTTCTTTCTTTCAATGATATCAAAATAGCTAAGGTTACATACTCCATGCGCTCATAACTACCCCGTGTCATATCATCTTTCGTTGTCCTTACCAATACTAATTCTCACTATTCCATCTATTTAACGCGTCTAGAGGTATGAATTCCACGACTCTTCCTCCCGACATCCTTCTTTTGCTATGCGAGGTGATTGCCGCCCGTCGCGACTTTGGATCCCTCTTCCGGTGTTCCTTGACCAGCCGGCGGCTTGCCAGTATTGCTTTGGAGCAGCTTTACAGGTCAGCACTCAGTTAACTTCGATTTAACTCACCTACCAGTGCTAACACTAACACTCAATTAGTATCCAAGAATACTCTCCCGCGAGCACTGGTGATGCTTATAGCAAACTCGAATGGGCGCGACTATGGCGATCCATCATCCTCTCCAGTGTTCCCGGCACTACTGCTTATCCGTATTGTGCCTACGTCCGCGCCCTATCGCTTGGTAACCTTGAAGAATGTCTCCACGACATGACCCGCGATAACGCCGTTCGAAGCTTTTTCTTTGATGGACCCATGGACCAATTTCTCGTACTACGGGACGGACATCACCACAACAAGAATACCCGGAAGGCTGCTCTGCCGCTCATAGACCTCCGTGCTACCATGGTCAAGTGCGCTGACTCCATCACTGGGTACATCCATCAGTTAGCACACGATACAGGCACCGCTGTAGCCTTAGCACATCTAGAGGGTACGCTCATCCCGCCTGAGCTAGTGCCAACTTGGATAACGCGATTGAACACCCTAACCTCGCTACGCATACGAGATGGCTCAATCCTCGGCGTCGAAGCCGCTAGCGCCATCTCCCAGTGCTGTCCGAACTTCGTCGACCTTACATGTTACTATTACCAGAGTTCTACGGCAGATGAGGATCTGGCTGCCTTTTTTCGGACGTTACGCCCGAGTAGCCTCCGGAGTTTCCAGGTTATTAGTCAGAACGGCATAGGAGAAAATGCACTGACGGCATTGAATGCGCATGCGGCGTCTCTGAAGAGTCTGAAGCTCGGCAGCTTGCCTCCGCAGGCCATGAAATCTCTAAACATGCTTTCGGGTTGCACCGCTCTAGAAATTCTCGCCATCGAGAACGACGGCCACAACAAAGTAGACCTGAAAGTGTTCAACGAAGGGATGCTTCAGGAATTCTCAAAATGGATCGGCAAATGCAAGTTACTTCGAGAGCTAAGCTTCACGCATGTGCTCAATGCATTGCCCGTAGTTAAGGAGGTTCTGGGTACGCCTGGAATCCGTCTAACCTCCCTTTCCGTCGAAGATTATCTTTCCGGAACTGAAGCAGAAAATGCAGCTACTTGGTCTCTGCTTGGATCGCAAGACCGTCTCGAGTCCTTGACTCTCGGCCTGCAAGATGGTCAGGTAGATGGTCTCGCCATTGGACGAATCCTGCCCTTGGAGAACTCGATTTGCATGTTGAAAAATCTAACCTCCCTGAACCTGATGCAGGCATCCGTTACATCTTTGCAAATAGACCATTTTGTCCGAGAATTGCCCAATCTCTCTGAGTTCAGTTTTAGTGGTGAACTCATGGATGACTTCGACCTCGAGTTGTTAAGCAGACTCCGCTACCTTAAAGCACTTTCCATCAATGCTACGTCCGCATTCGAATGGGAGGGTCTGCGGAACTTTGCGCAAATGCTGAACTTGCCTCATAACGAGGGAATTAGAGTCGACATATTAAACCAGTATGGCGAATTCAAGTTTTCCGATGAGGAGTATAGGTGGTTACAGAGCTATTTCGCTGACAAGTTGAATGGGCGGATTGAGATAACCTACTTCATGGACCCTGACGAGCTTCATGAAGCTGATTTCTCCGAATTCTCTGATTAGTGATTAGTGATTAGGGGGTCTTCGCTTCGCTAAGGTATTCCAATAATATACATACTGACTACCTGCAACCTTCGATAACCGTCTGGATATCATGATCCTTAGCAGTACATACATATACATACGCGTTGAAACAGCCCTTCTTCAAGAATCATTGCTACTGCGAATCTCCTTTCCTGTCTAAATGGGCTTAGTTTTTGTGCATCGCCGCCTCCTGAAATCACCGAAGACGTCCAATATCCGCTTGCCCACCAAGAGACCCTTATCCCAGGCACACGTTAACGGTTTCCAGTCGGAGATAACAACCATCCCGCCTCCCGCCTCCCGCTTTTAGCCTTTAGTTTTCGTCCTGAAACAAATCTCTAGCTCCTTCACTCTCTCCAACCCACCCCTAATCTCGGGACGCCATACTCGGCATCCGGCATCCCCAAAGTCCTAGTCACACCAGCACCAGCACCCGCTCCCCCATCCGCACCACTGTCACCGCCACCACTAACCTCGACCCCAGTCCCAACCCGCAGAACATCCTCCCCCGAGAAATCCCAGCTCCCACCCCCGCCATTACACGACCCAGCCCCCTCTACGCCGACGCCACCGCAGCACAGCTCCTCGCCCGCGCCGTACGTGTTCCGGCACTCCCAACCGCACCAGTGGCCCGAGCTCACGCGCACCACGTTGCCCGGGCGCGGCGAGCACGACTCCGGCAGGCGGAACGGCAGCGTCGCGCGCCCGGCGCCGGTCCAGGCCGCGTCGCTGTGGATCCGGCTCAGCTCGGAGCGGAATTCGGCGCAGGAGGGACCCGCGAGCAGGCGCGGGGCGTGCGAGCAGAGGGGCGTGAGGAGGATGTAGATACACATTTTTTTTTTTCCCCAGTGGAGATCGACTGGTGGTGGTTGCAAGGGCTGGGTGGGGAAGGAGAGGAAAGGAAAGGAAAGGAAAGGAAAGGAGAGAAGAGAAGAGGATGGGAAAAGGGGTAATGTCTGAGGGCTCGTTGGTTGGGAGGGTTGCTATAACGTATGAATTGAATGATCTGCCGGGCTGGCTGGCTGACTGGCTGGCTTGCTGGCGCTTTTCTTCGCTTGGCCTGGTTGCGTGAGGCTCCTGGGTAACTCGCGTTCTTATGGCGGTATACGTACGCAGGTGTGTTGTCTTCAGCTCACGTTTATCGGTCTTCTAGGCTTAGTGATGATAGACAGGTGATCGGAATATGAGAATAAGGAGGGGGTCAGTAGCAGGGCGCCCGAGTCAATGCGGATATGGCTCTCTGAGAGAGAGAGAGAGAGAGAGAGAGAGAGTATACTCTGCTCAATCAATTCCTTGATTAGTTGTCGTGTATGTCTCGCCTAGGTTTTCGATGTTCTTTACGTTTCTTTCCTGGGACGTACATATATAAATAAATAGTACCTGTCGACTTCTCACCACAGGGCCACAAGCTTCCTCGGACCTTTTATATAGTACGTGAGCATAATATATAACAGATAAATCAGGTAAATAGATGGACGCGCACATGCAATCCCCGCCGCCTCCTCCTCCTCCATCACCGGAGGCAATCAATCAGGCACCGTCACTCAGTCTGCCCGATATAGCTCGGATATCAGATGAGATGCACACGTACACACAACCTACTAGGTACCTAGGTAGCAAAGAAGCAGAGACGGGATGGATCAGATGGAAACGTCTCCTCTTTGCAGACGCCGCCCCCTCTTCTCGCTTATCCAGACGATTAGGGGGGCGGTGGCTCAATTGCGAGATGTACGGGATGAGTATGACGCCGCAGCCTATGACTCCGCGATACACGGCACGGTGAATCATCCCTTCGTTGCCTTGGGAATGTATGCGTCGCTTCATGGAATAACCTAAGAGGCGCATGTGCGGATATAGGACGGGAGACAGGCCAAACATCACTCGGTGTTTGGGATCTACTTGCCGTAGTTTCAGCAAGCTTGACAGATAAGAAGTGTAAGTATCAGAGCTAGGAGCTATGGGTTGAGCACGGCGGCTTGGCTGGCGAGGGGATGCGGGTGGATTTAGGAGCACAGAGAGGGAGGTGACATATAGGTAGGTGTATACTCAGCGGCCAGTTAGTCAAGCATCATAGCGAGTCGCTTGGTGGCGGCCGGAGGCCTATAACCCAATGTCTTGAATCGATATAGGGGTATATATTTTTCTGTCGTTGTCCCGATGCGATGACCTTTTACTGGCTTATTCGCCTGGTTCCGGACTGCGTAGGGTAGAGATGCACATACTGTAGATCCAACCACCTGGTCGGCTGGTCAGTCGATACAAGCTTTCATGTTCATCAAGTATGTTATTTCCGGCTTCGTTTTCATGGTAGCTATCGTTGCCGCTTAACAAACTTGATTTCCCAAGACGAGTTTGCGAAGCGTTACAGACGAGATGTAGGAAGAAACGAACGAAGATGCGCTTCGTCGCGACCTACCTGATTCAAATACATTTTTCGCCCTCTCTCATACTCCCGTCGCTTATCAGTTGGCCTTTGGTCTTCTTATAGCTTTAGCTAAGCTCATATAGTGAGGCCAATACATACTTATGTGAAGCGTTATCTGAAAAGCATATCCCCATCGACACATATGGATACGACTAGTGTCCGGTCAGGCATTATAATCTAATATGAACCAAAGATATGATTTGATTCCATGGACTGTAACACCATATAATGTGCCACAGAGATCGCCTGTATCAAATTGTTTGGATGCCCTAACTAAATGAAGCACATGTAGTTGCCCGTAGCCGCCTTTCCATCTACGGGATGCCGAAACAGCCGACTGGCTTGCTTGCGCGGACAGACAACCTAACCTTAACGCCTGCAGTGTTTCCTTCTAGAAACATTCTATGCCTATTCCCATTGATCCAGTCGGGTGCTTTGTCGATACCTAGGTAGCTCCTCCCGTGTTCTATCATCCTCTAGATAAGTTTGTCGTCGACTTAGGTAGGTATATATGTATATACCTGGTTTCTGGGATTGTACGCACGGCTGTGAGTTCTATGGATGACAATGGTTAATAATCGAATCTATGATTAGATTGCATCGCTCTCTAAGCCAACGAATTAATACATGGAGACTGAGGATGACTATCTGAACGCTCATAAGAAGGGAGAAACTAGTTGAGCTACACCCATACATACGTATATTATATATATGTATATGGGGTTTGAAATATCAAGGAGCGCGGTTACTCTAACAATATCTAGGTATGCCTTCCTTTCCTGACACGCTATCAATAAAGACCAACGCTGCTCTCCTCACGAAGGGTATCTTTATTCACTACACTTGCGTAGTATGCATACGTGGTAGGTACAATGACATGGTCTGATCAATAATCCTCTAACAAAAGACAATTTGAACCTAATCAACAAGGCCAACGCAAGGAGAAACAAAATGCCGGCGTTCTAACAACCAATTCTAACTTACAGTGACCCGCAAGGAAATGATGTAGGTAAATGCGCACATGAGTCGAAAACGCTTCGTCTAATCCCTGTTGTCTAGCACCCGACGAGCCTCTATGGCCTCGTGGGCTGCCCAGTGGTCTTCCTCTCCCGAAATCTCTACTGCCAGTTCTTGACCGACCATGCCGATACTCCGTTTGGAAACCATCTTCTTGTTCAGTTCCTTGGTGATGGCGTCGACGTCGACGTTGAGGTAGTCGCGCAGGAACTTGCCCACGTCTGTGTTCTCAACGTTGCCACGAAGGGCGTCGGCACCGGGGCCGCCGGTGCTGTAGATGTTGACGTCGACGGCCGAGTGGCCGTGGGTGCTCCATCCGATCTGGGCGCGAATGCTGATCATGTTCGCGAACGCGGGCTGGGATAGGTCGGGGTGGTAGGCCAGCGTCGTGAGCTCTTCCTCGGTAGCATCATAAATGCCGAGACCGGGCTTGACGAGTTCCTGGTTGATGTACTTGTTGAGCTTCTCGATAGAGTCGTAGCCGCCTGCGGACTTGGCGACGTGTTCTTGTAGGCGACGTGCGAGGTGCTCCGATGAGGAGGAGGCGTTGGCCAAGACCCCGGGGTACCATCGGTATTCAGGATAGTCGGAGTTTACCTCTAATCATGTTGTCAGCCTTCATTCAACTTTCAGAATAAGGAGTATGTATCAAACTCACGTCGCGCCACTGATAATCCGCCGGTCTCATGGTCACTAGTCGCAACCAGAACACCCGGCGTCTTTTGCTCTTCTAGGAAGTCTGTAACGGCCTTGAAGGCCTTGTCGTATTCGAGAACCTCTCGCACCTGCGCAGCTGGATCGTTGCCGTGTCCGGCGTGATCGATCCTGCTGCCCTCAATCATCAGGAAGAACCCCTGTTCGCTATCCTCAGTTGCCTTTTCGAGTGCTCTCAGTGCCGTCTTGGCCATTTCACTCAGGCTCGGGTAGACGTCGTTCATATTCCGCCTATCTAATTCGAACGGGATGTCGGTATCGGCAAAAAGCCCTAGCATTGGAAGTGGTACCTCTTTCTTGCCCTCCCAGTATTCATCGAAACCCGCTCGGTCGCTGATATAATTCCAGCCATAATCCTTCTTGGCTATCTCCACAACATCGATGCTGTCCTCACGACATCCGCCTTCCGTCCTGTTTGGTAGAAAGTGGCATCGTCCACCTCCAAACATCAAGTCCACCACGCGGTTGAGCGGGCCTTGGCCGACTTCTTGAAGGGCAATGTCATCGTTCTGCTGGCGTACATCAACATGGCTAGCAAAACAAGCAGGCGTCGCATCAGTGATGTCTGTTGTGACAACAAGTCCAGTCATGTATCCAGCCTTTTTCGCCGCTTCGAGCACCGTCCCGCAGGGGGTGGAGTCTGGAAGCATGGAAATAGCACCATTATAACTCTTCTTCCCACAGCTGAAAGCCGTAGCACCAGCCGCGCTGTCCGTTACCAAGGAAGAACTGCTTCGCGTCCGGCTGCTACCCCAGAAGTGCTTGTCTAGCGTGAGGGTGTCGCCATAGTCTAGCCCCTCGGTGTATTGTCTAAAGCTCCGCGTCAGGGACAGCGAGGCAGGCCCCATACCGTCGGATACCATGAATACCAAATTACGCTTGCCAGAGGGCTTGTCGTAGGCAGTTTGTTGCTTGTGGGAGGCCCATACGGCGAGGACGATTACGGCAGCGGTAGCAAGCAAGGCCCATATGAAGACCAAGGCTTCTCGCAGTCGGGAAGGGAATGACTGGCCAGACCAAGTGGCTCTAGATTGTCCGCGGAGTCCATTTTCTTCCTCGTTACTAAGTTGGTCGGAAGCGTTGGAATTGCGACGGTCGTCGGCAAGGAGAGGTGTTGTTGCATTAGCCTGGACAAAGGGAGGACATGGTCAGTTCAACTATGCCATCAACACCAACACCAACAATGAATAGGGGAGTGCTTTTTGAAAACAACAAACTTGCCATCTTCATTTGGAGTCATTTGATCATTTGATGGACCATAAATACAGATTACCCAAATTCGAGCCCAAGTTCTAAATGGGAGCTCAGGTTCAGGTTCAGGTTCAGATTTAGGTCCAGATTAGGTTCAATAAGCATCAAGATTACTGAGGCTTGGTAAGGCGGTCCAAGCTATCTGGAACGGCGATAGAACGGCTCGGCTGCAGCTTAATGCAAGGCCCCACTGTCCCGATCCGCATGACGTATTCCATTCCACAGTGAAGAAAGGTACTTGGGTACCTTGCAGGTCCCTTACATTTAACTAAGCGAGTATGCCTCGATTTATGGCATAACGGCATCATCGGGGTAAGCTCGGCAGTCTCAGCTCATGGGTACCTGCATACTATTCATGTAAGTGCATAATCAGGGTTCATAGATTTAACCCGATTTGTTTTGATGAGATACAAATGCCTATAACAGGTTATCCCCCGCATATATGTATTTAGTCGACCATGTGTAAGTCTTCAGGGTGACCGCAGTGGAGATAATCCGATAATCCCCTAATCCCCCAACTGAGACTTAGACTATTACACAAGCATCAACTAGTAACGTTAAATAACAACGCCTCCCCTTGTTTAAGACATGCTATATCAAGCGTTTCTATTAAACTGTTTACTACTTACTTCGAGGGCGGCACTTCAGCTAAGTTTGCCGATCTTTGGTATCAGCCACATTCTAGCCACAACCAACGAATCTTCGGAGATGAATGCTCTCCAAGAGAGAAAAAAAAAGGAGCCAAGGCACACATGTCTAACTAGATGATCGTCCTCGCATAGAGAGAAAATGGCTGAATAGTCGGCGGTCAAGTTTCGAAACGATCTCTAATCAACCAGTGTACTTCGATAATCGAGGGCTGCCTTTCCGAGGTGAAACAGGGGGGCCAAAAGAAACTAAAAACTTCAGAGCGACCACATCCAATCAATACCCTGCATCTCCCAATTAGGAGAAACGGCAAACGCCGCTGTCGATAGGCTGTTGTTCGTTCTTGTTGCGACTGCGGGCGACTGAGGCACACTTCATTGTGCCTTGTTCTTTCAACAACCGTCAATTTCCTGGTGGTGACTGGTCCGGCCTCGATAGAGACAATGACGGTCTTTCAGCCAGTGCTGCTGATTCCTGGTCAGAAGCCGTCAATGCCGTCAAACATAGGGGAGGTGATAAGGCAGTATTGTCCAGGATCTTCTTTGTTTTCTTCGACACAATGCTTTACTTTGCCGTCTCCCTTGTTGGGGCCGCTTTCCCGAGAACAATCTCTTGCATTCTCTTGTTATCCCGGGTGATCTTGGAAAAGTTATAAGAGACCCCGGCTTCTTCCTGCTGAAAATGTTCTTCCACCACATCACATCAACACACACACAACCATAAGAGCTAGTCTCGATATCTTCTTCGCAAGAGCAAGTCTCAGAATCTATTGACAGTCCGGTACTGATCAACCATTTTCCCGTGTATAATTTTTCACATACAACCGTTTAATATCACGCAACCGGCAGAATGTACACTAAAACCTCCTTCGCGGCGACTCTAGCTGCTTTGGCCACCACGGCAAACAGCCACATGATCATGGCGACTCCCAAGCCTTTCGGCGGTGACAGCCTCGATAACAGCCCGTTGACCGGTCAAAACTACCCCTGCAAGGTCACCAGCGACCCGGCGACCTTCTATAGTCGGGACGGCATCGAGACTACTATGGCGGTGGGCGAGAAGCAGAGTCTTTCGTTCAAGGGATCCGCCGTCCACGGCGGTGGATCGTGCCAATTAGCCGTGACCAAGGACAAGCAGCCCAGCGCCTCGACGTCCTGGCAGGTCATTCTCTCCATCGAGGGCGGGTGTCCGAGCAAGTCCGGTAGCGGGCCCGACACGTACGACTTCACCATCCCAGACAGCATCCAGGCTGGGCAATATGTATTCGCCTGGACGTGGATCTCTAAGCTCGCCGGCCAACCAGAGTACTATATGTGAGTAAATTCCTGAGTTCTTTTTTGCCTTTTCCGTTACCATCTCACGAGTACATATTGCCAAATTGGGAATTTGTGCGAACACATTGCTCCCGAAACATGTTTTAGAGGCTCCCCAACCACCCAAAAATAGCAATTACTGACTCTAGATGTTGCAGGAACTGTGCGCCCATCACCGTCACGGGTGGTAAGGCGAAACGCGAGGCCAACGAGACCATGGAGCTGCTGACGGCGCGCGACGGCGCCCTCCCTGAGCTCTTCGTCGGCAACCTCGCCACCATCAACGACTGCAAGACCGAGCCCTCCACCGACCCCGAGTACCCCGACCCGGGCCCCAACGTCGAGCGCCCAGGCTCGAACAACAAGTTCGCCAAGGTCACAGGCTCCAACTGTGTGCCCAAGGGCGCAACCGGCGGCTCGTCATCCGGCGACTCTGGATCGTCGTCGGGAACCCCAGCCTCTGGATCCGCCGACTCTAGCTCATCCGCGGCCCCGGCATCCGGGAGCCAGTCCTCTACTCCGGCATCAGGCAGCGGTGACGATGGCATGTATCATCCGGGCCCCGAGAGTGGTTCCGGCTCGGGCTCAGGCTCCAGCTCAGGCTCAAGTGGTGCAGCATCATCAGGTGTAGCGGCCCCGTCCGGCTTCCAGACCAGCGTCGTCGCAACCAGCGCACAACCTGCTCAGACCTCCGCAGCCGCTACCCAGGCGAGCTCTGCCGCGCCAGCGGCCTCGTCGGGAGCCGCAGGCGGTAGCGGTAGCACCACGGGTGGATTGACCGGCGCGTGCCAGGCCGAGGGCACCTTCAACTGCATCGGCGGTACCTCTTATCAGCAGTGTGCTTCGGGATCTTGGAGCACCGTGATGCAGATGCCTGCCTCGGTCAAGTGCAAGGAGGGTCAGAGCATGACTCTGTGGAAAAAAGACTCGTCCTCCCTTCGTAAGCTTGGACGCCGCGGCTACTAAGTTGGTGGGAAATTCGGGCGGTTGTACATAGGCAAAGTGTAATAGTAGATGTATATTAATGGACATGTTGGGGTTGGGATAGTGTAATAGATATCTCTTAACTGTATCAAGACCGTATTGTACACGCCCTGTTGTGCATGTTGTAGTAGTGAAGTTTTACATCTAGAAGAGGAATAAATTTCGTTGGCCTAACTTACTATCAATGCCTAAGTTTGCGCCCTAAGTTTGCACATGTTCTTCTACGTAACATCTTAAGGTTAAGTTCAAGGCAACACTACCTGACAAACTCACATTTAACCTCGCGTCTTTATCGCGGGCTTAACTAGGCGCCTCACCAAGCCTAAAACTTCTTCAGCTGAGTATATTGGGTTCTAATTTGAAACATAGCTCAACAAGTACTTTGGAGGCACCTAAGGAGTGGCATGTGATAGTTTGACCACGTGTGAACGGCGAGATCAGACAGCCCTCTGACTACAGTAACACTATTAAACAACCAACTTGAATTGTAAAGGGGTAGATAGTTAAACTCAAATTAGTGCATTGACACGGGCATAAGCATAGAGAAAAGTATTAAAGCATTCGATTCTCCCATCGATTCGATCTTATGTGACTCCCCAACATCTACTCAACCACCTTCACCGACACAACCTTAATGAAACCACCTTCATATAAACCACCTTCGCCCACACGAGCTTCATAAATATCACCTTCACATAAACAGCCTTCGATTAAACCGCTTTTATCTAAGTCACCTTCACCATCGTTAACCATGCCTAGTGGAGACTTCGACTGCGAGGTCCCATTGGAGACTGGAAATTGCTGTCAAATCAATGACGCAGCATTTTGCGACAGGTAAGCGACCTCCTGGCTAACTACGGGTATAACGGGCAACTGGCACGTACTAACAACGATATAGATATGTCAAGGGGGGATGGCTCCCATGGGAGACCAAGGCTGATCTAAATGGCGTAACCCTCTACTGCTCAAGCATGAGGCCGTGTGGCGACGAACCTAGGAAAGCCGAAACCCCAGCCCACATCTATGTGATGTATACTGTGTTGGGGGTCGTATTTTTGTTTGGGATCGCCGCCGTCCTATATGAAGCATCCTACCGCTTGGCCTCATGCATGTGGAACAAAGTTCCCAAGGTGCGGACAAAAACGAATGCCCGCCGACGTCGTCGTTGGCCCTCGAGTCGCCGTCCTAGTCGTCATGAACCACCGGCCGTCGAAACGAACGATTCACAGGCTGCCGCCATGATTCCCACGGCTGTGCCGAACCAATATGGGGCCATGGGTAGTAGTATGTATGGATACTCTGGAGATGCAGTCTACCAAGCGGGTTATCTTAACCATGAACCGTATTCCGCCCCGTCATATATGCCCCCATCATATCCGGATGTATATGGGGTGGGCGGAAACTCTGGGAATGGAGACCCCGAGAAGGGGTTGATCCATTGAGGTGGGATTGCATGATGCGTTTCAAGGGGGTCACAGCAGGAGACTAGCTAATACCAACACTAGTAGATAGTCAGAGGATATCAGCCTGTTGTTATCTTCAAGTCAGACACAATGAAGACACCCTTTTAACGATCAGCTCAATCTCTTGCAAATGGTTTTGTTTTATAATTTATAGTTTGCTGTCGGCAGCTATCTATTAACGCCTTGCCTTTGGTAGCCAGGAGCTTATGGTTCCCCCTATCTAGCTTGACCCTACGCCTAATGTTACTTCACTGCGAGCGTTCTGAGACTCCATAGTATGTATCCCGACTGGGAATGGGGTAATCCTTTATAATTTGCCATAACTAATCCGTGTTATAAGTAGCGACTCAATAGGCGGCCCAGTAGTTTGCCATTCTAACCGCTAGAGCTTCTTTCCACGTAGCGTCTTCCGTGAACCTGAAAGAATGGTAATCCAACGAAGAAACTAAACGTACTCCTGACTATTTCTCGTGTATCGCTATAAAACATGCCGTACTATCTGAGAATCGTAGGTGAGCTAGTAATATTATTAATGATAAGAATATTAACAGCGTGATCTATTTTACGTTAAAAGGTTAGTCTCGATAGCTCTTTATAGCAACTGTAACAATAGGGGATTTGCGTCGGGGTAAGCAGGGCTATTACACAATAGCAGATTCTGCCTAATAATGCACCGACTTTACTGTATATAAAGCCAGACTTTAGGTTTACAGCTTACTTCCAAGAATCTTTCCCCTAAAGTTTTCCAGCAGCCCGCCACATGTCACGTCCTATAAACATCATCCCCCACACTACCAAGGCCAGTAGTATAATGACAACGACTATGACGATGAGGACCTCTTCTTGTTCCGGTTCCATGATCGACCGTTGGAATTATTGAATATGCTCGTGTCAAATTTATATTTGTGTCGGGGTAAGGTTGACGGTCCGAAGGTGCATATGAATTCTCGGGAATAATCATGATCATGCGGTTTTAGAGTACCAGTGCTTTCTGCTTGGATACAGATCCTTCAGCAAATCGAAGTCGGGGTCATGAGCTTAGATTCTCCTAGGTTTTATTTAGTAGAGTGATCCATTACACAAATCAGACTACAATAGAGACACTATGCCAACGTTGAAGTTGCACGGCTAACTATGGTTTCGACGTGTACTGTAACCAGTATTAAGTCGTATTGCAATATGTTGTTTCTGCTCCTTACCATTGGCCACGTACGTATTTATTATTGATTCTACCTCTTTCCGTTGCTATTAGGTAACAACCAACTCAGATTACAACATCAATCAAGTAGTCTCTGGTTCCCCGCTTGAGGAAGGATTATATTCAAATGATGGCTATTGAAATAACATTGACTTGTATATCTGGCTTTCAAGTAGATTCGCACGTCGCAAAGAGTGTCGCATAAGATTTCCAGTGTCGAGGCTGCTGGTCTCACAGCAGTTTCGTCTTGGGTAGAAACCTAAAAAAAAGTATACCGAATAGTATATTGCCTCATATGAGGTTTAACTCAATGTTCCTTACAAAACACCTCAAGCATGATAGGGTTTCTTCCCTCCGTTTCATCTCGGTGTCTTTCGACTACCGAGCACTCACCCATGACAATACAGCCCTAAATCCCCCCTTTTCTCGAAGGTAGTGATCCATATTGTAGCTAGTTCCATTTACCCGAGTGAAGCAACTTTATGAGCGGGGGAGTCAGATCAGACTAATGATTCAAGCTTGCTGCTATCTGATACTTTTCCCTCTCTAACTATCATCAATACAACCGATGTACACACTCATAACCTGCGTATCTATTTCAACTTGTGGTCAACATTACAGCCTACCAACTTTGCCTACAACAAGAAGGAGACGATTTTCTATCATCCTGCGTTTAATACTTAGTGGTTAGATTGAAATGAAGTCTTTTCGCACACTCACTTCCAACTAGGTAAAAGATTGAGACCCAGTGGGTTGACTTCCTTTCATGCTCGTACACAGGCTATGGCTATTGTCTATAACTCGCAGCCAATTCAATGGTTTTTATCGGCCTCATGATTAGGTAGGTAGAACATTCCAAGTCACCTTGTAGACAGACACATATAGACCACGCCTGAGTGTTTGCAAGGATGAGCTTTGAACCCTATGCTAGACAATACGTAGTTGTGATTGTTTGAAATAAAGACTATCGGATTAACAACAATAAAGGAGACTTGAACGACCTCTTTGTTCCCAATACCAAGCCCAGACACATTTTTTAGGGATTAGTAATACTTGGACCGATTACTAGATCTATATAATAATCATCTAGGTCTCTGAGCACTATACCCCCCCAATATTACCGGATCCAAAATCATTTCATTGCAATACCCCCTAAATACGTTATACATATCGCTTTCACCCCAATCACTACACGTTCGAAGAGCCCCAACAAAATGACACCCACGCCAACACCCGCTAATGCTTTCACGGTTTCACTAAAAGCCGAATCAGGCTGCACAGTCGTTGCATCGGTCACTAAGAGCACCGAGGGGCGGAATAATTGGAACTTCGAGTCCAACAGTGTACATATGAATTCATCCACGTGCACATGCCCGCGCGCCCACGAGAAGGTTCTAATGCTTGAAAACGAAGAGAAGCTCTGGCGGCATGCTTTCAATATGTGGCAGTCGGGTAAGTGTGATGTTCCAGGTATGCTAGATGTCTTTGCTAGACACACATTGGGAATGCCCATGGAAGAGAGGCTCCGACTCGAGTGGGATAACGAGATGGAGGTTTGGGCTGACGTGGCAGAGAAAGAAGGAGCTGAAGGAGCTTCTGGTAATATTAGCTCGCAGAGTTTTGTGGGTGTTGCTAGTGAAGAAGTTGTAGAGGCCAAGGAGGAATCTAAGGCATAGTGGATTGCCATTGGTATAGATTTCTTGTAGCAAGACTCCTCCCTATAAGGAGACACCAAAAACAGCAGACTCAATTGTTGTCGTCATTTAATAATCTCAACCTTATAATACCATCGCTGAATATTCCGCTCGCTGTTTTCGAGTAACACATCCCAATTTATAACTGTTGGACTACCCCCTCACGCATCATAGGTCGGTATGACCGTTGAAGGGACAGGTGTTATAAACAGATTATCACAATATTGAAATCGGCGATGGCTCTAATGCTTTGCATGAATCTACAAACTCAAATTAGCCAATATCAAGTGACTATGTAATACCTATTAGGGAATCACATGCCCCTCCGAATATACTTTTCGAGACCGCTTGATGCCACCCTGTGTAATATTTTCAGCTCATTTATAATAATCTAGACTATTAGAAGCATATAGAACAACATAGCCTGCTCCTTTGTTCCGGTATGGAATATCTCGATATATAGATAGTTCGCGTGAGACGGCAGAGTACCGCACGGTCGAGATCAAAATCCCTCTAATTGGATGGCACAAGGCTGTGGTCGCTTGATTTAGTCTGATGATCAATTTCTCGGTAGTCAAGGGATGCTACTATATCTTCAAGTTATTTAACATTGATTAATATAATGGCTCGACAGCATCCGAAGGAGAGGCACTGGGAACAATTCGACTCCTTTGTCGGTAGAAAACCTAGTAATATACCATTGGTTTCCAGACATGCCAAACAGCATTGTTATGTTAAAGAGTCTGCAAAAGACATAGGCAAGAACCGTAATGATGAACCCTACGGCTTCCAGCCCCCTTGCCTATTGCGGAAGAAACCATCGGGGTCCACCGCTGCTGCTACCTCTTTTGCAAACGCCGCGTTCTCCGGACGAAGCCTGGAAAAGTAATCTTGCCGATAGAAACCGTAGTTCATGAAAATAGGCAGGTATATATCGTCGAGAGTACCGTCTGCCTGCCAGCCAAGCACGCGCTCGCGAACACCGCCATACGTCTCCTCCAGGGTATCAGCAATCGTGTCGTACGGTGTCACAGGGAGGAAGCTGTAGTTCAACTCCATGATCAGCCGGTGTCCCGCATCGTCCGCATCGATGAGGTCTTCGCTCCGCTCCCGCGCCGCCTGCGCGATCCGCTTCGGAAACGGCTGGTACGCGATCGAGGCAATGATCCCCGGCACAAGCAGCGTGGTCTCTGAGACATTGCGCCAGTGCGCATGCAGACTTTGCATCACCAAGTCGCCGTTCTCGGCCGATGGCATCGGGATTGTCTCCGTTCCGATCGTCACGATTGAACCTTGTACAATCACCCAGTTACTACCGGCCATTAGGTCAGCATAGGTGCGCACTGTGCAGGTGTTAAGGAGAGGCCCGATGTCCGTGAAGTTCTTGAAGGTATCTTCGGGTACTTCGGTCCCATCGTAGAAGATGAAGATGATCCACGAGTCGATGAGATCGATGTTGCCCCGTTCCGCCGTCACGATGACAGCTGCCTTGTCGTCCTCGTTGTACTCGGTGAAGTCGCGGACGGCCTTCAGGAGCTTGGCATCCGTCTCCTCAGATTGTAGAAACACTAAGTTGCCGCCATAGATATCGGCTTGACGGTACGTCTGGAGAAGGTACGAGACGATTATGGCGAAGTTGTTACCGCCACCCTTGAGCGCCTTGAAAAGATCTGCGTTCTCCGTCGCAGATACGGTGGCAACAGTGCCGTTCGCGAGTACGACTTCGTACTCAATAACAGACGAAGCCGACCAGCCGTACTGCGCCGACATGTACGACAGACCGCCCCCGAGTACCAGGCCACCGACGCCGGTGTTGCCGATTCGACCGCCGACGAAAGTCCACCCCGTTCCCTGCAGCTTTTCCGCTATGCCGTCTAGTCGGTTCCCAGGGCCGACTCTCGCTATACCTGTGTCCGGGTCCAACAAGACTTGGTCGAGCTTCTGAGTGGAGATGAGCGGTCCATCTTCAACGCTGGACCAGTAGTTATTAGGGTTGTGTCCTCCCGACTTGATGGCGAAGCTCTCCGTGCTGTTACGGAGAACCTTCACGATGGTTGCTACTTCATTGGCATCTTTGGGGAAAATGATACAAGAAGGCTTTAAGGCAGAACAAGATTCAGACCAATACTCGGTCTGCTCAGAGATGTATGATACATCAAGAGGGCCAGTAACCTCAATGTCAGAGATATCCTTAAGGGTAGAGCAGGTGTCGGCTTGAGCTAGTCCTGTAAGGATAATAGCCCAGGATATAAGGGCTAGAACGGATAACATCATATATTTTGGATGTGTTTCTATTCTGTTTGTAATAGGTCAGAAGGTTCTTATTGACGAATTTCAATGTAAGTCGCTCATAATTGGCTATCGTAGAGAAAATGAGGTAGCACAAAAGTATCTTAACTTCACGAAAGCGTGGCCCTACCTAGTTTCTTATAGAAGCCATTTGACTACTGTGCCGAGGAACTTCTGTAAAGTCACCTCCCTGAGGAGAAGCCAAGGATGGGCTTCAACAAAAGCGTATGTTGAAGCAAGTAAATCACATCTATACTTCCGGTTAACGTAAAACGGTCCGCTGCTGCGGTAAGGACGAGAGGATATCACAGTGATATTAGGGTCGTATCTCTGACCATCTAGGTAATGGTGTATACTGGTTCCTAGTTAGGTCATTATAATGGGAAAAGGGGTGTATGTATTAGAGGTAAGTGATAGCGTTCTACATAGTTTGTTGCCCTAAGCTAATGGCTCAGGCCGCAGGATTTATGACCCTCATGTAGGCGAAGCATCGTGGTGAATGGCTCGTCAAGGGCTCACATGTATGCAGCTGGAGCTCTGATCCAATGAGAGGATGGGGATCAATCTAATGTCTCGGCTTGCCGGAAGCTGGAACCGTTGTCGATTTAGTAGGTGCGGCAGCTCCCGGTAGGTATTCCCAGCAGTGGAAACAAGCTTCATAGGAGGAAGTCAGAAACAGGGATCTAAAAGAGGCAAGGTGATGATGGTATTAATAGCGAGGTCGAATGTACGTACCTAGTAACGTCACCACATACGGCCATCAAGATGAGATGAGATTGAACCTGCATTGTTAGCTAGTCTAGTCACAGATTACGTATAGCCGGCTCCATAGACAAGTCATGCCAAACCACTTATATAAGGACTAGACTATTCACTCATACGCTAAAAACAAGAAACGGAATGATGCCAAGCACAATACTAAAGTTCGAACCTTACAGCTATTAAGTACTAGTTAGGGACCCTATGGCCTCAAGACCAAGGCTGAGTCCAATAGTCCCGGCCCGCGCACAGTAGTGGTCTAGCGACCAGAACATGCGCGTAATCATCTGGACTGCAAGCAGGTATCAACGTTACATTGCCGTTTTTATTCCGCCCACCAGGCACGCAGGTCTGTGATAGATCACACTAGAGTTCAGCTGAGACCCTTTTGGTCTTTGGGGAGCAGCTGGCGTGCAGACGTGTCGGGTAGCTATAGGGTTTCATTGCAGCAGTTGACAACTCGACCCCTGCAAGGTGTGAGTAAGCAGAGCCGCGGATACAAGCCACTGGGCAACACTCATCTGCAATTGCAGGATTACAGGAATCGGAGTAAAGGTTCTGTCTCGGCTCCACATTCCGTCCTATCGCACCTTGAGTGCCCAGATGCCATCCAGATGAGCCGCCGCTCAATTATAGCAGTTCCTAGCGAGGGTGGGCTGACACGAGAATGTGTTGGTGGTTCTGGGTATTGACGATATGAACACACCTACGGCTCACGGAACCTTTCGGAAGCGAAGGTGATACGACAGTTAGCTTTGTGAATGGAAATATGTTTATCCTACTATATTCTTCGAAAGTGGGCTTGTTAGCTATGTGCTTTTAGGCCAGCGTATGCAACAAGTCAAGTCGAGGGACACCCTTACCTTGTCTTGAAGCTATTCACACCTGAACTTGTATTGGAATATCTGGTGGCTGATATGTGAATATATAGGTGGCTAGAGGAGACGCCCCACACCTGTGGCTATATATGGAGGATATACGGATGTCGCTCATAAAAGTCTTGTCCATACCAGGACCCCTGCCAGCCCTGGCAGCCTAGCCATTCAGCTGCCAAAAATATTGCAGCTGTCAGCCCCATACAGTATTTAATACAGTATATTATTACGTTATTTAGAACGCTTATATTGCTGTATTATAGCAGGCAATTATTATAATTTAAGGGAACCAGTACTATTATATATAGTGTTAATTTTATTTATATTTACTATTTACTTAATTTTATTAGCTGATAATGCCAGCTAAAGATAGTTAATATAGGTTTTAATATAAATAAAACTTTTATAAGTAATATTTATACCTTTTTATTTATAATACCTTTTTTTATTATTATTATTAATATAATTAATATATATATTTATAACTTATATATTTATTTTAATAAGTTATAAGTTTAAAGCTTATTATTATTATTTAATATATTATTATATAAAAGGTATATATTATAATTTATATATATAAATATATACTTAATATATAAACTATAACTATATATATAAATAGTCTTTAGCTAGTTATATATTTTTTCTTTTTTCTTTTCGTTTTTATACGTTAATATTTTCACTTAATATATAAAAATTAACAGCTAAGCCTTTAAAGACCCTTATAAGCCGTGATAATATATAAAGTACTTTAAATTATATAATTAATATTAATAAATTAAATAAATATATACCTTTTTTTAAAAAAGCTATAAGGTGGAGATTTTTCTTTATTTTTTTAATACATTTATAGTTATAATAAATCCTTTATTAAATTACCTAATTTAATTAAATAATCTTTATATATAATAGGTAATTAAGTTAATAAATAATAAACAATTAACTTATATACTTATAAAATAACTTATTAATTTATTTAATATAAACTTTATAATATAAAATAGGTTTTTATTTTATTTTATTATAAATTAATATACGGTATTTATATTAAAACCCTGC
The DNA here is from genome assembly GCA_022376535.1 of Xylariaceae sp. FL0662B. NCBI lineage: Eukaryota > Fungi > Ascomycota > Sordariomycetes > Xylariales > Xylariaceae > Xylariaceae sp. FL0662B. The sequence continues at coordinate 129,949 of JAJJKD010000118.1, forward strand.
CTTTTATAATAAAAGCTTATATATAACTTTAATATATTATTTATATTTATATATTTTTAATTCTTTATTATTTATTAAAATAAATATGCAGGTTATAAGTGTATATATTAATTAAATTAATGATTATTATAATAAAACAGTATTATAAATAAAAAAAATATCTTTTATATATATAATTATAAGTATAGGTTGCTAGCTATTTATATATTTATATACCAGCTATTAAATATTTTAATATTATTATTATTATTTATTATTTATTTTTATATAATTATTTATTTTATTATAAAACGCGTAGTTTTAAACATTACGTTTTTTAAATATATAAAACAAAATTAAAAATTTTATATAAAATAATATAATTTATATTATATAATTAAAACGGTATAAAATAAATAATAAAGTTTATATAAAATAAAAAATTAAGTTTTAAGCTTTTTAATTTAAAATTAAATTATATTATAATTATATAATATATTTAATATTAAATATATATATATATATATATATATATATATATAACTAGCACGTTACCTAAGTTACCTAATCACTAATTACTTAACTCACATCAGGTAATACTGTTATAATCCTCCCCTACTTTTTTGCCAGCACCCTCGCGGCTGAAAAGTAAGAAAAACAACCAACACACAACTAAGTCGAACCTCATACCTTCAGATCAACTGTAGGGTGGGTGGGTGGAAGAAAATATTTCACCAAATTCCAGGTCATCCAACCACTACCAACAGCCATTACGTCAACTAGCTAGTCAACTAACAAGTCAACTAACAAGTTAACTAACCACTACCATCAGTAGCCAGTAGGTCAGTTAACAGGTAATTCAACTGGTCAGGTAATCACAGCTATCGGTAGCCAATAGACTAACACGTCGATCAACAGGTAATTCAACAGGTCAGATGGCCACGGCTTTCAACAGGTAACAAGCCATCCACCAGGTCAGGTGACCACATCCATCGGTAGCCAGCAAATCAGCCACCACTTCAACTAACCGCTGGCATCAACAGGTAACAGGTCAAATAGCAGGTAAGCCAGCAGGTCAGCTACCACGTCAGGTGACCACAGCACGTCAGATAACCACGGGTATCAGCCAACAGGTAATCCACCAGGTCAACTAACCACTTCTATCGGCAGCCAGCAGGTCAGTTAACAGGTCAGATAGCCACGGCTTTCAACAGGTAATTCAACAGGTCAGCCACCAGGTTAGGTAACCTCCCGTACAGCCAACAGATCAACTGGTGACTTCCCTTGCAATAGACCTCCCTTGCAATAGACCTCCCTTGCAAAGACCTCCCTTGCTTGCAACAGGTCTCTCTCGCTTCGATCGGATATCCATCCACACGTCACGTAGACGCTCATGCATATAAAAATGTATGTATTCGTGTCCAGCTAAGGTGTCATTCGCTAGTCTCTGGATCGGCTCGCATCGCTCAATTACCACCTAAAGCCAGCTGCTATACTAATACCAGTGCCGCAAGGTAATATACTTAAGCACGTTAAGGGCGCCTCGATCATTATGAATCTGGTATGGTATCGGGTCGTAAAATAAGTATAAAATCTGGTCTTGGTCGTGCTAAACATACGCTCGATAGTGTGGTAATCTTACGTGGTTGGTATAGGTTAGGTATCGGTGGATGAATATAGGGTATATTTGGTCGGCTTGATCGACGATCTCTTCCGTACGCCGCGTATCTCTTAGACTGTTTCCCGCATACTCAGATAAGGCTGAATAAAATAAAGCCTTACTAAAGGAGAGCCATAAAACAAATCAGGGTGTGCCTATATAATAATAAGTCTTTAAGTAATAGGAGAGATACTATTAGGTAGTAGTAATATAAGTGAAATAACTGGTATAATTTAAGTATAGCTATAATAATAAAGTAGTTTTATATAATGTAATATTTATAAATGGGTTATATAAGCTAAATTAATTATTAATATATAAAGGTTTTTATTTTTTATACTTAATTAGTTATTTATTTTTAACTATATATATATTTAATATAAATTTAAGCCATTTATTTTATTATTAATTTTTTATTATATATATTATTAATGTAATTTTTTTATATTAGCTTTATAAGTTAATATTACCTTTTTATTACTATTAAATAATAGCTTTTTTATAATTTAAAGTTTTATTATTATATAAATATACCACTTTAATTTATTTTAATAAATATAAATAAATTAATAAAAATTAATTAAAATTAAATAATAATAAAGGGTAAAAAGGTAAATAAATTAAATATTAAAAAAAATAATTAAAAATAATATTATATATTATATAAAAGATAAAAATTTAATAATTAAAGGTTATAGCTTTATTATAACTATTTAATTATAAATTTTTTATTTTATTTATTTATTTAATTTAATTATATATAAAGTTTTTATAAAACTTTATATTAAATATAAAGTAAGTGTTAAATATCGTTATTTAATGCGTATTACTTAAAGTAATACACATAAATTATATATATATATATATATATATATATACTTATTATAATAATATATATTTAATATTTAATTAATTAAATTAAGAAAAAGTTCCCTTTTTTTCTTTAATTAAATATAATTCTATATATATATTAAAACAAATTAAGGTGTGGTGTGAGAGAGCTAACTACTTAGTGGTAATAATAGAGGTGAAATAACTGCTGCAATAAAGGTATGGCTGCAACTGGCTGTAATAGGTGCAAATGGATCAACAGGAATCAACTGGAATTAAGTGGAATTGACTGGTAATAGGAGGTAAAAGAGTGAATGAATTGAATGCAAGGCGAGTGTTGAATGTTGCTGCTTGCTTAGAAAACTGTATGGCAAAAGCGAAAGATCTGACTAAATACACATGTGTGTGCTGCTGCCATGTCACCTAAATCACCTGATTAACAGTCACGTAACCGCACGTATTACATAAAACCACTTTAATATATTAAAATAATAATACCTGCTGTTTTTATAATAACTAAACTATATTAAATTAAATTATTTTAATAATATTATTTACTTAATATTAATCTTTTACTTTAAATATTAACTAATATTATATATATATTTATATTAATATTAAAATTATTTTTTATTTAAGTTTTACCGAGTTATTTATTTAATTATTATTAAGCTTTATTTAAGTAAAGTTTATTATTATTTATATATAATTTATTATTATTAAAAGTAAATTATATAAAGTATATATAATACGTAAGTTTAAGGTAAAAATAAATATATTATTAAAAGATAAAGATAGAAAGAAAAAGAAGAAATCCTCTAATAGGATTTATATATTATTTATGCAGATCCCTGCTTATTTAATTTATTTAGTAATTATATATATCCTTTTTAGCTATGCGTATTAAATTATCGGGGTAAAAAAAAAACTTAATGCTACCTTTAGTATGTTATTTAGGTCTTTTATAGGCGTTTATAAAGTCGTTTTACCGGTTAAAGTATTATTAGCTAAAGTTTAGGTATAAGCTGGGGTTTAGGTTTAAATAAAGTTCGCGATTTTTTTTTTCGCTTTAATAACTTTATTTAATAGCTATTATTTTTTTTACCGGTTTTAATACTTTTATATTAGTTTTAGGAAATAACGTAGCCGTTTTTTATTTATTTAATCATTATTTTTATATCCGTATTCTTTTTATTTAACGAAATAATTAAAACCCTTTTTATTTCGTATAATACAGTATTAAAAAATTACCTTTATTTTATATAGTTTTCCGTCGTTATTATTAGAGTTCTATTTTACTTTAATAGGTTCGGGAGGTAAGGTATATTTACAAAAAGGGTTGTTTTTTTTTTCCCAAGCTAATAAATAAATAACGGATATAACGGAATAAATAGATATATTTTTAAAGTTTAACCTATAGGTTAATTTACCTATTTTTTTAAAGACCTTTTAAAGACTTACTTTTTATTAGGTATACTTTTTAAATAGTTAACTAAATAAATAGTATTTATTATATAGTTTAAGGAATATTTAATTTCCGATTATAAATTCGATAACGTAATATTTATTATTATAAATTCGTTTAGCTTTTATTATTACGAAATTTATTATAAAGTCGGTATTTTTTATATATATTTGCAAATTATTTTAACCTTATCAAAAATATTATAGTTTATATCGGTAATTATTTCCTTAAAACCTAAAAACTTAAAACTAAAAAGCAATTTATATAGGGTTATTTAAATTAATACGGAATATAAATTATTAAAATTTTATTATAATACGGGAAATAATTTTAGCTAATTACTATTTAAATATATAAAATTATAGTATTTAATTTTAATTTTTACGGTTTAAATTTTTTTTTAAAAAGACCGTTTTTTTAAAAATAATAAGCTATAATTATTAAAAGTTTAACGCTTAATATTTTTTATATCCCCTTTTAAAAATTTAAGGTAAATTTTTTATTTCGGTTAGAAATAATACTTTTAAGAATACCTTAATTAAAAAATAATAGTTATTAGGTAAATATTTTAGCCTAATCGATAGCTAAATATTTAATATTACCGGGAATTAAAA
>JAJJKD010000119.1:0-134365 GCA_022376535.1 Xylariaceae sp. FL0662B
ATTGACGTCATCGTTGAGACGTCAAGCGATCGTTTCTAATGGTATAGGGTGATGATGAAGCTTAACATGAAACCAGAAGGTACCGCTTATTATTTCATAACGATAACTGAACTAGGTACAATCGGTATATTCTAATAAATAGCAAAGAACAAGAAATAAGTATTGTCATTTACGTTCTATATCTTGGATTCATACTTGGGATGGCTAGTCATCCGTACTCACCATACCAACTCAATGGCCTGTGTGGAAGATCGTCCGTAACTACAATCAATAATAAACACTAAAAAGTTGTCACGATGGGTCGTTTATATATGTGAAAATAACCTCAAAATATTAGCAAAACAGTGTTAAATATTCTGAAACACTGTTTGAGCAAATCAAATCGAATAATTGTTTGATTTAATGGCAATGCCAGATGCAGGCATTATCAGCTTTGCTTTCTTTCTTTCCTCCCTATCGGGATTTCCAGATAATGCACAGGAACTGGTCGCGTAGCCTTCACGCACCCTTGAACACCGTGACAGATATGTACTAACTTGGTGTTGTTTAAAGAGCTTGTGACAAATGAGTGACTAGCTAGCATACCACTTCTTATGCGTTGATCGATCGCAGGATGGCTATAATGACTGCGATAATAGATAGAAAGGCTGCGATTCACTTACGCCGAGTCAAACGTAGAAGAATACGTAGAGAACATTCTCATATATGTATTTTATTGGTAAACACAAGTACCTTTTCAATTAAGAAAATACCACGCCTTAGATTCGAAGTCTTTTTAAGAAAGTGTCATGTGTCATGTAGTGGTAGAGGTGGCTGAGGATCAATGTTGTTAAGTAATTACCTAGGGTAGGGTCAACTTTAGCAAAGAGGCTGAAATCAACAAGCGGGGGGCGTCGTGATAGCTTCAAAACAACAAATGTTATTAAGGAAATTTGAAATTTCGCATAGCTAGAAGAGCTACTTCCATTTACTAGTAAAATGTACTACGGGGAAGGTACATCAGAGGTTGGGTGGAATACAGTCTCACTGACCATTGGCACGGTCACTTATCAGTGGTATGGTTGCCTGGGGACTTGTGTAAAGCTTATATTTGATAATAAATGAACAATTCTCCAGCCTTCTCCGTGACATAGGACGCACCCTGGATGACTTGGGCTAGAGAAAACCACCACGAAAGGATCATATGCCAGACCGGCAGGGCGGGCCGTGACTAGATGGTACGATTCTTCAAAGCGGGTTTTTCGTAGGTCAGGGATTCAATCCCCTGACTGAGCTTTTTTTGATATTTTTCTTTTTAATTTTTCTTTCTTGCCCTCTAAGAACCTAAGGACGCTGCCAATATAGGACTGTAGCGCTAAGACCTACCATTATAATCACCCTATATATGACCACCTGAATATGTTTAAGGGGTGCTGTCGCCTACGGCCGTCTCTCACCTCAGCTAGTTACCAACTTATGACTCTCCCCTGGCTTACTTGACCGAGCACCCAAGCTCGCCTCAGTACACACTCTGGACAAATGCCTTGAAGTGGTAAGAATAGACTTGCTGGGGAATCCTAGCACATACATTACACCACCAAAGCCCCATCTCGCTTCTCACATCACCGCTACGAGTGGACGCTTGCTACCTATCAGGAGGTGAGGTATCAGTGAGTGTAGGTTCAATTCCTCTTAGCATTCTTAGATTCTTGCTGGACTATTTTCTCTAGGTAGCACGGGTACATCCCATCAGGGATACTGGCATGTACACCTGTATCTAACTACCTGACTACCTATGTACATCTAGTATCCCTCTCGAGAAAACGTAGACAGCTATATTCCAACCACCTAATCCAACCGACAGCTATGCAAATTTTGAGCAAGATCCCATAATACTTACTGGTCTGCTACTGGAAGTAGCTAAGATTTCTGCGAGCTGGCCGGTCTGGAGACGTCCCGTCTGCCTTGGTCCAGCCGACTAGTTCTATATCGAAGCGAGATACGACGAGCGCAACACACAGCAACACTTCCGAATTATCAACCTCTTTACCTGGGCACATACCGGCTCCGCCGCCAAACCGAAAGTACGAACCCGAGCGTCCAGTCATGGCGTATACGCCCTTGTGCTGGAACTGATCCACCCTATCCTGCTCGTTTGCGTGTTTGATCTGGCGTTCGGCCCAGAACTCGGAGGCGGGATGGCAGTCGACATCCTAGACATTCTAGACATTCTTGTAGGTAGTGAGAGACCATCATGGGCGGTGTGACCGGCCTGTGTAATGGGCTACTTAACATCGCGGGTGATGTTGGAGTTGGTCCAAAGCCGTAGCGTCTCGGTCTAGATAGATTGCAAGAGGGGAACTGCCACTACCTTTTGGCTATCGGACGTTCGCTTCGCAGTGTTGGAATTCGTGGTCGTAGCCGAAGCCACCTCGTCGCGTACGGTTTGGAAGAGGGGAGGATCTTTGATTATTTGAATCAGTATCTAGACAATGGTGGGCACATCGTCGAGGGTAAAACTGTCATCTTTTCAGTGATATACACAACCGGTCAATAATAGCAGTAGACGTTTCTCTAACCCGAACACTAGCGCGCCTAATGTCGTAGAAAATTGTCTCCTTTATCCACCCCATTTCTTGTTTCCATTTGACGAGCTCGTGAACAACTTGTCCTCCGAAGAGAGGTTCCTCAGCGTTCCACTCATCGCAGTCAAAGCGCTATCGAGCTATTTCTCCATAGCGACGACGTAACGATCCTGTGCCTTATGAGGGGCTGAGGTGTAGTGGGCTTGTTGCTAATCATGAAGTTTCATTATTGCGGACTGATGCACGCAAGATTCTACCTTCTACCAATAAAAACCAGAAAGCTCAGGTACATCGATCGCCTAGTGCAAGTGAAGTTGGAGATTAGGGTATCGTATTTGTGAATTCTGCGCCTAGTAAATGAGAAGTACTTTTCTACATGTTTCTATACAGCAAATAGGTGAATCATAACTCGTGCAAAGCGCTGTCGTGGCCGAATGCTTGAAGGCGTCTTACGTAAAGTCACCCCCGCCCCAATCTCCCCATAGCTCATTGAGGTCTGAGCCTAGCATTTCAAAATTGAATTCCGGGTTTGGCATAATATTGAGCTGGTTGGTATCGGTTGAAGGTAGCAGCCATGGCATTGACATTGGTAATCCCTCCCGCGGAAATGGTGTATTACCCAGCGAAGGTGCTGAAGTCGTATCCAACGGAAAGGGAGTAATGGACTAGATAGTTAAAGCGTTAGCGTATTGCATATATGCATATTGAAATGGAGTGCATTCTTGGTGTGTACCTTAGGTCTACTGATTGGCTCTTGGGTCGCTTGGGGTGAAGTCGTATGTGGGATTTGGAATGCCAGCAATCTGTAGTGCAAACCGATGAACCGTTCAGCAGCAGCAGCCTTGGCAGCTTCCGCCGGTTTAATGTCTAGATGAGTCTCTAGGAGACCGTAGGCTGCACACATAGATGAGTAGCCCCATGGGTCGTTATTACCACACCTCAGTACACGGTCTTCCTTCAGTGCAATGCACCTTTCAATTAACCGCAGCGTCTCCTGGGCATTTGACATTATCAAACTCATTGAACCTATTCATACCAGGTTAGCATTGTACCAAGGGGCTTGTGTGGTCATTCATGCCTTTAGGTTGGTGCAACGTCACATTGCAGAGATTGATGACAGAATTCATTGTATCTTCGCGAATGAAATACAAGGTTCGAATGCCCTTCTGATAGAGCCGATCATGCATCAAGACAATGTCTCGTGCAGCACTGTAATACATGAGCTCTGCTACATGGTATTTGGAGTTAGACTCCCGGAGTTTTAGATACGGCTGGAGCAGAGGTATGAGATACTGTCTGAGCTGCATATGTAGCAGCGTATGAGCCATAATCGGTTTGTGGGATACTTCTGAGTCTTTCCTAGTTTCGAGGTCCCAAGATGGCAGTTGATCGATTTCATGGGTGATCATGTCAATGTACTGAAGGACCTGTTCCCATTCAAGGTCCCTAGGAAAGCGAGTAAGTACCCTGTTCAACTCGAGCCGAAGCAGGAGGCTCCGGCGACTAGTATGTTGGTATGATGAAAATGTGTATTCATTTAGCGGTCGTGAGATCGGGAGCTCTTCGGATTTCTCGTCGAAACCCTCGTCGTTGATATTCTTAGGCGCTTCGACATCGTTGTGAATTTGGCTCATGAGGGTTGGAAGCCCTTGATCAAACGATGCCTGCACGGCAAATTCAACCATGGTAGCCCACAGTCTCCGTCGCATCTCTCCTACGTACGGGGAGATCCTGGCCGCCACCCGGTCTGGGTCCTGATGGAGTCCTACGCTAATACCCTCACTGATCATTGTCCCAGCCGTGGTCCAAAATCGTTTTTTCTTGATGGTGTTGACTCTCTTAGCAAGGTATAGGAGACATGCGATTTGATAATGAACAAGCTGGCGATGTTTCTGGCTCTGTCGCTCGTACCACTCATCACATGCCTTGATCCATCTTTCGGCAGTCTGAAATGAGCTAGATTTCACACCGACGAATTTGTTGGACGCTTGCATGTCCAAACAACAAGATACAGCAAGCATGCACAGTAACAGAGCAGTGAACGCGGCATTTCTTGTCGGAGTGTTATTCCAAAAAGCTTGGTATTCTGCTCTGAACGTGGGAATATGAATGATTCGATGGATCTGTTCGAATTGGTCCAGATAGACATCAACAAGTGAATCAGTCTCATCTTTGGGAGGGAGAAGAGACTCGAGGCTGAGGTCAGATTCGGCAAACTTCTTCTCGCGATCTTCCTTTCTCTTCTTGCGGTCCTTTTTCTGAATATTAAGAGGTTTTAGCCATTCCTCAGCCGTTTCTCTCATGAAGTGAAATATGCCCGTGAGCTCTTGGAGAGAGGACCAGGCATTGTGCGGGCCGAGGTATTTCGTCTTGAAATCATGACCCCGCAAGTTTCCATATTCCGAACAGTCTGCATTTTGCGGGGTGAAGCATGGGTTTGAAGGGACTGACTGTGTATCTCTGACTGAATCCTTTAGGGTCGAAGGCGAGGCTACTATGGTACTGCCATCAATCGAGGTCTGCTTTGCTAACGTGCCTCTGAGCTGAGCAACCTCGAGCTCGAGCCGTCGAATTCTCTCATGATCCCGAGTCGCATCTCTAAGAATCAAAGAGTCTACATCCCGGCGAGCTGCCGGCGCGTTCACAGTGGGGCGACGAGGCTCAGGGGCAAAGGAAACCGGAGGAGCAATAGGCGCAAAAGACGTCTTCTCCCCCGACGGAGTCACTGTTGACCCAGGCCTGGACTCATAGTTGCATCTCTCGGGAGTGCCAGACTTGATGCAACGATCGCAAGGTAATTCCCTCGAGCATGATAGCTTTCTGCGGCGACACTCCAAGCAAGAAAGCCGCACCCTCTGGCGCTTTCGGGCAGGACCTTGCTGGTGTTCTTCATGTTCGTCGTCCCCAGCCGGATGTACACTGTCGGCTTCGAGGTCGTCCATGATCTCGGAGGAAATATCACGGAAGTAGGGTCTTAGACACGTAAGGCTAGGCCTCGGAGAATACTATACTGACTAGATTGATAAGATCCTCGGAGAACAACAAAGGCAATATTACATAGGCATTGAGGGTCAGTGAAAGAGAGTGAGATGGACTTTTTGAGAGGTAAGCGCCTCGGAATTCCGAAGGCCGCGCTCGGACTTCGGACTTAACCAGTTGGTCCGCAGAGGCAGGCAGGCAGACAGTGCATTTAGGTACGCAATGACGTCGAACGATTAGCTGAGCTTATGCGCGCAAATGTTATTTTTGTCAAATGGCGATTTCCTACGTTGACGTCGTATTTGGACCAAATCAAATAAGTCAGCAAGAAAAAGGCAAAGCAATAGGAAGGCACCTGGGCACCTGATCAATCGTAGCAACACCTGTCCATCTGTCCATCTACCTTAGTGCGCCCCAGGGGTTAGGATGGGAGATATGTACACAGTACATAGCAATCGATACCAAAAGTCTTCTCCGTAGCACCATTTCTGCCAGCTGCGCCCGGTTGACTCCATCATTTGACGAAATTGAGTGGCAGAATAGATAGTGTGTGGCTACGCAGTAAGCGCCACAGGGTTCCAATACCAAGCCACAGCAAGAGCCTACGCTACCCCTAACCCCTGATTACTAACGAAATTCCATTCTCATATCCATTCCATCCCTATACCTTTCCATCCTCATATATGTCACGATTCCACTCTTACATCTATTACCACCTAGTCACCTCGAACATGATGGTCGCTAAAATGTGAGTTTGCTTGCCTCAGTGAAAATGATACATTTTAGAGGGGAGGGTACCTTCGTATGCCTCTTCCCTCTCCAACATTTATATATTCTCAATCTCAACCGCACGATTTCCTTTTCCCTTTTCTATCTTCCTTCGTCATCGGAAGGATCATATTTCTCTATCATCAGAAACCTCATCTTTCTTTATCCTCAGAGATATCATTTTCCTCTATTACAAAAGCCTTCGTCTCTCTTCATCCCCCAGAGTGTTCATCTTCTTCATTCACGGAGTGTTCATCTCGAGCTCACCATGTATCCAGACTGGCCTGAATCTGACGCCGATCTGGTGCCACTACCGAGATGCGACGGCCCCAAGCTGAAGCCGTTCGACTTCCAGGGCCCGCAAAAGATCGAATTCCTCGAGCACCTGGGGGAGGGTCTCCACGCACGTGTCTTCAAGGAAAAAATCTTAGAGCAGATATACGCACTGAAGCTGGTAAGCAGAAGCCTATGTATGGGCATATAGTAAACGAGAGCTTAGAACTGACTCGAGTGCTTGCAGTTCAGATTCGTCTTCGACTATAATTGGCAGGGTCCGGCAAGCGATACTAACCCTGACAGTCGTAAATTGATGAGCGCCTTTTACGACTACTCGGAGCCATTTAGCTGCAAGTGTCGCGCCTTTGGTCGTTTTTAAGAAACCGGCCATGAGGAGCTGTATAACGTTTGCTGATCGGGTCCGATGGAGAGTTTGTTGTCCTTGGCGTATTGTGCGTACTGTGTTGCTGAGAGTTTGTGCAATGTGCCACGAAAGGAGTAGTGACCAACATATCGGCTCTTCGGCAGACGTCGATCATGAGCGTCTCGAGGGTGCTCCTAAAGACTCAGCACAAGAGAACGCCCGTACGGAATTCATTCAAGCCGCAGCCGAGGATCTCCTGCCATTCTCGAGGCAACCATCGAAATCGAACGCCTTCAGAAAACCGGCCTACAGAACAAGCTCAACACATTCCGCAAGTACGGTGGTGAACAATCTCTCGTCACAATCGTCGCACGCCATCCTCTTTGTGTCCTGGAATTGCGACGGTGACAGCTTTGCACGGACGCTTTTCCAACAGGGCTGATTGACTTTGGGTGTACTGAAGCTCGTTCTGAATCTGCACTTTCGGTGCTCTGCCCTTGTGGGCTGGCCATCCAGGAGCCGACGGTGCGCGGACGTAGAGAATAACGTTCCCGAGTCCTTGATGGCTGAAGTCGCGGCATTTGTCATTAAACCCCGCAAGGCAGCAATGGTGGCCAGTGGAAATTCCACGTCTCCGAGGACGATCTGACACTACGCGTAATCTACAATGAATACGTTCCCTCCATCGTCACATGGAAATCCGGCGCCACCTCCTGTGATCTCGCTACCAAGTCTCCATACTGGCAAGTCGATATCGACACTATACTCCTTGCCCGCTGATGACACCAGTTCACTGTCGTTGTCTGGGACAGGAGTGGGGTCGCCTGGATGATAGGCAGAGTGGTAAAATGTGGCGTCTTCACCCGAGACCCGAGTCGTGGGGCTCTGGATCATGCTCCCTTGACATCAGGGGTGGCTGTGGCTCAGCTGATGCGGCGTCAATCTCAGCTGCAGGGGCCGGGGTATCTTCAGTCAGTTCATTCGTGACCGCAGTTGTGTTTGCTGGTACCTCCCGCTGTAAGGGATCGTGGTTGCGAGTTACCCTTAGTCTGTTGACGGTTGTTGGGGTCCGGCTGGGACGGAGCATTGGAGGTTGGTCCAAGTGATTGGTCAATTCTTTGATGAAAACTTGCCTTATTGGTCGATTCGCGATGATCTGCGATGGGTTGTCGACTGTTCCAAGCTCGAAAAGAGAGGAGGAAGAGATGCTAGGGGCGAGGTGCCCCTCTAGGTGACCTAGGTATGTGGGGCTAGGTCACCTGACAAGCTGGCCGTGAAGTATTTTGGCTATATACTACCCGTGCCTAGCCCCACTTTAGCTGCTTTCGTTACCTCTCACCACCTAAAGGTGGTGCCTATCACCATTTTCAACGTATCACCATTTCCAACACTTCTTCTTATTTTAATAAGGGAAAAAATCATAACTTAGCGACAATAAAAGATAATAATTAATAAAAAATAAATTTCGAAATTTAATTTTTTACTTTATTTAATAAAAAATATAAAAAAATATTTTATTATATATTTATTTATTATTAAAAATATTTATATTATTATTAAATATAATAATATTTTTAAATAAAATAAAATAAAATAAAATACTTTTTTTATAATTTTTTAAAAATAATTTATATATTATATAATAAATAAATAATATAATAATATAATTTTATAATATATATAATATATATAATATATTTAAAATATAAGATTTATAATAAAAATATATAAATAAATAATATAAAAATAAATATATTATTTATTATATTACTTTATTATATTTTTTTATATTTTTTATTAAATAAAATAAAAAGATAGATTTTGAAATTAATTTTTTATTAATTATTATCTTTTATTTTCGCTAAGTTATGATTTTTTTTTCATAAAAATAAAAAAAAGTGTTAAAAATAGTAATACGTTAAAAATAGTAATAAGCACCAGCTTTAGCTGGTAAGTCCTAACGAAACCAGTCTAAAGTGGGGCGTAGCACGAGTACTAGATAAGGAGCACGAAAAAGCCATAATGACCCAATTTAGCGACCTCGATCTCAGCTTCGACGGGGACATTAATTATCCCGGTAGCGATAAGATGCGCATACGTTTTCTGGGCAAAGGTAATAGGGCCCCGCCTATCCGGGAAATCGTTAAGCATTTCGGCATAGAAAACGAGGAGAGATTACAACCGGCACTCATACGCAAGATTCGCTAAAATGTCGTCAGCCTATAATAGCTCGGAATCATTAACGTCGACGTTGCGACCCGGCAGATTATCGACGATAGACTCGGGGACTTCAGCACTGCCATTACAACACCCCATTTTCTAACGACGCCGGAGCTGAACCCGCACCTCACCCCCGAAATGATATCCGCTATGGAGCTCGAGACCTTCAAGGTATCCATAAACGATTACCTAGCTTTCGACGGGATAATGTTCGACTGGAATCTGGAACATGAGGACCAAGACCGCTCGATCTCGGTAACCGCGTTCCCTGGCGGCAGCGGCTGCCAACTTCAGTACAACCTGCGGAGCAGAAAAGTCCGGGAGCGCGTCTACACGTTCGTCGACCCAAGGAAATACGACTGGAAGACACGTCATGCCAGTGCAGGAACCGGCGGGGCCGAAACAGCAAAGAGACAACGGTCAGAGCGGATAGAAAAGGGTGCTAGGAACGGAAATCTCCGAGTTGCGAGCTCAGGAATACGCCGACGACTACGTTCCAGGCCACCTGTGTGGTGGTATAATTGCGATGACCAGCTGGCTGAAAGGTTGAGAACGCCCTATCCGTTATGCCCCCTCCTGCAATGGGATTACAAGGAGGGTTTCATATTTCCACGAGTTAAGGAGGTCGAGGAGTAATTCTTCGCCTATGGCGGTGGCACCAGTCTTTCTTATTCTCACGCAGACACCCACGGAAACGAATTGCTGCAGCCATGCGGCCTCTCCCGAGCAACGCCTTTGCTTGCCATTCATCAGCAATGGTAATAGTGGTTGAGTCATTTGCTTAGATAGATACATAGAGAATTCAAAGATCTATCTACCAATGATAAAGCTTTGTATCGTAGTTACGTTGTGGCTGTTTTTCATTCTGTTATGGCTATCTAATTATTCGGCTACTAATCTGTACTAGGTATGTAGAGCTGATCTTAAGGTAACATGTATGACTTTTTCGTATCCCCCGGCCCGACTCGTTGCTAAACTGCATTATAAAACTATTTGCGTGGATATTTGGATATGGATGGCTTACATTTGGGTTTAACTACATTCACTTTACCTTGGCTGTATTGAAATAAATCATGTGCCAGATTCCGGAATTCTATCCGCGTCTATCCACCACGGGGAAAATATGGGGTTTGCATTAGCTTCGCAAGGAGTAAAAGTCAAAAGCAACCTCAGAATAAGGTAGAGGAGCTTCACTAAGTCTATTCGGGACCGTAACCGTCAGATACCCTTAAATTAACCAACTCTTCCACCCAAAGCGTTACAATGTGTAGGTCTACAAGTATAACGTACGTGAGGGAGGGGATTATGCCATTATACAAGAATTGCTCAAAAAGGCCATCGACCTCAGCAAGTTACCCCCCGATTGATATCATTCGCCGCCCTCTAGCCAGGATATATATTTCTTGCTAGCCACCCAGTCATTTCCTCAACACCTTTCCGCGTTCCGTGACTTCTGATCGCGGGGTAGCACAACTATCCGCTTATCCCTCTCCGGGGTCGGTAGTATTGGCGTCAGCCGGGTTGGTAAAATTGACATCCCCGGGGTTGCCGAGGCCGACAGAATTGAGGAAGGCATCGACATCGAAGTCATGAAAGTTGGCGTCACCTGCGGGGTCGAGATTGAACGAGGGGTCCGCATTGATACCCACCTGAGCTGCGAAAGCGGCTGCGAGTCCGTTCACGTTGTCCGGCGAGGGTGATCGGTAGGCCGGGGGAGGCGGGGGGTCCGCCCGCGCCTCGAGATTCGAGTACTTATGACGACGCACCCAGCCGCGCTCGTCGTGGAAGTAGGGGACCTCCCACTCGTTGATCCTGATTATTTCCTCCTTCCTCACGATTTTGCGGTGCTGAGGGGCCGACATCGCCAGCATAGCCAGCCACCATAGCGCAAGGTCCGTCGTGAGCTGATTCTCGCCGTGCTTCGACCACGGAACCGGCATGAGAGCTACATTCCAATGACCCAGCCCGTTATGGCTAAAACAGCACGCCACGAGGTCTTGGTCCGTCTGGATGTACCCATATCGAGTCTTCGCGATCTTGCATAGGTTCGCCAGCTGTCTCAGCGGCCGGACGTTCCAGTTGGCGGAATTTCCAGGGTGATCGGCCAGCCTCCTCCCTCGAAATTTCGAGCTTGGTCTCCCGAGGCCGATCACCAGGTTCGACAAAGGGTATTCATCAAGCGCGATGAGGTGGTCTACCTTGACCGGTTTGCGCCCATCATTGATTCTGGCGATGGCCGAGTTGTCTGGATCCGTAATCTTGTGGTGTAGATAGACGCCGTTATGGAGGTTGAGGTGCGCCCTGGCAAAATCGAGAGTCGGGCGGATCACATCGCAATTCCACCTGATCAGTTGCTTAATATCGTCGTGTTCGGTGATTTCGACGGCATCAAGCACCTGATGCGGTTTTGGGACCGCCAGCGTTTGTTCTGGGATGCGAACGTCAAGAACGTGGCTGTAGCTTTCATTGAGGTTATCTAAGTTGAAGTCCTCCCAAACCGTGATTGAATCGTGGCGAAATTCTGGCCAGCGGCCTCTACTATTCTTCCAAGCATTAATTTTGCAGGGTACAAGCGGTTTCGGCTGACTGAGAATACGGCGCAATGTGGTAATATTCAGACCATCAGCCATGTGTGCGACCTAATAACGAATGAATTAATCTCTTAACGCAAAAGAATTCAACGGCGATCAATCCGACAGGTAAACCAAATCAATTGGTAGCCACTCGCTTGTTGGCCCTCATAAACAGACTGCAGGATGGAGTACTGTCTTTGCAGAACGGCCAGTTGCTAAGAGAACTGAACAGACACCACTGCAGCAGGAGACCGTCCGGTTGCTTATGAGTTGCTAGGTAACATCTCTATCTTGTGTGTACGTGTTCGTATTTGTGTGTATGTGTGTGTGTGTGCGCACGCGAGCGCGCAAGCGTATACGAACGTTTAACTACCCAACAAATCACAGCTACTCGATACCTTAATTCATCACTGGCATACATCAAACAATATAAAGCTGTGGCATACAGTGGGACAGAGCATCGGAAAATGGGCTAGTAGGTGCTTAAGGAGATGTTCTTGAGAGGATAGCGGTTGCGATGCGGCCTGGTTGTGCCGTCAAAGGCTAAAGGTACGGCCCAGACGATGATAGGAGTATCAGTGCGAAGCTGACCGCACAACGGCAGCAAGGCATGCGGGTACTTAGTCGTCCAAAAGAGGAAAATGTGCCTCGATCCAGTCCCTTCTTCTTGCCCTAGTTCAACGCTCGCCAGAGACCATAGTGATCGGAACAGGAGGATGAGGGAGGTTGTTGATGGCCATCTCCCGGAGATTCCGTATCCGAAGTATGTTCAGTTGAGGGAGGAAACTACACACTTGGTTTGAGTCAGATTGTTCTGGCGGATGACGGTCTTGATTCTTTGGGAGAGCTGCTGATATGCTGACTGAAGAGTTCCATTTAACTCGATCGCCTCGAGGCGCCGAGAACGACGTTTCAAGTTTCGAAATACAGAAACATATGGAAATAGCCGTGTTGGCCGTTGTTGGTCATATTAGAGTGATCTGAAAGTTCGAAAATGCTGTTGAGACTACGTCTATCGCAAGACGTGATGCATGCAGCATCTGTGAGACAGTGAGTAGTGTGGGGAGACGGATTCCGTCCATGAATACGCTGGCTACTGTACGCAGAGCAGAGATAGTGCAGAGCTTTGTCTTACAACTTCCTTCAGTGGTCTCTTGCCTGTGTTGCGGGCACGTTGAGATACAAACGTCCTCAGATGGGCAGGTAGGCTCCCGGTTTTCCGGCGAACATAAGACCGTCCGGTACCAGATTACATGTAGATCTGTCCTAGCTCGCTACTTGGCTACGTATAGTACATTTTGTTTAACTTGCCACATCGATCTTTGCTATGTTGCCCGCAAGTACGGGTAGGTTGCTGCGTGCTGAGTCGTACTTGGAAATCCTAGTTCGGCGGCACTCTTGTCCACAAACTGCCTTGCCGCTCTGTAGGGTGAGCCGCGACCATCGTCGTGGTCGGAACAAATTCCGCATGACCACTGGCCGGATAAGCGGTCTGCCGCCTGTCCGGGGTGCATGCCAAGCTAGGTAGGACAACTATCTTCGCGACTCTATTCCGGATGTCCGCAATTCCCCGGCCCGGACTTGCCAACCGTATCTCCCCAAGATACAAAGCGGCAATGCGCTCCCATAATTCAGATAGTCAGAGTTGACGGCCGATAATGCCTAGGAAAGAAGGCCTCTCGCTTTACCTCGTTTCCATGAGATTGTTGCAGTCCCAAACGCTGACGCGCATGGCGCGCTGCGAGTCTGACCGAGTCTGCGGCATTGCTGCCATTGATGGAAGTATGACGCGGTCGAACCGGAAGGAAAGGAAAGGAAAATGAACAAGACATTCGAGTGGTGAGGGTATGGGGTATTTATCAAGAACAGTCGACAGACGTGGTGGACTGAGGAGCAGGTAGAGGAAGCTAGCGAAGCTCTTACGTAAGTACGCACATGTACAGAGAAGGTGTGGCTGAGACAGAAGACTGGTGTGGCTGAATGTGTGGCTACCTGTCGAAGGCGTTCAGGGTTAGCTGTGCAGTACATAGCAACCGCCAACTCCTTTACGTGCTGACTTGAGGAATATGCATTCGAAACAGATATAGTCACGGTCGCATTCACTGCGGTTGATACGATTATTAGCAAACATACGCCCTCAGGATGACACGGCCATGATACCGCTGTCAATAATTAGCCTTTTGGGCTTCGGCGCGTCTCTGGTACACGCTGCCAAACAGGTAGTACCTGGGAAAGCGTTTGATAGGATTATAAGCATCTGGCTCGAGAATCAGGTCCGTACAATTATTAAGAAATAACAACCTTCTGAAATTTTCTCCATCTCGTGGGACTAGTGCTGACCGGTTCTTTGGCTATAGGACTTCGCAAAGGTGGTCGCCGACCCTGACTTCGCGGACCTGAGGAGGTTCGGCATACTTCAGACTCGATACTATGCACACACGCACCCAAGCCAGCCGAACTACATAGCCTCCGTGGGAGGCGACTATTTTGGGTTGGACCACGATGAAGTACTTCGCATCCCATCTAACGTTTCCACTGTGGTTGATCTCTTGGATGTGAAAGACATATCATGGAGAGGGTATTTCGAAGGCAATCCCGGTCCTGGATATATGGCAGAGGGTAGCATAGATCGCAATGGTACTTGGGACTACGTCAGGAAACACAAGTCAGTTAGGAGGAGAAGGTTCTTTTTGACTTTGACAAGACTAATGTAAGGAATAGTCACTATGTCTCGTACGATTCCGTCAACACGAATGGAAGCCGTCTGGCAAACCTCTTATCTTTTAGAGACTTCAAGGAAGACCTCGCGGCAGGGAAAATACCACAGTTCGTAATGATGTCTCCGGATATGCTGAATGATGGCCACAATACGAGTCTGAACTATGCGACTAAGTGGGCTCGCGAGTTCTTGCTCCCGTTGTTAGCGGATGGTGTCTTCAAGGAGAAGACCTTGGTACAACTCACATACGATGAAACGGAGGATTATTCCGAGCCTAATCGCATCGTGTCGCTTCTACTTGGTAATGCTATCCCAGACAGCCTCAAAGGCTCAAAAGACGATACGTTCTACACCCATTTCTCCATTCTATCCACCACCGAGCATAATTGGGATTTGCCGAACTTGGGTAGATTTGATGTTGGCGCAAATGGTATGTGTAGCTCATCGTCATTCGTAATCAACGCCGGTCTGGGCTCCGATATCGCAGTTTCCACCAAGTATATCGGAGTCTTGCATTTGAGCAACGAGCGTCACAACTCAAACTTATGATTCAGAGTCTCTGCAAAGCACAATCACTGATATAAGAGAATGTAGTCTTCAAATTCGTCGCAGACACCACAGGCTACATCAATAAGGACCCACCTAATGTAGCAAGCGTCAATAACTCCGTTTCCTATCCAGGCCCGTACAACAGGAATCACACCACCAAGCTGACTTCGATTCCGCCACCAAATTTACAGCTAACAGGAGCTGGCGGGTTGCCTATCCTTGCATCGATCCGTGAACAATGGGAAACTGCTACGGGGCTAGACACACCGTACGATGGTAGCGGCAACGTTTATGATGGGGATAACATGCCTGTGTATAAACCACAGGGGCAGAATAGCGTTTGATTATTTTCAATAAAGTTTATTCTGGTTTTACTTGAATAAGGAACTATTAAGTTAAGTTTAGCAGGATACGGAGTACTTGGGAAATTGGATATACGAATTCACGTGAATTCTGTCTCTCAATCAACCTCCCTCATTGTTGGACTAGTTGAGATTTAGCCTTGACATGGTGGAATACTATAGACTTCACACAACCTTATTACTATAGTACAGGAATCCTTCTTCGACATTGATTGAAGGTTTATGACAATTTCTACAACCGCAGGCTTATCCAGATGTGCGGTTAGGCTCACTGACCGAGCAGAACCCAACTTTAGAAAGCCAGTCTCGGCACAACTACTCCAATCCACACAAGTTGAGAGCGAGGGTGTCTATCAAACACATTTTTCGTTAATAAATGGGAATTAAGGAGTTGTCTGCTGGCCGCCGGCCAAGAAACTGCAAGTTACCGAGGAATAACCGAGTTACATAGGCTGATAGGTACCAGGAGACCCACGACATCACCCTGTTCGCGTTCTGGCCAACATCAAATGTGTTTCCCGAACACCCCTGACCATAGGTGTCCACAACCGGTCCAATCCGAGGGTCCAACCAGACATCTGTCAACCAAGCTGCGATGCCGCGATGAGCGGCAACATAAAACTTTTCACCACGCTCATCCGGACGCATCACATCACCAGTCGCAAGAAGCTCCAGCGCGTTAAGAAGGCTGCTGCGCAATGCAAATTATCTTTCGTCCTCGTCCGCAGCGGTGGGCCGCCCGGCATCATGTATGCCGAGGGCCCCGACGAGAAAGGCGTTAGCGACTGGGTTAGTGCTGTGCGCAATCTGCGGTACAAGATGTTCAAGTGTGAACATTCACCAGCCGCCAATCAGGTCCGGCTTGTCGACCAGGCGAAACCCAGTGTCTTCGAGGAGGTCACCTCTGTGGCTGAGTTCGGCGAGAGGATGAATCAGCGCGGTCTCGACGCTTGGTGGAGATCGGGGATGAACTATAACGCGTCTTCTGATTAAAGTCGCGGTGCAAATGTTGCTATGTAAGCTCTACGACGATGTGGGTGACAACCTGACCAGCTTAACCAACTTGCCATTATGCCTAGCCGGACGGTGAGTACCATAACCATGTGGAACGACCGATAAGTCTAAGACGACAATCCTTACAAGAACTAGCTTCTGCTTCTGAAAACAAATGAAACTTCGGTTTGGCTGACGCCTTGCCAGGTAGTAGAACTCCCGGTTAGAAGGCTCATGTGCCTAGCCAGCTCTCACATAGGTAGTGGCAGCTGGATCTCAAAATAGTACAACAGTAAATTGCGCTGTTTCTTTTTATATTACTCTCTAGTCATCGTCCTATCGATGGGCTCCCTTGAAGGCGATATGCGGGCAACGAGGTTGTGGGGAAGTCTGGGGTAATTCATCCGCCCCGGCAATTCCACCTGTAATTCGATGGACTGGACGACCAATCATGTCTCTCGAATTTATTGGTTCAGTCTTCGTGTAGGTAGGCATTCGGCCAAACTGGACAAACGGAGCATGTTGGTCCTCGGGTTAACAAGGACAATAGGTGGACATGGTGGAGGCATAAAATCCTGGTCACTCGCATCCCGGATCACCCGTCGATCTTGCTCATTGAACCAGGATCACTCCCTTGACCCTAGAAACAGAACTGCTTGGCTCCTTAAACAGACCAGAACAAGCAAGCAAGATGAGGTATTCGCTTTCAGCTGGGCTTGTGGCCCTGGCTGCTACCAAAGTAGCAGGCCATTCTCTGTTCCAGGCTCTCTGGGTTGACGGCGTCGACATGATAAGTCTTCCCCCCCTAACGCCGAATAACGGCAAGCTGACTCGACTAGCACGGCTCCCAGTGTGTTCGGATGCCGGGATCCAACAGCCCTGTGACCAGCGTGAGCAGTCCTGATATTCGGTGTAATGCCGGCGGTAGCAGGGGCGTCTCAGGCAAGTGTGCCGTGACGGCGGGTTCCACCGTGACCGTTGAGATGCACCAGGTAAAACGATACCGTCAAACTCTGCAGCTAGCAACGAGCTAATTGCCCGACAGCAACCTGGCGACCGATCGTGCGGTAGCGAGGCGATCGGCGGCGCTCACTATGGGCCTGTGAACGTCTACCTGAGCCAAGTTTCGGACGCCTCCACGGCCGACGGATCAAGTCCATGGTACAAGATCTTCGCCGACTCCTGGTCAGCGAAGGGCTCGGTCGGCGACGGAGACAACTGGGGCACTAACGACCTCAACTCTTGTTGCGGCAAAATGGACGTGCCGATTCCGGCCGATACTCCCGCAGGCGATGTAAGTGATATACAGCACCATTTATTGCCCTTTCTCGCCTATCATAAAAGAACAAATTCCATTTCGGAGTGTGATCAAAAGTTAGAAACTCTTGAGATATGCTTTAGAATGCCTGATTATTCGCTAAACTGTCGAGAAAGGGGAAATACTGACACCTGATGCTGTAGTATCTCCTCCGTGCTGAAGTCATCGCACTCCACACAGCCGGTTCACCAGGTGGTGCCCAATTTTACATTTCCTGCTACCAGATTACCGTCGCTGGCGGATCGGCTGCTCCAGCCGCTTTGCCTGCTGGCGTCCAGCTCCCCGGTGCATACAAGGCGAGCGACCCAGGTATTCAGTACGTATTCCAAGGTTCTTAAGGTTCCTATTTCGGCATTTCTTAAAGGCTACATCTACCCCTTTAACATGTCTCCGGAGTTCCGACTCCCGAGACATGGGTTATACCTCTGAATTTGTCCATAAAGGGAATTTACTAACTCCGGATCTTGCACAGAGTGAACATCCACGCCAAGATCGACCAGTACGTAAACCCGGGTCCAGCCGTCGTTGCTAGCGGGACAACCAAGGAGGCCGGCTCCGGCTGCAGTGGCTGTGCGGACACATGCGCTGTTGGTTCCGGGCCCGTCGGCACCGCCGTTGGATCTGCCCCGCAACCGACCGCAGGGAGCGGAAGCTCTGAAGGTTCGGCGCCATGTGCTCAGGCAAGATACGAGCAATGTGGTGGACAAGGGTACACAGGCTGCACTACATGTGCCGTAAGTCTTGCCGCCGAATAAGCAAAATTTACTGAATAGGTTGACTGACTATTGTCGAACAGGATGGCCTCACCTGCCAGGATGTCTCTGCTCCGTACTATTCCCAGTGTGCTTAAGAGCGTTGAAGATGTGGAGGGAATGCGACGCGCATTTTGTTGAATCCACCCGCACTCGTTATAGCACGGGCATCAGAGAGCAGGGCAACAGAAGGGTATGCCTTCAGGGGGAAAATTAGATATGACGCCCAGGGACCGATCTACCCACACATATTTACTTACATATCTTGAAAGCATATCGATTGTATCAAACCACTGCGTGACTAATGTTAGTAAAATAATACTTTCCCCCGGTCATTGTTGCACGCTAGATAAGGGGTGTCGAACATCGCAAGTCTAGAGTGACTGTGATCCAGACAGCCTCTGTAAGCTAAATAATCCGTATGATATGGCAACACGCAATAGGTAGCCGCCTCTTACCCAGCACATTTTTTGGGAAAATGCAAGTATCTTACTACTCCTTACATCAACCGAAATGAGCCTCAGTGCCCTTTGCTGAGAATAAAAAGGGACTTCTTTTACATTATTTCAATCCCTCGTTTTTTACAACATTGAAGACGACCGTCCCAACCTCAAACACACTGCCGGTGGTGTTGAAGAAAAGCTACTAGTACTTGTGTTCTCACACAACCAGTACCGTTGTAGTGGAATGCCGTCACTTTAGCCAAGCAGGCGGCAACGGCACCGTCACTTCAGACGATTTGGTCTTACAGGGCTGAAGCGTGCCGATCCGCTGATGAATTTCTTGAAGTGGTCCGTTAGGCAGACCCCTGTTACAATATATCTACCCCCAACCGCACCGATCGGCGGAGTAAATTCCGTTATTCTTCAAACCTACTCCACCGTAGCTTTCTTTGAACATCATTCTATTGTGGGAGCTTCGGACCTCGTGAAGTGCTTCCCCTATTCCACGTTAGGTGATCCCCCAGTGTGTCAAATAGCTGTCACCCGGGTTCTTTACATCTACAAGAATTCAGCACTACGAAGAGTCCATCAAATCAACTTCACCTGTGCAGAGGCCATCATCATCATATCCTCCCGCCAGAACTACCTAGATAAACCGCGCAATCAAAGCCACGCAACCATGGCCTTCGACGAAGCGCACAAAGCCCGCATGATGGCCCACATGAACGCAGACCACACCTTCGAGCTAAAGCAGTACCTACGCGCCTTCAACGGTCTGTCCGCCTTCGCGGCCCGCGGCGCGCAGCTGACGGACATGGCGCCCGACGCGCTGACGATCCGGAGCGCCTCGGGCACCCACACGGTCGTCCTCGCGCCGCCTCTCGCGTCCGCGGCGGACGCGCGCGTGCGCCTCGTCGACATGGCCCGCACCGCGCAGCAGCGGCTCGGCGTCAGCGAGATCCAGATCGCGGCGTTCGCGCCGCCGCGGGGCGCCGGCATCGCGTCCTTCGCCGGCGTCGCCCTGTACTTCGTGTGCGCCGCGACCTTGGCGCTCGTGCAACCCGGTTCCGCGGCGTGGGGATTGCTCGACGCCGCGTTCCCGTTCGGTGCCGCAGGGTACCGCTGGCTCGTCAAGGCCATTTTTGTTCCTGTGCTGGCTATCCACGTGACGGAGGCGTGGTGGATGTCCCGTACGCGCCTCCAGAAGCACGGTATCGATTTCGGGAGTGCGCTGTGGCTGCTGTGGGTGGCTGATACGTTCTTCGAGGGTCTCCCAGCAATGATGAGATTCGATGGGTTGGTCGAGGCGGAGAAGAGGAAGAGGGAGGGCACTAAGCATTAATGACAGGCTTCATAGATGGTGGATTGACCCGCTAGCCCTTCCGGTATGGGATTCGAAGCTCGTAGCAGTAATGGGAGGCAAGGAAAGCACTTTAGCGATGTTTTGAACAGTACGTAATATGTTCGTATAGATGTATATCTCAATCGAGACTTCTGCTAATTGGCTGTACTTAATCAGGAGAAATATCAAGCGCATTTGCAAATAGTCAGAGTCTAGGCTCAAGTATCTTTTCTTGAATTTCGAGAAATCACCTGAAGCTGCTCCTTTTAGTCATCACTTTTAGCCGCCCTAATAACAGGGGCTCTCTCTCTGTCTCTCTCTCTCTAATAGCTTTTACTCGAGGCGCTCAGATCAAGTGTCTGGTGTCGGCCTGGTCTGATCTCAAGGAGGCTGAAAGACTCTTAAAGGCTAGCAAAGAAAAGCTGCTTACATTTACCAGCAACAGGTACTGGTAGAGAGATAATCGCACTAGATTCATATATCAGGCTTAGTGGTCGTGGGTTACAGTGGTTTTAGTCACTTTACAGAGCCTGAAGCCTGGTATGGCCTTTACAGTGGTTCTCACATTGTCAGGTATGGCAGGGGATCACAGGCAATCAGCATGAAGGGAAGCAAAGCGTTTAGTTTATTCGCTAAATCACGTAAGCTGAGCTAAACTAACCGTTCGAGAGTGATGTGGCTGTCAAACCGAATCGGAAAGCTGCAGCAGCTTCGTGTAGGTACCCATAGGAGATATTCTCCGGGGCATTGAGGTCCCTGACAGAATCAAGTGCCATCTTGTTTTCCCGCCACCACCCGCTCGATAGCACTCGACACAGATAAACCAAAATCCACACAACACAATACAACTCTCCTGACTTTCCAACTCCAAATCCATCTCTCGGACCTCTGGTCCTCCTCCCTCCCATCTCCCGAGCCCCTGGTCCTCCTCCTCTCTCCCGGTTCCTGGCTTGATCGTTCTGTCATTGAGTTAGCCATAAGCTCGAGCTTCACCATGCTCTGTATGATTGGGACACACCATGGACATCAGTATGTCTGGATTCTCTGCTAGGTTCGTTCTTGTGGGGGGCGGCCGTCGGTACAGCAGGCCCCATCGTGGTCGGCAGGTATTACTCCTGCCCCGACGTCTCGGGCTCCCGTGTGGCTGCAAGAATGGCCTCGATATCGGCCTGGGAGATATCCGGTTCGAAGTTGGCGGGCAATATCTCCTGTAGTAGGTCGAGGGACGGCCACTCATTCTTTAGGCCGAGGGAGGGCGGCCCTTCAACCTGTGGCGATGAGGTAGGGGTGGGGGTCTCGGCCCAGGTTGCGGCTCCAACAGCCTGTAATTGCTCATCTGGCAGACTTGGGAGCATCAAGTCGCCAGGGTTGACGGCACCAGGGGCGGCTATTCGAAATGGATGGCCCGTCGTCGGACCGTTGTGGCAATGCTCGTTGCTCGCCGCCGGCTGGCTCATAGGCGTGCCGATCTCCAGAGGCAACGCCGCCGTCTGTTTCTCTGGCAGGACATCTGGGGGGTTGTCGATGGGCTCGTTGGTGGTGCCGGCTGGTTGTGGCGTTGGCTGTCTCGTGTGTTGCTGGGCCGGTTCCTTGTTGTCCCCCGTATCGGGACGGCTCTGGGGCGCCTTGTTGGTCTGCTTACGAGTAGGCTTCCGAGTAGGCTTCCGAATGCTGGTTCTGGTGTTGGGCTGTCGTGGACGTCTTCTGGCCCTGCGCTGCCTATCTTCCATTTCTCTGCGCCATTGCTCCTGGTGGCGCATCTCCGCCTCGATCTGCTCCGCCCTGAATTGCGCCATGCTCACGTTCTCCATTCTCATAGTTGGGTTTCTCATGGGGTTCTGACCTTGGGAGGGCCATAACTGCTCCCTCATCATCTCCGGGTTTGGCATGGGCATCATCTGGGGAGCCATACCCTGGGGGGCCATGCCCTGGGGAGCCATACCCTGGGGAGCCATACCCTGGGGGGCCATGCCCTGGGGAACCATACCCTGGGGGGCCATGCCCTGGGGAACCATACCCTGGGGGGCCATGCCCTGGGGAACCATGCCCTGGGGGGCCATGCCCTGGGGAACCATGCTCAGGGGGGGCATGCCCATGGGGACCTCACCCCCATATTGGGTCTGATGGTAGATCGGGTACCCATTGGCGTGAGGGGTGTGGGTTAGGGGCACCAGGTTCAGGTTTAAGGGGTCTACCATCTGTCCCTCCAGTGACACGCTAGTAAATTGGCCATTTCTGTTGTGCTGGCCAGCGGCGTTAAACCGGCCATTGTTGCCAAAGCTGCCGTTGGCGTTAGGCTTTCCGGCGGGATTAAATTGGCCATTGTTGCCAAAGTTACCATTGAGGTTGGGCCGGCCAGCAGGGTTAAAGTGGTCGTTGGTGCCGAAGTTTCCGTTGAGGTTGGGCTGGCCAACGGCGTTGAACTGGCCATTGTTGCCATTGTTTCTATTGTTGCCAGAGTTTCTGATAACATTAGGCTGACCAGCGGCGTTGAACTGGCCGTTGGTGCCAAAGTTGCCATCGACGTTAAGCTGGCTAACGACGGTAAACTGGCCATAATTACCATTGTTGTTAAAGTTGCCGTTAATGTTGGGCTGGCTAACGACAGTAAACTGGCTATTGTTGTTACTGTTGCCAGAGTTGCCGTTGATATTAGGCTGGCTAGTGGCGATAAACTGGCCGTTGGTGCTGAAGTTGCCATTGATGGTGGGCTGGCCAGCGGCGGTAAACTGGCTATTTTTGCTATTTTTGTTAAAGTTTTCGTTGGCGTTAGGCTGGCCAGCGGCGTTAAACCGGTCGTTGGTGCCAAAGTTGCCGTTGAGGTTGGGCTGGCCAGCGGCGTTGAACTGGCCATCGTTGACGAAGTGGCCGTTGACGTTGTGCAGGTTGAATCGGAAAGACATTGTTGCGGGATTGGTGTTTGCTGGTTGATGTCTTCCTGGCTACGTAGCCTCTGGTCTTCTGATGAGTAAGAGAATTAGGATCAAGTGTCTCTGGGAATTTCAATGTGTGTTACAGGGCAGCCCAGTTAGTGAATCTCTACCATCTGACTTCAGTGGTGTCTTACCTGTAATACTTGGAACGAATGATATTATGACGAAGTTCTTCACGTGTTCTGACAAGTGACGTGTTGCTAATGTTGTTGTAGGGGTATAGGCGATGATGGAACAGAGTGAACTGTTTGGGATAGTATAATGTGACGGATAGAGTAGAGGATAGAATAAGGTGAATAGTTATTGAGAACCTGGATGGAAAATGTAGAAAGGAGAGGAGAGAGTAGGATGGACAGCCACCCTTTTATAAGAAATCCTAAGGAATCAATTTCGTTTCTCTTACCTTAGGTTTACGCAAGACCCCCAACAACGAGTGAGAGTTCACTGAGTACCGCCGAATAGACAGTACTTGCTAGTCGATAAAACAACTCGGTGTCTCACCATTAATGCTTCGCTATATTAACTTTCGAAGTTAGTTGATGGTTTGGACTAATAGAACAATGCTCTTGGGTCCCCAGATCGTTTAATCCAGCCCCTATTTCTCAAGGAATACCATATTTAGTCACAAGGTCCCTTTCTCTCCTAGAAGCTTTAGTAACAGTCTCAATACACACCTATCCTAGAGTTGGAGCTTCCGAAGGTAGATTCAGGTCATTATGTAGAAACTTCTCGCAATCGTTCAGTTTCAAACGGTCTTCGGCGTCTCGGATATGACCTCCCTCGGGGCTATAACTCCTAGGACATAAAGCGCTCTCTGGCTTACATGTACAGATGATCTGAGGCCGTTTCCGCAAACCTACGTGACGTACCGCTGTTGCTATACCCGCTCGCCACTTAACTGGTTGTTGAGATCACACTGTGTTTCTTGCGTGAGCTAGAATGTCTATGAAAAGTCTAATGCGCTCTCCATACTGCTGTTCCGTGTGTCTCTCGTGTACGTACCCAACAATTCAACTACGGACTCCAGCGTCGTCATACTTAGCTAGGGGAATCGGGACTTTCATTCCGGGCCCTTCTTTCTTTGGCTACTTTTTCGTGGTATCATCCCATATTACTTCCTAGGGTAGGTATCTAAGGAAGGACGTGAATCAGCTCTTGTTCGATAAACCAAGTCGGTTGTGTCTAGCTCACGAGTGTTACAAAAGCACAATTAAGTTAGCACCATTAGTGGTGCCTACGTACTCCGATGACTACTTCTCTCTTGGATCACATGCATTCCCACCTTCCTTAACGCTCATGTATTCCGCTTTGACACCGCCGCGCTGCGCTGGCGAGCTCGGAAATCATAATCTCGGACATCATCTCCGAGCCTCAACGCCAATATTACGGAGTAGAAAATTGAAGAGGGTTATCATGGATGGTATAGGATTTCTTAGTCTGCACTTATATTAAGGTGTCCTTATTTTCTCCTGAATGTTTACGTCTCAGTTGGTCGGGGAACGAGTACAGAGGTGCAAACTAGATGTAAACCGTGCGCCCCTTTTAACTTTAAATCACAGTCAAAATAGCAAAAGTCCGGGGTAAAGTGGCTGCTAGGTGTGTCCAATGCGACTATGACGCCCCTAGCACACTCTAAACCGCCGCTAGCATTGACTTTAGTAAGTAATAATCACCACATCAACAAATCTACAGCTTCTACTTCCCCAAACTCCGGGAAAGACAAGTAGACATTGTGTGCGATTGACGCACTGTTTCGGAATACGCATTGGCCCTACCAAGTCATACAGTGCGCGTACGAATCATAGATAGCTTAAGCTTTTGCAGCAGTACTCGGGGGTTTCTTCTGAAGTACATCGACTTCCGTACCTTGGTGCCTCAGATTGAGGCCAAGTATCACAGGCCTAGTTCGTTATATCTAACTAACGGTTACAAAGCAACCCCTTACCCACATCACCCGTATGTCCCTATTCATATCGTTGGCTAGCTCCCCTAAACACGCTCAGAGGACGTTGCGCTGTAATTAGTGAAGATTCCTAGTAAATTGTAAAATATTTGGGGGTCTCTATAATACTTAGATCTCCATGTGAACTACACACAAACTGTAGATCATATGTTACAAATAATCTTCATGCTATAATAATTAGTCTTACCTCCAAACCACTGTAAAAGGGAAAGGTATACACAAACTGCTTCCCCTGATCAACCACCAATCAGTGATTTGCTTCAGAGATCAGCAAGGGTAGACAACTATAACGTATTACAGTTAGAAAAAAATTTACTTGCCCTCGTCTATGTTGGCTTGCCGACAAGTTACTAGAAAATGTACATACCCACTAGCGTTATAACTTACTAGAGACCTTGAGTACTAAGTAAAGCGGAACTGCCTCCGGTGTGTTGAGGCGAGTTAGTTAACGCTAATTGTCTCACAAGGTATCCGTATGATCTTGACATTACACTAATACTAGTAAATCTAAAGTAACGATGCTAGATTCGGGTACAAGTGTACAAAGTCTAACCGCCGAGTACAGATCGCCAGACGATATTCCCACTACCAACATCTAGCCTCATTTTCATGGGTTTTAGAACTCCGAGTTATCAGAATCAACTCATAAACTCCGTAGATATAGCTCAATATTACCCTTAGGCTCATCAACCCCATGTGGAGAGATCGTTGGAGAGCGTTCATCCGCTCAACAGAAGACGGATCTTGAGCTGAGTACCAGATTAACTTCAAGACTAAGTAGTAGATGCTTCCCACGTGTTTGGCATCAGACACTAAACCTCTCTAACAGGATCCGCTCCATGTAGTTGGCTGGTAGACGAGTATGCTCAACGCCAGGGGGGCCGGGTAAGCAGAATCTGTTCAGACCCTCCCTCCCCCCCCAGGGGCGTGCAGCATGTGAGGCTATCTACTTCAGGCAACACGCAGATCCCCACTGTCCCCGAGTCTGAACCCGTGGCCACACGCGGACGGTGAAAGCGTCGCCACACATCTCATCATTTGGGACCATGTTTGGCGCCGGGTAGGAGTACGTGGTCCGCTCACGAGGGAGCAAGTCAAAACCTAGATACATGAGAAGAAAGGGATCGAAAGGAGATACAGTGGTAAAAAACAGCCCCTGTCACGGTTATCCACGCAATGTCACAGACGTCCGAAGACCCCCGTCAACCACTACCAGGCGATACGAGGGATGTAGACAGTATAGCAGTTTGTCTCAGCCTGGATATCTGACGAGATATCACGAGGGACTTTCGATCTGCTTCTATGGGGAGAAAACCGATGCCCTTAGCTCGCTTCCCACCAAGACTCCCGAGGAGCTAGAGCAGTGCTAGAACTATTACATCAGAATCCGCAAGTGAAGTAAGAATCTTTCTTCTGAGATTGATGTGACTTTCACATGCAAATCACATGGACTTATCTGGATTTTGCTCCGGTCTAAAGTTCTAGCCTACAAGTGATGTAAGATTGTCTTGAGGTTCCTGAACTGGCTATGATGTAGCCGATATCGGTACCGATGCCGGAATGATCGAATAGCAGTGTATGGAACAAGTCAAGAAATTCCTTGACTTGACTTGGCCTTACTCAAGGGTGTTTTCTTCAGCCTCAGCTCGATTCAACATTGCCACATTTCGAGGTTTTTCACGAGGTTTGGTATTGTCTAAGAGCCTGATCATTATTACATCTTTGAACCTTCTCTAACGATTTCGTAGCGTCAGGGGTAAATGCAGGGGCAGCAGCGACTCCAACCCCAAGGGGTATTTCAGTGACTGGACAGGTTGTAAATATCCTCGAACCTATTCACAAAATACGATTATTTTACTTCACTTAACTTAGCTTAATATATTCACTGTGTCCACATGGTCCTGCACACCACAATCAGCTCCCCTTCCTCCTTTTCCGAAACAAATCCTTTCGGGTTGAAACCACCAGGTTAAACAACTCCAGTAATAAAGTATCCCTAATGGCATTAAAATATTAGAAATCTTAGTAATGTCTAAGGACGGTTTCTGAGGAGGCTAGTTTGCAACTCGCCGAGCTTGCGTTCAGGTGCCCTCTATGGGCACAACAGTGATACGGGATTCTATTCGACTTCCTTCCACGCCCCCAGTACTATGCCTACTTTCTACCATGTGCAAAATGAAAGCGAACCGTGAGAGCATATGTCCGTTTAACAAGCTTCATATGCTAGATCACGACTTGCGCTCATTGTCTATTGTCGGAAATCATCGCCCGATATGCCATCAACTTTTGTTACCTTATTCATGCTGATGACTATGGCTCGAAGACAATCACCATGAATGTATTCGACCCTAACAATCTTCAAATAGTTCAATATTTTCAGGTTGATATTGACCGGCATATCACCGGCAGCGAAGTGTTGCTTATTCCTTGATTTTGTCAGCGAGTGTTGGAAACTATTGATCACTGAGGAATCAATAACCAAGCTACAGGGGCAAAACATAGCTCCCGCGGAAGTAGATAGAAAACAGCAACGGTATCAGAGTACCAGTATCCCCCCAATATTCCCCCTTTTACATAGTGCTTCGTACACTCATCAACAAACCTCGGTAGCCCGAATCCTGAAATTACAGTCAATAGGTGGATCAGCTGCTCATATCGGGAGACCCTAAGTAATCACCATTGATTACGCTCCTCGCCGAGTCCAGACGGCTCGATTCTGTGGCCGGATCCATTATCAATAGCCCCATAACCACGGCCGGTGCCACCTGTGCCATTGTTCCGTCCAGCTTCGTCATCGCTGTCATCTGCTTGCCCGTCTTCCAGGCGCCCGCCGCCGGGAACCGCGCCAACGCTCTGCGCTAGTCTCCTGTATGTCGCAGCACCACCGTTACTAGAGTTCCGCAGTCTCAGCAGCGCAAGATGGGCCAGCTGATCGCGTTAGCGGCATATTCGTATGGTGTAAACCAAAGAAGCAATCTCACCTGGAGAATACCCACTGCCAGCGCGACGGCAAACCCGAGGCCGGAGCTGCGTTGCATAGAAGCGCGCCACGGCCCAGCGCACGACCCGTGTCTCCTGTACATATATTCACATTGTCCCGGTGGCCACGCTCGATCGACGACGCTGTTGAGGCCGCAGCAGTTGAAGGCGTCCTGGATGCGCTCGATTGCTCGTCCGTCATGCAGGTGCCATAGGCGTTGCCAGTTCCCCTCCAGGTTGCAGTTCAGGTTCTGTCCTGGAATGAAGCCTTCGAACGTCAGGGTGGCGAGGACGACGGTTAGTATAGCTTGTATTATCTGGAGGGCTGGAACTAGGAGTTGCTGCAACGCGGACGAGCGAGTTCGCAGGAAGCGTTTGCGAAGAACGGGCATAAAGAAGGCGTTCGCAGCCGCAATTATTGGGAGTAGCATGGTGAGGACGGTCGTCGCGGTTGATAGTGGGAGCGACAATGTGCTTGAGGAGACTTGCACATAGCTAGAACCAATAAGCCATGGCACCTCTGCTACTGGCAGCTCGGAAGGGAGATATAACTTACATTGCGATCGCTACCAAAGCGGCGATCAACTATTCAATGAATCATTAGTTGGATTCATCAGAAGATGACCGTAGGCATTACTAACAAGAGGATAGACTAATACGAGGTTCATCATTTTGGGCAGTATTCTTGTTCTTCAGTTGTTCGGTGGAAGGTGAAACAGATGTCCAAGAGCTACATATATAGCGTTTGTTTAGATCTTCTAATGAGGAGATTTGATGACAACATCCATGAGGTCAGGATGATGGGTAGAATGGAGAAAGGTCGTGATGATATATGTGACGTTAACAAGAAGGCTGCTCAGGCTCTCCCTCCCTTAGATCAGACCTTGATATAAGTAAGTTCCTCTACCTAATTAGATAAGATACCGTTGTGTGATGTCGGAAATGTGGGATTCCGCGACTGAACCAATATAATTTTGCCGTCAGCTAGTAAGTAAGACATGCATCATAGCTTGGAATTGTCAACCTATCAGCGTTAGACAACACATGATGTTACGGATAGCCTCATATCTTTCCTTTGGCGCCGGAAAACTACATAATTAAGTATCTAGGATGTTTCCTGGTGTGTTATAAGAACCCCGTTTGTATAACTTATTGCGGCATACCTGATGGTGTTCCCAGTGTCCTGATCGTCCTCCTAGTATCTAATTTGTTTGCGCTCTGATGGCACCGAGTGGTAAGGGCAGGAGAAAAAACATCCTCCTTGGAAATACGACCCTGTTTACCTCAACACTGTATTCTCAAATTTTGATGTTTCCCGATTCGAAACTCTCAGACTGCACTAACAGAAGCTTTCAAGAATTCAATATGCAATACCATAATTATATCTATGTTATATACCGATAATGTGCAAACGCTCTATATAACATTCACTGAGTATGAAAGAGCAAGGCTCTGCAACCTATCTTAGACATCGACTGACTTAATCAAGTCTAACTATAAGGAGTTGACGCTTTGAGATGGTATAGAGAAATCAACGCAATCTATTGGAACAAGGTCAAATGCTAGAATACTTACTTCATCATTCATGTACACTTAGAACAGACCATTGATATCTAGAATATCTCATCTAGGTATATTGCTTTAGTGTAGAGTCTTACCAATTCGATAGTTGCTTTAAAGGCATTTCACAGATCTCTCCTGTAGCAGTACACAAAATATGCTGTACTTCACTAGGCAAGGTACTGTCCAAACAGATCAGCTTAGAGACCTGGGAAGACGGTCATTCATAAAACCCTCATGTAGGTATGATATCTCTCAACAGCTAATGCTACACATAAACTACCAGGAACTAGCGTAAAACAACACATGAAGCTCATATTGTCTCGTGCACAATTTATAGCTGCAAGATATATCTATATAAGACAAGGAGGAAGTTTATCGTTATTTTCTAATTTCTTATTCAGAGATTATAACTTGTGTATAACATAACACTTAGCCGTTAAAGTCACTAATTACGGCGGCGATTAGCTATTAGTTACAGTTCCTAAAATTTAGCTCACGAAGTACGCTATCATACGTCAGAAACGAGCTTGACTACGACATATAAATAATTATTGATAAAACGGGGCATTTGTGTACTTGCAACAACCTACCTATTAGCATTCTATTCGTAATTACAGATGATTCTAAGGTCCAGTACTGGAGGTAGATTGATAGGATTCCTCTAAGATTGACTTATATTCATGGTAGTCATTGTATAACACCCTACTTTCTGTCTTCAAGAGGTGGCAATTCTCAGGTAAAGGCAACGAAATCCCCACGTGCCTCCTCTTACTTATTATTTTATTGACAGCAAGGCCTATTTATTCAAAATTTCGATCCCGTACACGATCATGACCTAATTATAAAGCCCAGCAACTGAATTCTCCCTATACGTCACCTAAGGCACTTACGCCATATGATAGAACGACTGGTATAACATAGTTTATATGAATTATTAAGTGGTCGAATGCGGTACCTATCAAAACATGATAAAAATTCAACCAATACAACACTGTGTCGCTAACTTAGTGCCCTCCTAAGGGGTAATCACCGTAATAGGCGTAAATATTGCCTTCCCACAAGTCATTTCCTACTGTCCCATGGGAACCCACGAAATTATTTTATTTCCCATGGGAAATCTGTGGGTTCCCATGAGTTCCCACTGTCCACGCCTAGACCGTAGAAAACGTCTGCAATTCTAGATTGCAACTAAAGACAATAATTATAGACAAAACACCTCTTGGATTAAGAATGCTTGAAAGGATAAACCTTGTGAAATACTTGAGCCGAATAACGTAGCCTTTCCCATAAAGAAAGAGCCAAACTAGTGCTGTCGATCTTAGCTGCGCGGTGAAGCGCCCTAACTGAAAAACTACACATCTCTAGACATCTGCTTCACAGGTGATAGTCTAGCCTTCGTTTTTCTTGTGACTGCATCATCCTCTACACTGGCTAATGCCTGTGTACCTTTCTGCCTATAGTAAGGACAGCTGCCAGGTGCTGGCATGCCTAAGATAAATATTATACCCCTGCTTCTCTGGTCCAGATTTGACATAAACGCAGCCAAGAGTACGAGACAGGGGTATGATATCTTCATCTGACACCATATTAAAGCAATTTTGCCAATTACTTATCTAAACATAACTCTCCATCAGACAGCCAAGACTCCAGTATATCTTGCAAAACATATGTATGCTCTTTTGGATGATTTTCCTAGAACACTATCACTCGTCTGTTGTCCTTCACCCTTTAAGCCTGTAGATACGGTCTTGTCCCGCCAAGAGCAGCAAACATGGAAAAGATCGCGGGTCCCAGAAATCTCCCGGACATCGGCAGATACCAATCAATCTCGTCTTGGCAAGTGCTTAACCTTCCTATCTGAGGATGTAGCTCTGTTATGCCGAGCACCAGTCCCGCCCTTTAGGCCCGAACAACCAGCCAAGCATAGCTTTTGCTTGTAGCCATTGATTAAGGACGATGCTTGGCCGCGGCTATTGGCGATGCTTGTGGAAGCTCAAATCAGCCATGCCCACCTTCAGTGGTCCCTGAATGTGGGGGAAGGTCATACTTCGTATTCATCACCACGCGACTTTATGTCTTGACTTCGTCCTCTTTCGGTAACTCCTCCAGACGCAAGGACATCCAAGTGGCCAGGAATCGCCAGCCTTACACTGCACGATACAACACGCGATGGACATAAGGTAGCTATAATTATGCCCATTATACTCATAGATCTGCGACCAATGATCGCACGAGAGCACATGACAAGCATTTGTCCCATGCCGATCTCATGCCACTGAGATATAGCAAACTACATGGCAGACAAGTGACAATCAACTCGAACACGTTACATGCCTATGTAGTATAGGGGAGTGCGGGGCTCCATGGATATGGATCTTCCAACCTTATTTCTTGACCTCCTGCCCGGATCAGCATCGCATGTCGAGACCGTTGCGCCTATCACATCTCTAAACTGGCTTGATTACAACGCTCTAAGATAGAAAGTGCGTTTCAACATGTGGATTTGCTTCTAGAACTACGCGTGACTACTCGTATATAAGGAGGCGCATTCAACAGATGTCCCTTCCCCTCAAGTCTGGCGCAACTTGATATTTATTGCTGAAGATTCAGCTCAGACCCCGACTCTTAGTTACCTCTTCCATCTTCATTGAGGTACTGTTCTCTCGTATACTGGCAAAGACACGAGTCGAGCTTCTACAAGTTCTTCCACCATGGTTCGCCCGATGCTTGTAGCGGCGTTGGCCGCCACGTCGACTGCACTCTCGATTGGACGTCGAGAAGCTAGTTCAGAACAGCTATTCACAATTGAGCTGGCACCAGGTGTGACTAAAGTAGTAACTGAGGAGGAAAAATGGGCGCTGAAGAGTGTGAGCATATAACAGCGCCGTGCCATCTTCCAAGTAAGAGATCTAGCTAGCTAACTTACTTTTTAGGAGGGAAAAACCTTCATCGACATCACCAACCATCCCAACCTCGCATCCTCGGCGCCAAACCAGAAGGCCAAAATCGCAGCAGCGGTGGCGTACCCCTCGTCGATGACCCAGGAGACCACCGTCAAGGACCTCATTTCCCAGCTCAGCGCGGACAACATCAAGGAGAAGCTGACGACCTTCTCGGACTTCCACACGCGTTACTACACCTCCGACACCGGCAGGCAGTCCTCCGAGTGGCTCCTCTCTGAGGTCAACGCCGTGATCTCGGCGAGCGAAGCCAAGAACGCCTCCGCCAAGCCCTTCACGCACTCGTGGGTGCAGAACTCCATCATCGCCACGATCCCCGGGCAGTCGACCGACAAGATCATCATCGGCGCGCACCAGGACTCGGTCAACCAGAGGGACCGTACCGGGCGATCCCCCGGTGCCGGTAAGCGCCATCTTCTTCATCTCTCTCCACATCCTGAGAACCTCTCTAACACTATAACATAAGACGACGACGGCTCCGGCTCCATGACGACTCTGGAATCGCTGCGGGTGCTCCTGAGCGACCCCAAGATCGCCGCAGGCGAGGGAACCAACACGCTCGAGTTCCACTGGTACTCGGCGGAGGAGGCGGGCCTGCTCGGCAGCGCCGACATCTTCGACGCGTACTCCGAGGCCGGCGAGGTCGTCAAGGCCATGCTGCAGCAGGACATGACGGGCTACGGCAGCGCGCCCATGGGCGTCATTACGGACCGCGTCGACTCGGGGCTCACGGATTTCATCCGGAAGGTGATCGATACTGTGAGTTGTTCCCTATTATCCTTACTTCTTTCTGCCCTTTCTTTCCCGTTCCCTGCCCTTCCCCTTTCCTTTCCATTTTCCCTCGGGAACGTACATATATATGTATGTATGTATATATATATCTAGCTACGAATATCGTGGATGCCACTCTTTCACGCACACACACACACACGCACACCCAAAAACCGCCACAACCCGCTAACCGACGGCGAACCCACGCAATAGTACGCGACGATCGGCTACGTGGACACGGAGTGCGGGTACGGCTGCTCGGACCACTCCTCCGCGACGGCGGCCGGGTACCCGTCGGCCTTCGTGATCGAGGCCGCCATGGAGGACACCTCGCCCTACATCCACACCGACGGCGACACCATGGACACCGTCAGCATCGACCACATGGTCGAGCACGCCAAGATGGTCGTCGGCTACGCCTACGAGCTCGCCTTCGCGTCGCTGTAGGCAAGTACCTTGGTCAATAGGTACGCGGGAGTGGAAGAAGTAGTAAAGAGTCAGACGTTCCGATAGGCCAGCCCGCTTCCTAGCAAGGAAGCATTGGCGTAATTAATAGGTGGGCTTCGTGTCGACGCCCTAAATGATGAACAAAAAAAATTTCGGTTGATCTTCCCTCCCTGCCATTAGTGATACTTGAACCTAGCTGGACTCGGGCTTGAAGAACGGAGTCACTTCTAAGCGGTAAATTGCGTGAGGCCAATGTTACCCCTTGGTAAGATGAGCTAGATCTAGAGATACTGTTGTAGCCAGGTCTAAACGCATCATTGTGGCAACCCTCAAGTAAGGCCCATGTTGTCTTTCAGATATATTGACATACGTACGGTAAGGAGATGATTATGATCGCATCGTTGAATCCATCGCCGAATGTTCAGACCTTGTGGACGTATGGGTTGATTATAACGTATCGGTGAGCTTTCAGCCGTAACAAGCCACAACCCTAAACGAAAAACTGGGTGAAGGGGTGAAGGCAATCGACGATCTGAGAGCCTGGAGTTAGCAGTCACAAGGGAGTAGCATCCACCCTCAGCTGTCAACTCATGTTGCCTACGGGGTCTTCACAACATGGGCACCGTTTACAATTATCAGCAAGTATTCGTCCGAAATATCATCTCCCCATTTTGATTATTCTACAGAACCATCCCCCTCCGGATGGACATCGCGCCACGTGCAATGTTGATGGAAAGAAAAAAAAGATTTGTCGTGACGGTCGTAGAAATATGTGCAGGTGTGCTATGTGCAAACATGAGCAGAATCCGCCCACCACGCACGACTGCTACCGATAGTAGATATCATGTCTATCATCCACCGTCAACTCTTGCCTCAAGTACCACGGGGCCCATATGCCCCTTGCATGCATATGCACGCTCATGACCGCTGAAGCGCCCCCTAATCAACAGTAATATGTGCGGGTCGGCCGAAAGTAGGTTAAGATAGTAAACACCCGGACCAGGGATATCTGCGAATGCAATTCTGCTCAGATCATGGTCCACATGAAAGAAATAGGAAATTTGTGTCCCATCTGAACTTTAAATTAGCTAGGTTATCACCCACATGTCCCAAGCACCGTGAACTTACCAATTACGGGGCCAGGAAAGCGGTGACCGAATCTCGGATCAAGATGTCGGCGATTTTATTGTGTGTAACTTCATATCAAAATAGCGGTTTTGGTGACTTAGTAGCTAGGATAGCGAAAAGTGTCTCTAATCCGGATTACCATGTGATTCATCGCTTGGAGACGCTGTAGGATGGGATCGCTCGGAGACCGGCTGCTGATGCGGAGGAAAAGCTTCTCGATTCGCTCGGTGAATGAGCCCATAAGATTAGGGACCACATCACGAACCTGGGGATCCTGCATGGAGTCTGACTTAGAAAGGTCATTGTTTGACGGAGACTGGTGACTAACAGTGTGCGGTAGCGACGCGTGCAATGCATGAAGTACCACGTCCACCCAGTTAATTCTTTCCCGGAGCAAAGGACCTTCTAGTTGCTCCGAAATGACTGAGGCAACCGAAAGCGACACTAATGCTGGTAGATCTTGTAAGAATCGAGGGTCCATAGTGACAAGGTACTCGTCAAAAACCTCTTGCTTGCGTTCTAATTGAATCCAACGGACCAAACCAGTCTCATACTCTCCTCGTTCCATAAATGTCGCCACACTAGCGATCATGTGCTGAAGTTCGGCATCCTTAGTGCCGGCGCTGTTAGCTGGATGTCGGACCAGCTGGTTAGCTGAGTGGGCCGTGGGGCTATCATATGAAAAGGACTGCTGTGTCTGCACAGATTGTGTCGGCAGAGACTGGGTAAGAGGCAAGGACTGGGCCGGTTGAGATTGAATAGTAGAGACGCGCTCTCTCGAGACTTGTTGCTGCATTTTAAGTAGACCATCCTGGAACTGTGCCTGAGTGGATGCCATAGCGGAGACAGTGTCAGAAAGTCTAGTCACAAGGGCTGTAAGCTGGTCGATCTTGTTACTATCCGTGACATGTCGCTGTTCAAATTCTCCAATCTGTTCAGCGGTTCGGTCTTGGACTTCTTGAACAACAGAACGAGATGCTGCAACAGCCATGTCGCTAAAGATCGGGGTAATAGTAGTCATGAGCGTTTGACGGAAGGTTTCCTCCATATCTACAGCAACGCTGTGCACGACCTTGTCAGAGACAGCCTTAGATAGTTCAGGTTTCGAGAGAGCCTGGGTGATGGCATTCGGAAGCAGCTTTTGCATCTGATTTTGTACCGAATGCGATACCCGTCCACCGATCTTACCATCGATTTGATCCGAAATAGTCTTGGTGATTAGAGTGCTCAGGGCTGGCACTACATTCTCCTCGAACTGGTCACTGATGGTTCTAGTAAGCACGGCCTGGATGTTGTCGTTCAAGACGGCAGACACTAGGTCAAGTAGGTCTTTCTGACTCTTCGCAAACTTGTCCTCGCGATTACGAAACTCGTTTTCAACTTTGCCCCGATGATCCCTAAATTCGCCAGAGATGATTCCAGTCAACTTATCGCCAAGACCAGATGAGATCTGCTTGATAGCCGACTGGATGGATTCTGCCGACATTGCTGAGTGGAAAGAAGGCAGCGAAGTCTTTGACTCCGTGTTCTTTGCCGAAACGAGATCAGGTCTTGGTGACTGTGAGCTACCGTTGGATTGAGTGTTCTCTGAAGCTAGTTTCTCCGCGGCGGCAGCAGCCTTCTCCCGCTTCTTCCTTGCCTTCTTCTCGGACTTATCGAGCTGATTGATCGGAGTAACAGGAGCCTCACCATCTTTTCGTTCAGATTGAACGATCGGGGGAAGATTGTCGCCACCTTTTCGGTTATGTTCCTGGCCAGAAGAAAGAGAAGTAGGTTGGGGCGACGGCGTCTCTTTCAAGGAAGATCGAGCAGCAACCCGAATGGGCAGAGAGGCGGATTCCTCGACAAGTGGGGGAGGCTCAGACACCACAGCATTTGGCAACTCCTTCAACTTGGCAATTTTAACCAAGCCCACGTCGGTAGCATCGACGCCCTCGATGACCTTATTGTCCTTTGTCCAGCCAAGCTCACTCTGCTTTACAAATACGCCAGTGACACCCTTCGAGTGCATCGCATATAGCTCGAAGAGAGTTGGTTCATCACTCGCAGTTGCGGAGGCTGGGTTGACCAGGATGTCTAAGCTACGGAGCACGCCCTTATTAGCAAACGAATACTCACGCACACCACTAATGACGGCGGTTGAGTCAGGCTCGGGAATTGACGAGTCCTTCGCGACCAACTTCTGGACATAATCGACCTGAGACAGACCCTTAATCGTGTACTTAGGCGCAGACAAGTGTAGGAAGTAGATTGAGTTACGTGTAGGATGACCAACAACAATCATGCCAGTAGGAGGGTGATACATGACGCTGCATACTGCATCCGACTCCTTGGTGTGCGGTAAGTTGAACTCCTGCACGGGTTTGCCAAGAGCGAGATCCCATAGCTGAAGAGTGTGGTTTTGCTTCATTCCCACAATCATGTAGCGAAGGGCACATCGCTTCTGGTAAGGCCGTTGCTTATCCAGCAATAACACAGAGGTGGGCCACGCTTTCTCGCCCTCGGGGGTCGTATTCAGTGTCATCAGCGGCTCCTTAACCTCAAGTGATGTATGGGCAGGCATGGGGAATCGAACGTCAGAGCTTTCATCAGCTGTTGTCAAATCTCGCACATCCCAGAACTTGACGCGACCGGACTTGTCAAGTGAGACAATCGTAGTGTCATCTTGACTGAAGGTGAAGTCCTTGCCAGCTTTCCCGGTATTAATTCTGAGAGCACATTCCTTAGAAAGCTTCTCAGTATCAACGACGCGATCGTGGCCGGGTTTGAAAATGTTGTTCCGCATGACGTAAGATGGCCAAATGACGCTGATCGTTTTGCCGCGACCAACAGCAAAGTACTCTGGGTGAGTGGACGAAGTTCTTGCTCGGGTCTTCAAAACACCTCCCGGGGCGTCGCCCTCTTGCGTGCTGGTTGGGGGGAGTGCAAACCCGTATTGCTCAGGGTGAGCATCTTCTAGATGGTCCTTATCTCCGTTCCTGATCTGGACGTAGTAGACGGTCCCGCTGATGCCGGTGCCGATTATGGACTCCTTGGGTGTCGCATTGATATCCGATAAAGTAGAGGATACCGCGATATTAAAGATCCGATCTCTTGTGTCGGTAAACAGTTTGGCGTCCTTACCGTCATCCTGCCGAATGACACGGAGACCACCCGCCTTGGACATACCATAAACCATGTACGATTCCGTGGCGGCGACGAGATTTCTATCAATTTGAT
The DNA here is from genome assembly GCA_022376535.1 of Xylariaceae sp. FL0662B. Lineage (NCBI taxonomy): Eukaryota > Fungi > Ascomycota > Sordariomycetes > Xylariales > Xylariaceae > Xylariaceae sp. FL0662B. The sequence goes on from JAJJKD010000119.1 coordinate 38,186, forward strand.
CGAAATCTTTCTTGAGCCGGGCGATATCGAGAACAACTTCGTCACGGAATTGTGGGCGAGGTTCCTCGGTTTCCTGCACGGTGATCGAGATCCAGGGTTTCATGGGGAAATTGTAAACCTTTACCGGGTTTGGCGTTTCTTCGATCACAACAATCTCGTCCGCCTCGGCACTCTCCCAATTTTCGGCGACGGGCGGCTGGGCAACATCATCCACGATATCACGAATTACTTGAGCGACTCCAGCAGGGTATCTGTTTTCGAGCACACCAGCGTTCTCGTCTTTCTCAAGTTCCTTCTTAATATCCTTAGCTGCGGCCTCAGCCGAATCATGAAATTCAGCCTCAGTTTCTGCTCTCATCATGCCTTCGAGTTCGACGGCGATCTTAGCTTGTACCTCGCCATGTTCAGCCCTCTCGAGCGCTTCCTGAGCTTCCTTGTCTGCTGTTTCAGCAAGGCCGGTCATGGCCTCGGACACAGTCTCTCTATTGTTTTCACGGTCAGCCGAAAGCTTGTTGGCATGAGAAGCAGGTCGCTCCGGCTCAGCATCGAAGCTGGGAGATATATCTATCTTTCTTCTGATGTGCTCAGGGCTCATAATCGGGCTTTGCTGCTGGCTGCCAAATCGCTTGCGGTCCTGCATAGCTCCAGGAGATGTAGTGGTGCTTGGAGTATTTTTCGCGATCTTAAAAGCAGTCGCCGCTGGAAGCTCGGTAGGCATCGGCTTACCCGGCGCACTTGTTCCCGGCGTCGAGGACTTAGACGCAACCTTTTGGGTCATAGGGGCCGCAAAGTCCTCGAACGGATTAGTGTAGTCGAATTTCGAAGGTCTGCGACTACGATCTTGCTGAATTTGTTGTGAAGTATGCGAAGCTGGAGAGTGGTAATCAAGCTTCGCGGGTGGTGACTCTACCTGGCCTTTCACTGCGAACTGAAAAGGCATCGGGGTGGCATCATGTGAAGCACTGTCAGAGAGGATCTGCTTTAGTTGAGTATATTCCTTTGGGTGATCCGCCACCGAGGAACCATTGGCCGACTGTGGAGTCAAAGTCGGAGGCTGAGATGATTCGTTCGTTGGCGGCAGATCGTTTTGCGCAGGCTTCGGTCGGTGCAACAGATTGAGTAGATACGCCTGAGTATCCACCGGAGGCGGTCCAGCATTCCATGTGGGTTGATTGTTGGGCTTATTGTTGACAGCCGGGGCTTCCGATCGCGAAGTCTCGTTCTGCAAGTTCCCCTTCATAAGAGTAGCCAGCAGGCCTTGAGGATCAGCAGGCATAGGAACGGGCGCATGGATAGGCGGGTTGCTCGTATGGGAAATGTTAGTCGGCGCGTCGTACGATGGCGCTTGAGCGTGGCCATGCGGCGCATTATGGGGCACAGATTGAGAGTTCTGACCACTACTAAACTTGAGAAGATTCAGTAGGTTCGTGCTCTGGTCGACCTTATTTTGCACATGGGGAGGCATGGTGCCAATTGGACCCAGCCCCATGGCGGCTGCCGGATGATGAGCGTGGCCAAAATTGGTCGGCGGAGTCGGCGCGGGCGGCGGGAAGTCGTCCAAACCGGTCAGAGGCGATTCCGCGGCGGATTGATTGTAATAAGGCTGAGGGTTGGCGTTGCCGTTCCCACCTTGATTGTATGAGGTGAAGCGCGAGAGAAGGTCATGAGGGGTGATAGAATCGTCGCTGTTCTGGCCGTTGCGCTGAGCTTGCATGCGAGCAAGCATGGCGTGCAAACCGTTTGGGTCATTGCCACCGTGTGGATTGTAGCCCGCCATGTTGTGGTCCTAGAGCTTGGCAGAGCTACAATACCCGTCTCACCCGATTATACCGAGAGAGTGTAGATGCTAGAGATAGAGAGAGAGAAAAAAAGTGAGGTACAGGTGAAAGGGGGGTATCAAGAAGATGAGAAGAGAATTGGCGTTAGGCAGTGCTCAAAGGGAAAAGAAGTTGGTAATCTTCCAATCAGATGCGGATGAGCTTGCCAGCCTCGCCAAAAAAAGTTTTGGTGGATAAAATAAAGGACCCTTGTTCTTCCAGGTTAGACCTTGCCTTGAGTTCTTGTCGATGGTGGATGATTCCAACGATAGGCGCGAAAGCAACGAGAAGAAAAATAAGGGTTAACAATTGGATGGTTCGATCTCACGAAAAGAAGAAATGTCATTCGACATAACGCGATGAACGACTACTAAATTCTTCTCCCCGCGGGAATTGAGTTTTTGGGAGGAGAAGGAAGATGGAATTGGTCAAGTGAAGGGAAACCAGAAATCAATAAGGTGGTTCAAGGTTGGGCGCTGATGCAGGTGTGTGCTGGCCCAGAACGCTAAGTACTGTAGTAGATGGAAGTGCTGATGGCACCTGCTGCGAAAAAAGCAGATAAGTCTAGGTATGTATATCGTCATGTATGTATGTACCGAAATACCCTGACATACATACAATAGGTACATACCTATCAATCTGTCAACCAGGGTAGGAAGTCGCAGTTGAAGAAAAGGTCCAAATGCTGCAAGCGGACGCCCACCCATCCGATCGGCTCTCCTTATTAACCACCTAACAGTGGGGACCTGGGAATGACCTTTAAGAAGTACCTAGCTGTGTAGGCGGCACTCCGTACCTAAGATACATACATGTACCTATTATTAGGTACATATATGTATGTACATTTGTGGCGTCGATATGTTATGTAATCCGCCAACCTAGATATCCACCACCGACCCTGTGAAATCACCAAGGATAGGAGCCGCATTGTAAAACTGTGATAACCTCTTCCACTTCATTTGAAATAATACTGATTGTGATTCTTTCACTTTTCGCCGTCATTGTTCTCGAGCTCATCGATTATTGTTCATTTCCTAGATATCGTTCAACCGCCACCCTCTCCAGCCAACCTATTTGTGCGAGTGGCACATTTCCGTTATTGTTGGTTTGGGCCGCCAGGCACACCACATCGATCAAGGCGCCCCTATACTAAAACCGTTCTACAACCGACGCTATGTTTTGTCTTCGGGGGTATGGCGTCCCATATGGGGTTTCTTTGTCTATCGTATTGTTTAACTAACACAACTCGAATTGCGCAGCTGGCTTCCGCTCCTCTTCATCCCGACAAATGCGTCCCCGGCCTTCGTCTTCCTCTTCTTCGTCTGCACCTACTTCCTAAACCGGCCCTGCGTCTACTGCTCCGTCCTCCTCCTGATCCTCTTCGTGACCTCGTGCTACTGGTCCGACCGATGTTTCTTCGACTTCAGCAGCAACTGGTTTGCGCCGCGACCCTCTACGTCATCGACATGTCCGTCGAACACGACGATACCGGACCCCGTGGTGGAGGGGTTCAACGCTACCGCTGTTGAGATGCTCAATAGCACGGCTAGCGCGCTAGCTAGCGCGGCCGCTAAGGAACTGGTCAAGAGGAAGGAAGAGTGGACGGGGCTCGGAATCGAGTGGCTGCGAAGCCTCCTAGGACGCAGAGAATGGAGAATCGAGTGCATGGACCTGTACATACGATTGTGATGGACACACTCGCCAATTCGCAACCCACGCGGGGGTGGATTAGATGCACAGTTCGAGGCAAGTCCTCGCATGTGCGATTTTGTACGAACTGGAAGTATGAATAAGGGTGGGGTGACTCAAACTGCATGGCACCGGCGTTAGTTGGACTTCACGGTCAAGACTCAGTCCTTGAGTACAGGTTCAACTGTACCACGATTTAAACTTCAATGATATCACATCACAGGATTAGGCTCAGATCTGATTGTTAGTACAAATAGTATCTTTAGTGGTCTTTCATTAGGTCGCTCCAACCTCTATTGTATAAGGATCGTCATAGAACAGTCGGTAATTTCTTTGCAGCTTCATGAAATTGGCTGGTGGTGACATCTTCCCAGACGAGTGCAACTTGAAGTTTCCTCATGATGCTTAGTATAAGGCACGCTTGTCTGCATTTCTTTACTCCTGGTTTCTAAGATATTATAATTACATCTTCCCCTTAAAGCTGACCTTATATTCGTGGGCATTTTAACCAGGTGAAAAGAGTGTAAAGTCTAAGTAAAGTAATAAGCGTCTATTCGATGCGCTGAATGCAAAGAACAACTGTTAAATCTTCGTAGCTAAGTCGAAGATCCCTCCACGCTACAAATATTCCACCGAAATTTGTGCTCATTACTTGCGCGGAGGTTTATATATAGGACTGGAAACAAGAAATATGGGTAGTAAATCAGTACTTGCAGCTATCGTTGCTAATAGACTAACGATAATGTACGGGTGGCATCGAGTCTCCGTCGTCCTCTAGTGTAGGTTAAATACTAAAAGGAGTAAGTCCCATCGGAACGTGTGGATCTCCACTAAGCTCCTTATCTTGCCTACATTTCAGAGGAGGCAGACCGGGAGCTGTGAGACTGAAGAACAATGCGTAGATAGTTATGATCTTGAAAGCTGCTCGAATCAAGGAACCTTATCACGAAAGAACTCACAGGGGCGGCGAAATGTCGATATAGAGAAAAATGTTACTATTCATCATACCTAGCCCATAAATCACCCAACACTCCCAGCCTTCGTAAGATTCATACCCTCGACCCAAGGCTTCCAATACCTCTCGATGGCCTCGGGATCCCGCCAGCCCGACCAATCCGCGTTGGTGAGACCCCACGTATCCTCGAAGCCCTGGACGCCCTGGCGGACGCGATAGCTGCCCGCCAGACTCCACATCATCCAGCTGACGCCGTGCTCCAGCGTGTACGCGCGGAGGCAGTTCTGCAGCGTGCTGTCGTACAGCGAGGCGTCCTGGGCGTTGCCGAACTCGGACAGGACGACGGGGGTGCGGCGCTGCGCGGGCGGGCAGTCGGCCGTGAGGTCGCATCCCGCGGGCGGAGGGTCGATGCCCAGCGCGTTGAACCCGTTGCGGTAGAGCGCGGCCTCGATGATCGCGCACGTGCCCGTGTCGACGTCCTCGCTCGTCGCGTACAGGTGCAGCTCCCAGACGATCTTGTCGGCCCACGCGTGGGCGTCGAGGTCGAAGTAGACGGGGTCGCGCCGGTACGCGTCCACGACGGCGGTGCACTTGTAGCACGGCGCCGTGAGGATGTTCTTCTTCGTCATCAGCGCCGATAGGTCCTCGTCGTACTGCATCCCGGACCAGGTGATCAGCAGGTCCGGGTTCGCCGCGTGGATGGCGTCGCTGCCCGCGCTCATGTTGCCAATCATGGTCTGCCAGTTATAGACCAGGTCGGTTCTGTTCCAGGACTCGCGCAGCTCGTTGCGTAGAGACATGGACACGATGTTGGGGTGGTCTCTCGCCCACGTTGCGACGTAGGAGAGGCCGCGGCGCCAGTCGGAGGCGTCGAAGTTCACGTCGTCGAACCAGGCGCTGCCGTCTGTGTGGCTACAGCACCACTGTGCCTTACCCACATGGACATCTGGGTGGATATAAATTCCCTTCGTCGCTGCAATTCTCGCGATATCTGACCAGATCTCAAAGCGTGTCGTTTCATGAGTCCAGCTAGGGTTCTTGGCGACGATTTCGTTGGTCACTTTGGTCCCGTTTTCGTAACCAAGCGCCATGATCATGGCGACCTCAAGGGGAACATCCTCTCCTCCACGGTCGTAGATCTCGTCGACCATCTGAATTGCATAGCCCCTATGGTACCGTCAGTATTACGCTCTAGGCAGAAGTCCATACGCGTCAAGAGCACCTTACATGCGAATGAAATTGAACCCGACGCTGGCGATGTCGTCCAGGATGGCTTCAGCAGACTTCCACTCCAAGCCTTCGGGGATCATCGTCTCCCCACTCATGGGCCAGTTTACTCCAGCCCACTTAACAACTTCGCCATGGCTGTTGACAATGTCCCTACCCTTCGTCTTGAAGGGGCCATACGGCCACTCTCCAGTCGAATTGTCTTCGCGGCGATAAATGCGCTGTTGCCGTCGTGGCTCAAAATTGCTCGAGCCCGCAGGTTCAGACGATAACCATGATGCACAGGCTGGAATCGCATAAAGCGATGTAAGGATAGGAGATATCTTCATTCTCCTGACTTGGGATCACGAGAGCCATATGAACCGTCCCAGTCGAAGGGGCGCAAAGCTGTTGCAACGAAGGGAGCGCAACCAGCCATCTTAATTAAATATGATTGACGGCTCCGTCTTCCCCGGAGATGGTAAATAAGCCTCCACTGTCGACCATGGGTTTGAATTAGGTTTGGCCAAGCCAACGGAGACGATTCCTTAAGTTGGGGAAATATAGAAGTGTATACAAGTAACCTTAACAGTTTAAGGATTTTCTAACCCAATATATGAACGCATTCTGCTGGGCTAAAAACACCCTGAGGTCTTAATAGACTTCTAAGGCAGTTGTTAAGGGTAGAAGTTGATCCTTCTCGGCCAGGTCGCGCAGGGATTGCAATGTTCGTCTCCAATAAGCCATGCCAATGGCGAGGATAGTGAGGGGATATTGGGGAATATACGGGGATGTCCAGCGGGGTAGGACGGATGTTTGGCCGAAAACCGACCTCTCCCGCCGACTCGGAATTCATCAACACGAGATTGTCGGAGACGGTGAGCCGTCCATTGACATTGTTAGCGTAGCAACATATGGTGGCCTTCCTGGTGGGCCTCGTTAGGCCTTGATTGTTACGGCTTCACGAGACTGGATTTCTGGGGAGCGAGATCAAGTGACGAGTGGTCTATGTCCATGAGCGGCTCCTATCAACGTCCTAACCATCGCCAGGCGGCCGGCGCGCTTGTCGTTAAACTCTATACTAGTTTCTTTAATTTGCTAGGAAATGGACGGTGAAACAAGAAAGCATATTTATACTCGAGACGAAGTAACTGAGAGTCACGGCGATCAAAACCTTCTCTTCATATTAAACTTCCATTAATCGATTATGTACTAGTAATTAATGTGCTTATTACTCGTGCGGGACGGATATGGAATCGATATTTCTACAGCCACCACGTGCTAATGCCTCGTGTAACACATGACAAAGCTTCCGCTACGAGAACTAGCACGACAGACTTAATAATAAAAGATAATCGAGTACAGTGGCGTCTGGAGCTACAGCATTCGAACACAGCGTCACTATGTCTAGTTGAACGTAATAGAATATTATTGTGATTTCTAAGAAATTTGTGAGTAGACAGAATCATCACTTTCTTAGAATAGACCCTACCGCAAAGGGCCCAAGACTAGGTTCACCGTCAAATTTGAGACATATCTCGTACACACCCAAACGCCTCACGATGTGATGTCTACCTTACAGTTTTGAACAGTTGCTATATACCGCACACTTGAAGCGGGATAACTCAAAACGTTCCTCTAACCCAATAAGGGGGGATCCCTCTAGATGAGTTGATCTATAGCTTCGCCTTGACTGGCGACAGAGCAGGATTTGAAGCCTCCTCGTTGACGAGGACCTCTCCAGTCTTCTGGCCGTTACCAAAGAAGACAACTTGAACTGTTAAATCATCTCTACTAGCCGTCAGAATCTGGGTTAGAATTCAGGAGTCTCGAGCAACTCACCTATACCGTCTAGAGAATGGCGAGACGAGGGTAAGCAAGGCACACACTTGCTCTTCATTCTTGCCGCCGAGTGCATTTCGAATGAGATGCGTGGCGACGTTTTTGTCCTTTACGACAAACCGTTCCTTCTCGTCCGGCGAGATGCCCCATTGGCGTAATCGGATCGGTGTCTTCTGGCCATCAGTGCCTGCATCTTTGCAAGCTTCGACAGGCAGACTTTGGCTAGAGCCGAACATCTTGGACCATAAAGAACCCAATTGTGAGTGGGACTGTTCTCTTGTTTGGGTTTCGATCCATTTGCCGACAAGACCAACAACTTCTTCATTGGTAAGCATCTCCCAGAGGCCGTCAGTAGCCATGACTAAGAAGTCACCCTTCTCGGGTTGGACCTTGGTTGTGGTGACGACGGGCTCGGCTGTCACGTAGGGAGGTGTCTTTAGGTACGGAGAAGAACTTCGACCAAAGAACGACGCGCGAAGACGTTCCGAGATTTCTCTACTCCATTTATAGCTAGCATCCCCAAAAGCTCGAGTTGGTTCGAGGCCACCAAGCACCCGGCCGTTGTGCACAACACGATCCTCACCGGGGTGAGCTTTGCGCATCCGAGCTGCCTCATTGGGATTACTACCGGTCTGGTCTTCGGACAAAGCCGTTGCTGTCCATTTCCCGGAAGCATTGCGCTGACCGAGCACAGCACGGGAGTCGCCCGTACATGCCACGCGTAGAGTCTTGCTACTACTATCATAAAATGACAGCAGAGCGCAAGAGCCAGATAAGGCGGGGCCTAATAATTCGGCCGCGACCCGCTTCGAGTTCGACTTCAAAACCTTCTCCACACTCTCGTTAACAATCTCATGATCCAGACGGAGAAAACCATTCTTGATGGCGGTATCAATCGCTTCGGGCGATGGCGTCGTTCCTAAAGTCCCAGCAGCCTTGTACGTGGTGTTCAGTTCCCGAGCCACAAAGCTAATCAAAGTCTGTCGAAGCTTTGCTGATGTCGTCCAGCCGCTACAGCATAATCAGTCTTATTACAAAACTTGGGAAAACGCGATTAGAATGGTACGTACGCATGGCCGTCAAAAACACCCCAGAACATCCAATCGTTGGTGGACTTCTCGGCATCCTGGGCTTCCGGTATAGCCACCTCCACTATCTTCTCTGCATGGTCGTCCTCAATTGGATTGTTGCTGGCAACCTCGACAACGTCGTATCTCAATACGCCTTGTCCTCTGTTTACCAAAAAAGAGGCCTCGTGCTCGCGTAACTTCTCGGTTGCTTGCTCGGGGGTGAGCATCTCCAGCATGTTTCTTCCACTACCATCAAGGTTTTTAGCGATGGGACCCTCTCCGACGAAAGTACTAGTGTGCAATTCATCAGCACCGACAACGAGTACATTCCGTGTCGGTGCAGTGCCTCCTTGGACTTGCGTCGGCGTCGTTGTAGTGTACGACTTGGCCCCCACCTGATCTAAAGTATTTCCCCCCTTATACGTGTACCATGCACCGTATCCGACCAGGCTGGAGACCAAGGCGACAGAGAGGCGACGGGTATACATGGACGATCGCAAAGGTTCGCTTAGTACATACTTTGGTCGCGAAGAAGCCCAGAAGGCGAATGAAGGCGAAGACGAGATCGATCGGAAGCCCAGGCTGACGTTATAATGCTGGGGGAATATGCTGCGTCGCAGGTAGCCGGTACGATACGAGCCCCGGACGCTACATTGACAGGCGGTCCGGAAGGCTCTGACGGCTGCGCGACGCATTTGATTGAGGCTCGTTGTCGACGTTGGATGAGGTTGAGTAGCGTTTGTCGCTAGTCGCAAGAACGAGACGTCGGACCTCGCTACTTATGGGATGGACTATGAATGATTACTTAAGCTAAACTCTAGAAAATTCCGCCCATAGCTGTGTTGTTTGGTCCAGTGCTCGCCTTCTGTTTTCGGCCGGATACGGAGTTGCATGGCCAGGTGGGCAGGCATGATAGAGTTTTCAGCCACATGAGGCGGACGGCTAAGTGCTGTGTGGCTGGTGACAATTAAGTTCCTAAATCATGTTCCTCGGCTCCCCACACAAATGAGATCCGTTACAAGGTACATACCACGAACCTACCATTAGGTACAACTTATTACATACATACAAGTAGCACCCAGTGGATATCTTTGGTTAACTAAACATATCATCGACTATCTACCATCTACTACAACCGTTTAGCTTCTATAAATCGCTTCGATATCTATTCTTCTACTCTGACAAGATGGCAGCGCCTGACGTAACAATGGCTGACATTCAGCGCCGGGTTGCTGACAACCCAGATGCAAGATATAAGGCTTTTGACTCATACCCTTGGACAAAAGACCGCATCTTTACTGTAAGTATAAATATGTATAACCAAGGCTCTGAAAACGTAAAATGACTGGATTCTGTGTTACAAGGCACAACTCTCAAGTGCCTTAGGTGGCATTCACTCTGATGAATCCACCCTCTCTGGGACTGCTCTACAAGCTCGAATTCAAAGATTCGAGCAACAAACCAAGATTAAAATTGACGCCGATGCATACAAACAATGGCTTGTTGACACGAATCAACACCAACCAAGTATTGTATCTGAGCAGACGATAGCGGTGGAAGTAATAACAAAGGTGAGGCTTGATGCTACTACTGTAAATTTCTACCTGCATCCTTCCCATGATAGCTTAGCCATCCCTAATAAAGAGTGCTCAAGAAGAGACTATACAAACTTGCTAACCCACCGTTAGCCCAATCCCGAAGATAGGAAACTTGCACGGCTATTAGTAGAACTTGGGGACCCGCTTGGCCAACTTGCTCTCCAGCAAGTTGTGCCCGAGCCATCAGACACTTCAATTCCCAGTTGGCAGAGTGCTGCGCCGACAACGGAGCTGTACGTTCAGAGAGACACATCATCAGCGGACCCAGATAAAGAGCCGTATCCCAAGAAATTCGAGGAGATAGTCGAATTTGTAGTGGCTGGCAAACCAATTCCCGGGATCCGGAAGATCCCGGACACAGTCGTTGAGGATCCATCAATTACGGCTCATGGGCGTCTTGCAGTACCGCCAAAACCCTGGGAGACTCGTCGTGCTGGCTCAGGCGAGGATCCAACACCTATTAGCAATGGCACAAACACTTAGAAGAATCATTGAACCTTCCCCTCTGCCTTCCTAATCGACTTGAAACTTGAACATCACCGCTGTTTCTTGTAGCCGTTACTATCTAAACAAAGCGGCAGCTACTTTCGCTAGCATCATCCGATATCCATTCTATCGGAAGGGTGAACTCCTCCTGTATCTGATGTCGTTGTCGAATTCATGTTCGTAAGCTGACGATACCTTTCCTGCTTCACTCTTTTGACATGTGCGGCGTGTCCCTCGAGTTGCTGCAATCCCACCTTGACCAAGTTCAGAACCAAAGTTTCTGCATACTTGCGTGGCATCTTCTCCAGCCCTTGCACATTCTTCAACAGTAGATCATTCTGTGTGGTCAGAATTGGCACCTCGTACGGGCCTTTCAGCGGCATCGCGCAATATTGCCTGGTGAAGAATATGTCGTCTAGTTCCATCCCGTTGACTGGCAGCCATTTTTCTTCTGATTTCTCAAGACCAGGTCTCCTCTTGCGACGACGTTGGACTTGAGCTTCCCTCTGTCGACAATCTTGACGAATTCGTTTGCATTCCCTCTTCATCACTACAATATTTGGAATCAGTGTTTTCTCTCTCAGTACAGCTCGTTTAATAATCGGGAGTTCCGGGACATGTTTGAGGAGTTGAGGACCCCGGATACAGCCGAAAATGCTTGCCCCTAAAAGAAAACGCCAAGGGCACTTAATGACTCTAGATGTTACTCACTGTACCGTATGTTGCCTTCTATGAAATTTGCGTGCTCGTCTATCTGAGCAAGGGCGTCAGTACGCCGTATGTTCTGATCTGACAGCAGAGCTGGCGGCGGTGCTGTGAAGTCTATTTGCGCGGGCGCGAAGATGGCGGGTGAGAAGCTCGAGAGGAATGGGATGTTTTCTTCCTGCTGTTTCTGCCCTTGAGCCGTCGTTCTCGCCATATTCGTGCTTGCCATATTGACTGTTTGAAACTTGCCCAACGAGGTGGAGCAGGATTTCTCAAGACACGTTATCTTGACCAACCCAGATAATAGGCCAAACAATTATGCCGCCTATTTAGAACCACCTGCTCGAAATGGGGGACAATGTTTCGAGGTAGTGACGAGACAACCGAGTATTTCACTGATGTGAAATTTAGTTACGGTCACCCAGCTGAGACAGGCAGGATCGAGTTTATGCGGTGGATTGCCTCCGATATCAGAGTGGAAATTCTGATTATTATCTATCCCCAACTAACTCAGATTCTGATTGCAAAATGCGCATGCAGAGGTCCTTTACACATGAAGGGAGTAGACCTACTTGATGCATTCGTGGACGTGGAAGATCTGGACGTTGAGGGAGTTGAAGCCAATTGGTCGGTGCTCAAGGCACCTTAGTGGCCTCTCCACAACCTAATTTAGCGGGGCGGCTGCCAGTCGGCTGGCCGGCCGTGATCTACCAGACCGGAGCGGGCTGCCCGCGCCGGCCCGGAAGCCGCCGCCGGCCTTGACTACCGGAACGGCGGGACATAGCCGAACTACAACTACAATACTGCAACTTCTAAATTGACAGAGGCTTTTTCATACAGCTATGGTAATAAGCTGCTGAATTGGAAAGTACAGACATTTTACACTGTCGGATGCCATGCGTGAATGCTAAGACAAAGGGGGAGAACGAAATATAGTCAACAAATGCGTATATGAACGCTTAGCAAGTAATAACTTGCCAAACCCGTGATTAGGATCTCAGCCGCATTGCCCATAAGCCGCATGCGAACTCAAGACAGCGCTCAATTGGCCAAAATCATGAATGGGGTGGCAGTGGCAGATATATTGGCAAATTCCTTGGTGGCAGTCCTCAGATCAAGCCATCCGACTGCTGTCAGTCGAGACCAAGCTATTCGACTGTCGACAGTCGAAGACAACACTACTCACATTTCTTTTGTTGCACTCAAGAAAATAAAATACCTAATTTTGAATTCTCTCGAAAACACGTACTTGTGAACTGCTGCAACTCAATTCCTTTTCGGTCAACTCTCACTTCCACCACCCATATTTCGTTCCCATCCACGCTCAACACTCCCATCTACGCTTGAAGTTACTATTCACGCTTGACGTTACTATTCACACTTGATACGCTTGACGTAACCACCTCACCTTAGAAGTAGTTGTTCACAGGCACCACGCCATATCAGCTCAAAGTTTCACTCGCAACTCGGAGTACTTTCTCACACCTTGAGTGCATCTCATCTTGACTAACCGCCTGCTCTATCAACACCCAGGAAGTTCAAAGAGTCAAGATGCCGCAGGTCACGCTGGATCTCACTTGCCACTGTGGCCAGGTAAGTTTCATTGCAGCTGACCACCATGTCTTGAACAAAAAAAAATATGCTGATTATTTCTCTCAGATCCGCTACGAGTTTGATGGATATGTGCTAGGTCACGTAAGTTGGAACACCAAAACCTCTCGGGACCTCTCCTCATCTAACTGACTGAACTAGCGCATTTGTCACTGTGGCGATTGCAAGAAAACCACAGGAGGGCCATTCTCCGAGAAGATCAGGGTCATGAGAGAGATGGTCGAGCCCACCGATGGTAAGTGCCCGCGAGCTCTGCTCATCCCTATCTACCCAAAGATCCAGAATACTCATCACTACCCCAGGCATCCTCAAGATGTACCGCTTCGAACGAGAGGACGGTAAGGGCCATACTCGCGTGTGGCGCTGCGACGAGTGTTCCTGTCCTATTCTCGAGGAGTATGAGAATAGTCTATAGGAAGACTATTTTTTCATATTCGTCGGGGCAATCAAGGACCACACCTGGCTGACAAGCCACCAGCCGAGCACCGAAAAACACCCCGAGCAGAAGTGCATTTGGCTCTTGCAACACAAGCTGCACCGACCGGTTGCCCCGGAGTCCCCTCCCGCGCCGGTTCAACGCACGGTCTCTCCAACGCTGGCCCGCTGGGAACACAACATCGCCCTGTCCCCCTTCGGGGAGCCGGAGCCTAGCACATTTTAGTCTCGGTGCGAGTTGGTCAAGCAAAGAAAGCTCAACGCTGCTCTCCTTCTGGGTACATGGCGGCTGGTGGGCTTCGGTTCTTCTTTCGGCTCGGCTTTGCGTTCCAACGTATAGTGCACTCAGACGTGATCATCTCGGTTCCTGCGCTTCGGTCTTGCGTTACAACACACAATGCTCTTAGATGCGGCCTTCTCGGTTTTCTCTTCGGTTTTCTCCTTCAACATATGATGCCCTCAGAGGTTGTCGTTTCGGCTCTCCGCTTAGGTTTTCCGTTCCGTCATTCAGTACTTTCAGACGCACTCCACTTAGGTTTTTGCGTTTCTCCGTACAGTACTCTCATACGCTTTCCTCTTAGGTTTTGCGTTTCGACATACAGTACTCTCAGTCGTGCTTGTCTCAGTCCTGTCCTACGGTTTTGACGTTTCAACACATAACGCTCTCAGTTGCGGCTTGCCCGGGTTTTCCAGTTCTGCCTTTCGACATGCAGTACCCCAGACGAGACGTGCTCGTCTCGGTCCTGTTCTGAGTTTGACGTTTCAACAGTTCTGCATTTCGACACACAGTACACTCGGACATGGTCGGCCCCGTTTCTTCAGTTTGCGTTCCAACACATAATACTCTCGGACACGGTTGTCTCGGTATATCAGATTTTGCGTTTCAACACACCACGGCCTCTCAAGACGTTGTTCCCTCGGTTCTGCCTCTGCGGTCTGCGAAGGAGGTCTCGGGCTTGGTCGTTTTCTTTTCTTCAGTTTCCTATGTTGTTCACAAGGTCTCGTGGTTTTAAGTTCGCCTCCGGTCTATATGATGGCCTTGGGCTTCTCGTCGTTTCAAGATCGCCTTTCGGTCTATAGGATGGCCTTCGGCTTCTCGTCTTTTCGGTTGCAATCGCCCTGGCATGGAAGAAACCGCGGCTCTTCGTCGCAAGTAGATGTTGATACTCGTTGATAGGAGAAATTCATCATCATCTTGACGGCAGCACTTTTCTCGCATATTCGCGTCCCAACTTGAGTATCGCCCTGACGTGGTCCTCCAATCGTCTGTCTTTCCGCCTCCGCATCCACAGTAGTACGATTCCCAAGACCACTATATCTATGGCTAGATGCTTCATGATCACCCGTACAATCCAGCTGATCCAGGCCGTAAAACTCCTCTCCTTCTTCGACCGCCATTCCCGCCCCGTAGTGATCTGTTCTCGTAGCGCTGCAATCTCCGCTGATAATCTGACCATCGCCCGCTCTACCTTCTGTGACCACCTGTCTCCCTTCTTCACATATTCCTCTTCCTCTTCGTCATCATCCTGCCTCTCGCGGTACTCCTGCTCCGCCGCGTCGTCCTCGCTCATCGGACTAAGCACCTTCATAGGCCCGTCCGTCCCACTCATCGGTTGCTGAAACCGTCGAGGCTCCGCAGATTTTATGGGGCTCTTCGGCGATACGTGCGACGACGAGGGGGTGTTATTCTTGATCTGGTTCCATACGAACTCGAGCTCGGCAACCAGCTCGTTCGCGTCCCTACAAGCCTACGCATTAGTCTATGAAGCCTTTATATGCCACGCCCACCCATGAATCGCCATCTTCAGCACCCCAACTCGTACCCTTCCCCGTTCCTTTCCTCTCCTTCCCTTCCCTTCTTCCCCTGCCTCCTTCCTACCCCCACACCAACACAACTTTCACAAACAACACAAGCTAGACAAGCAGCGGAAAAAGAAAACACACGAAAAAAGCAAAACTCACGGCGTAGTAGCATAGCGATGCATAGTCTCGATCAGGGCCTCGATGTAGCGCCGCTTGGCCTCGGTGCGGCTGAGCCCGCTCTGCGCGTTCCACGCATCCCACTTATCGCGCTCGCGCTGCAGCTCGTCGGCGTCGGCGCCCGGCTGCTGCTCCGGCCGCTCCATCACCCCGTCCACGTCCCCCTCCATCGCCTGCTTGTACAGCCCGTACAGCCGCAGCCGGTCGCCCGGCGGCGGCCGCGACGCCCCCGTCTTCGGGATCTTCTTCACGGTGTTGAGCGCGTGCACGAATACGCGGTCTGCGGTGGGGGAGAGAGGGGTTGTTAGTGACGTAGGTCAGCTTGGGAGACGGGGGTAAGGCTGGCTTGTTGCGCGGGGAGGGGTGTAGGTATGCTGGTATGGGTATGGGTCGTTGAATGGATGGATGGACTGGCATTGAAGGTATGTTGGACTGCCCCCCTGGGCTGGGACGGTGGAATGGACTGGTGACGTACCAACTGAGTCCGCCATGGTGGGCTCTCATCTGTCTGCCCGTGGGAATGTATGTACTACAAGCGCAACCGTCGTCTCGCCCTGGGCTTCTTTCTTTCTTTTGCCTATCTAACCCTATCTTGATATATTCTAGAACGCACTCGGTGAATTCGGCACTTTGGCAGCGAGGAGGGGGTATCAGGCCGGTGGAATCGCAGCTGTTATCGCGAGCGCAGGTCAAGGCTGGTGGTCGTCGAAAGAAAGTTATTAATTGCCGCCCAATGTCTCAGCCGCGACGGGATGTAGCACGGGATCATGAACATATGTTACACTTAACGGCAAAGAGAGTAAGAAAGGGAAAAAAAATTTATACTATAATTATTACAAGAGATCTAGGTTAGGATATCGATGTTTGTATTAGAAGTCAGGGGGAAGGCATTGAGCCATTAGATAGGTCGCTTTCCCCGATAAGCGGTCATTTGGGCTGGAAAAGCAGTCGTCGTTAGTGTTGCCTCGGCGCAGAATGCTTGGCTGTGCAGGGGTAGCGCTGTCTGACTCGCGCCATCCCCCAGCAATTTGCGTCACTACGCAGTACCCCGAGGATCCAACACTGTTGGCTGTGGGGTCGACTCTTTCATGCCCCTGCCCGCGTCTTGTTCCGAGGGAGAGGCACGTGAAGACACTTTTAATTGTTTCGGTAGAGTTGATGATTCGTATCTCAACTGTGCTCTGAGGTCTCTTTGCCCAAACCTTGCTAAGCTAGGTTGGCAGTTCGGCTTGAATTTCATATTTAGAGACTAAAGGATGTCGTGGAAGCTGTACCTGCATCAGAAATCCCGGCATCTGCTTCAGAAAGGAAACCCGCCGGCACTCAAGTCCGAGGGTATCATATCATTGACTGTAAAATTTATCTATCTACAGTTAGCTATGCATGTGTATTGCATATATGTAGACGCTGCTAGGTCGAACACTCCGTACATTACGTATTGCTGAGCACATGTTGCTCAGTTAAGACCAGTTGTCGTACTCCTGATTGATGGATGATGATGCGGCAGCTTGGGCGGCTTCCTTCTTCTTCTTCAGCCGCTTCATCAACTTAGTATGCCCCAGAGCTTGCAGTGCCGCATTTGCTCCGGCTTCCTTCTTCGAAAAGGCACTTCCTATACCTAGCTGAAGGTTGCTCTCGCCGAGTCCGTCGAGGAATACACCCACCGTATACCACGGAAGTCCTGAGTGCTTCTCCTTTTTGACCTCACCAACATCATTGTACGAGATATTAACTCCCCTAGTACCGACGGCCTGGCTTAGGGCGACTTTGGGATTCAATTCCTGTTGTACTGGTTTCTGATCGGCTCCGCTGCCCTCAACCTTTGTATAATAGTGTGCTTGGTTGGACTGCGTTCTATACTGTTTTCGAATCTCCTGTGAGAGCGTTATGCTCCAGAGGGACTTGAGCCATGCCGATACACGCGATAGACCGTCAGAATCCCCCATGATCGCAGCCGCGACATAAGATTCAAAAACGTCACCCAACACCTTCGTTTTCGCCTTCTGGGATGCTGGATATCCACCTGTCTCACTGTGAAGCCCAAACTCGACAGGGAATCGTGTGCGCTTATTGATTCCATACTTGACAGTGTAATCGGAGAGATTTTCATTCTTGACAATCCTCTCCCGTAGCTGAGAACACCGTCCTGTGGGTAAGTTTGGGAAGGTCTGAAAGATGAAGGCCGAAGACATAAGATATATATAGGCATCTCCAATCCATTCGAGCCGCTCATAGTTCAGATCCGTAGGTTTCGCAGTCATCCCGGAGTGTGTCAGTGCTGCCTGCTCAAGAACAGGATCCAGGACAGGAGGCAATGGTGGCAGACTAGAGTCCGAGATGTCTTGAGGCGTCCATCGCGTTAGAGATGTAGGATGCGGGATGGATAGTGCTGTAGGCACATCGCCTGAAGGCTTGCTTGGGCAATCAAGTTTCCGAGCCTTGTGAGACCCGGTTTCATGTTGATCGGGGGCGTTTGCCTGTGAGTGTGTGAGCTAACTGCAAATATAAACTCGACTGGATGTTACAAGCCTCACCTCATCTTGGATGAGTGACTGTGTTGCAGAGTTTATTTTCTTGTTGTGGTTGCTGAGAATCGCTCGGATATCCTCATCTGGTGCCTGACCTTCACGGAATACCTCGAGATGATGCTTCAAGGCTTGTGCAGCTCTTAGTATTTCATCTACATGCTCTAGTATTTGAGGAACTGATGCCGTTCCCTTAGAGGTTTCTTCGAATGAGCGTTTTGACATTTTGGCTAGTAGACTTCATGGAATATGAAGTATATTTAATTTTTACTGCCAGAAGTCTATAGTATATTGATGTTTTGTATATATCGAAATGGCGAGTTGAAGAATTACAGAGGCTGAAGCATTGATTGATTGGTGGGAGGTACGAAGTGCATGTACTGCTTTTCACAGTGAGATGAATCCACGGATTTACACGGTCGGAAATCCTCGAACCAATTTTTCCGCCCCACAGGTCCCTAGATCCCTAGCACCTAGGTACCTAAGTACCTTAAGGTTCAATCAAATCAGCAGTTAGAGACCCACTCACTTCTGCGCGCCGAACATCTACAACCTCAGCTTCCGTAAATCACGAATTCGGACGTCAGAGCTCGCTGCCTAGAAAGTCGACATGGCAGCTGTCCCTCGTGCGAGGTTGCTTAGCCTCATGAAGGTATGAAACCTCCTTCGCACAGTCTGTTCGTTTACAATTCCAGCACAATTCCAGCTAACGATACAGGCTCAATGCGAAATCTTCTCGACAACGTACAATCCCGATGGAATACGAATGGGCAACAAGATCCTAAAGCAACGGTTAAAAGGACCATCGATGGCCAAATACTATCCGCCTAGAGGACCGACGATTAACACGTTAGAGAAGGAATTCAAAGGCTTGCATCTGGAAACCATCAATGAAGAGGAAATGGATAGACAGGAGCACCTTGCAGGGCATGCCATCTCTCTTATCAACCTTACTGGAATCCAAGCTGACTTGGATACAGATTGAAGCAACGTGGGAAGAGCGCACCGAAGAAGAAGAAAGGCCCGCCGTCGGGAGGTAAGCATCATGTCACATCCTCTTCTTGCGAGGTCATACTAACCGATGATGTAGCAAAAGCTAAGAAATAATCGCGTTGCTGCGATCTGTTCTTGTATAAATGTGTGCAGTGGTAATAGCATCCCTGTGGATATAAAATATCAATGTGTCAATATCAAACCAGAAAAATTGGGCTGGCTTAAACAATCGGATTCTAAATCTGTTCGAACGCTTTCTGTGCTCACCGACGTCATGGGTTCCTACTCATCGATGGGCTGATAAATAGTTCGATGAAATAGCTGCCCCGAAGTCAAATTTGGACTGTGCCTCTGACGACTTGGACCTCACAAACCCCGGTGCGGAACCCGAAGAAGGGCGCAACCGAATCCTATCGGTGATGGTCACCTTGTCTACTAAAGGTATTCCATCTAGACAGCCTCCCAAGCCCCAACAGCACCATATTGAGTCATTCAACTTTTGACTCATCATTTCTGCATATAATTGGGAATGCTAGTTATATGTTGTTGCTACGAGTTGATGTCATGGGGATGCAATATGTATCTCTCTGAGTAGGATGACGTGACCAACACACAAGGTAGAATATAGCATTCTGTCTGCTGATGACGAGGATGCTAATAGCTACCTAGGCAAGTTGGTTGGATAGATCGAACCTTATCTGTTTCCAAATGCGGACTCAAATGACTTTGGATGTTGTAGTTGGTAGCACAGCGGAATCATTCTTGTACGACGTGGGAGTTCATTGGAGCCAACGCTTATACATCATATTTTACACCTACCTACCTACTATTGAAGTGGCTTACCCAAGGTACTTCACAGCAACGACAATCGAAGTAAGTGTGCCTACATGTTGGAAAAGGGAAGTCACGATTTAAGATGATCCTTTGATTTATAATGGTGGTTTCCTTCTCCGGGGATTTCATGCGGTCTTGTGCCCAAATAAATTCAATCCATTACTTAAGGGCCTCTTTACCATGCACTTCTTCTTCTCCTTTCCCTTCCCACAATAAGTCGTCGTTAGGCTTTACTCTCGGCGCCATCTCTTTACTCTCTTTACTCGAGCAATCGTCAGTCTTTACACGCACAAACTCACACACTTACACACACACATACACACATCACTAAGGTCCAAAGCGACTATTTCATACACCAGCACACCTTCACCCCTAACAAGGTATTCCATCCTAGTTTTATCCCTTGTTGTCAGGCAAGCTCATTGTTTACTTTCTATTGTTCATTGCACTATTTTTCACCTGCCCTCATCTTGTTGTCAGTTCTAGCCGACGACGACCCCAAATCACCTACTACACCTACACGTATGTAATTACCTAGTACTCTTGTTCTAACCATCCCGTATATCAACAGCAGGTAGCTACCGACTAGTGCATTTGAGGAGTACCTTCAAGGGTAAGTAAATATTGAAAACGCTGCTGCTCTGGACTAGCGTCGCTTCTGGAGATCTCCCCGTCGATCTAGGTAAGCAGGCAGGCAGGCACTCGATCTTCGGCAACGCTTAGCACTTTCTCTTTCGTCCTATTTCTATCTAAGTAGGTGAGTAGGTAGGCATTCACCTGGGAGTCTGCTCGCACCTGTCAAAATCTTACTTCCTACATGTGGTTATCATAACCCGTTCTCATCTACCCTCCTACTCAATCTTCTACTTTATCTTTTCTGTCTTTTGTATCTCACCACCATCTTCCATTCACCATTTTCCATCTTCCATCTTCCATCTCCCTCTCCCTCTCCCCTTTCCTCTCCCGCTTCCAACACACAACTTCTTCCACCATTCTGTACGATCTAAACTTTTTGCTATCCAGGCATCTCTGCCATCTGTCACTTTTGTTTTGACGACTTAGAGGTTCAACGAAAAACAAAATCCCTGTCAATCACAACTTTCCCCGACTCGAGCCGAGGAGGACATGATGTCTACTGCTCCGGCTCCCGGTCCCTCGACCGGCTCTCCCACCTTGCGTCGTACTCCTGCTACCAAGGGTTCGTCGATGGAGAACATCAAGGTTGGCAAGGAGGATCCCTCTACTGCCAATGTAAGTGACCTCCTCACGCGTCTACTCCGATTTGTAAGTCATGTCAAAATGGTGTCAGATGAAAATGATTTGTATTATGACAAGGTTGATTGGGCACTGTCACTCAGTGTAACCTTTCAATTATACCTTGATTGTCCATGACACGTTGGGATGAATCGATGCTGACCATTAGTTACAGGACGCGGAAGGCCCTCCGTCTCTGAAGAAGTCGGTGACTGCCCTTTCGGCTTCTTCTCTGGTTAATCAGAGCTGTCCTAAGGTAGGAACTCGCTCCTCTGTTATCCTATGTGTCGTCCAGGCTGACGGTGACAAGAAGATAAAGCTTACTCACGAGTCATCGGGCCCTTCGGATTCGAACCCCGTTGATAAGTTGCTGGCGAAGCTTAATCAACAGCAGTCTGTGCTTTATCGGCAAGGTGATGCGTTCAAGAACTCTGAGGACGGGAATATGCACCAACCGCCTCAGGATCATACTTCCTCTAGCAACTCCGTCCCAATTACCCCTGCCACCGACATGTTTTGCGGCACCGCCCTGGCCACTCGCTCGGCTAGTGTAACTCTAAATGACGGCAACCCTAGCAATGAAGAGGTTCTCCGCCTGAAGCTGGAGCTGGCCGAAGCTCAGAATAAGATTTCGCGCCTTGATAATGAGATTGCACAAACTCGCCACACCCGCCCAGGCCTGGAACACAACATGAGCAGCTCACCATCGGATACCGAGTTTCCTTCTGGTCTCCAGCCTGCCCCTAATGCTTCCCGCATCCCCGGAATCCCCTCTCTCAATGCCGGCAGTCACCAAGCAATTGGTAGAGATGGGGCGACTTCTTGGTCCGCTTATGACGACTCGAGATCCGACACAAGTGATGCACTTTCAGCCACAGGCTTTAACCGCTCGCGCAATATCTGGGGAGGAAACAAACCGAACCAGAGTACATTTGTGCACGGTGGCTTTCCAGCACCCGAGCCGTCACACAACGGCCCATGGGGTGGACGTGCTGCAAATCAGGGGTACATGGATCCCAACGTAGCCTATGAACCTTCACTTTCTGGCACTTATCGCGGAGACCGCTTGACGCCGGATTATGACTTGACTATTAGGCCGGCAAACAACCGAAGGAACGGCCGGTTCGATAGCCGTCTTGGAACGCCAGCCTTTGGAGCACAGGGTGCATTTGGGGGTGGTTATGGCTATGGAAACGGCCAGTACGAATCTGGTCCTAGCATGTCAGGACCATCTCAGCCCTCGATCGGAGCAGGGATGTATTCAAATTATCAGCCGCCGCCTATTGGCACGCCACTTTCTCCACTTGCCAGCGAGTTCACCTCGGCCTCAGGTGGTGCACCATGGAAGTCTGAGGCGAGTTGACTATTCCCGTTCCTTGTTTGATCTTGGGGCTAACTTTAGTTGTGTTGTAGCGGGTTACGCCCGAAGGTCAGGTTTATCTTCCAACCACCGAGCCCATCAACTATCGGCGACTACTCGAACGAACTGCCACCGGCAATTGGAGAGACATTGTTGAGAAAATCGTTTGCAACAACGATCAACAGGCTTCGATATTTCTGCAGCAGAAACTCAAGGTCGGCACACCTGATCAAAAGTACGAGATTGTGGAGGAAATTATCAAGAAGGCCTATCCTCTGATGATCAACCGTTTCGGTAACTTCTTGGTGCAGAGATGCTTTGAGCATGGAACACCCGAGCAGGTCATCAAGATTGCTGAGGCCATTAGAGGATGTACGCTCGAACTTTCCATGGATGCTTTTGGATGCCACGTAGTCCAGAAGGCTTTTGACTCGGTCCCAGAAGATTACAAAGCCATCATGGTCCATGAGCTTCTTCGACAAATTCCTAAGACGGTGATTCATAGATACGCATGCCATGTCTGGCAAAAGCTTTTCGAGTTGAGATGGACTGAATCCCCACCTCAGATCATGAAGTACGTCAACGATGCCCTTCGCAACATGTGGCATGAGGTCGCTCTCGGGGAGACTGGTAGTCTTGTAGTTCAGAACATTTTCGAGAATTGCCTCGAAGAAGACAAGGTGCGCATTGCTTAACGGCCATTAGCATTAGTATGGCTAGACTAACCGCTCTCTAGCGCCCTTGCATCGAGGAGGTCCTTGCCAACATTAACATTGTTTCGCATGGTCAGTTTGGAAATTGGTGTATCCAGCACATCTGCGAACACGGTGCACCGGCCGATCGTAGCCGGGCTATTGATCATGTCATTCGCTATGCATGGGAATATAGCAAGGATCAATACGCCTCGAAGGTGGTTGAAAAATGCCTCAAGATTGGCGGCGCTGAGTTTCTGACCCGTTACCTTGACCGTGTCTGTGAGGGCCGCATGGACTGTCCTCGAATTCATCTTATTGATATTGCCAGTGATCAATATGGCAACTATTTGATTCAGTGGATATTGACTCACGCTAGCCCTCAGCATCGCGAGATTGTTGCTGCGCACATTCGAAGGCACATGGTATCACTTCGCGGATCGAAGTTCGGATCCCGTGTTGGAATGTTGTGCACCAATCCAGCGGTTGCCACTCGACCGGGTCCGGGTATTGGGAACAGCCTCGGACGGATGCCTGCAGGTCCTCGTTACAGTGGCCGTGCTTACCAATAGTGACACTGCCCATCTTCGGACCGGACACCCTATTTATTTGATGGACAATCCGGTATCTTCAGTGGCTTGTTCTTTTACGAGGCTCTAGTGTGGTTATGTGCTACTCTAGCCTCTTGCAGTTTGCTTTGTTGCGATCCCCTTTTTCTTTCTTTCGCCCTAATAAACCACTCTCGGTCGACCGGAGGCACCGGACAGATTTCAATTCGGTCTTTTGAAGCCGATTTCACATATGACAACTCTCAGAAAACATCATCTTGAGCACAGAATTTACAGAATCATACGTCTACGACATCCTACGCCCAGCAAGCTACTGCCTTGCCCGGGTGCCTTGGACACATCATGGTTATGGATTTTGCGATATGAGATCAAAACCCGCCGGGGCATTCGCCACCCTCTCCTAATTCAAAAGCAGACCACCCTACCTTGGATTGGATGGTGGACGAGGCTCCGGCCAATGCAAGAATCACATAACTGGTCAAACCCACCTTTCTAATATAGTCGCATTGATAGTTTTCTCGATCTCAGGCGGGGGCGGACATTCTTCAGAGGATAGATGCTTTGTGTTGGGAATCAAGGATTCAGGTTTGTAAAGGATTGCAAGAAAATCACAAAATCGGAGACTGGTGGCGGGCTAAGCAGACACTGAACGAAAAAATCCAGAATGTCACTATTTTTGTTTTGCGCTATGGAAGGAAGTCTTACATATGCTTCTGCTTGTACTACGAAGAGTTTATTTATTTATAATCATTCGTTAATACCTACTGTGAACTTTTAACTATCGCCTCGGTATTGTGAGATGCCCCGAACGTTTTAAGTGTAGTCCAGCGAAGTCGGGATGACTAGGCGAATAAACGTCTCTCACCGGACCGGTGAGAGCCTCATAATCTGATCTATTTATCTATCTACATATATCTACGACGCCCCCGATTGGCCGTCCCCACACCGGTAAGCCGCTCTCCATCTGATATCTAGGTACCTAGGTAGGTCTCTGGGGAGGTAGGTGCGAAAGCGCGTAAGTAATAGGAGATTAGATCACGGCGCTCCTCACCTGGTCCGATATCCTCTCATTATCTGAGTTCGCAGGAAGACACAAACTTCTTGTCATAGATATCTGATACCGTGGAGGCGTTTGAAATGGGCTGAGTGAGGCGCTGCGTGGTTGTGCCTAAGGATATACTGGGTATATGGTACGTCTTGATAGGTATGTTGAGGCTGAACTTCTCGTGCATGTAGCGTGTCTGAGAGTTGCGGTTATAGCGGGAATATAGGGAATAAAATAACTACCTACGGGATGGAGAAAGATAGGTACCTGTCTGCTTATTGAGTGAGACCTGAAGGGCGGGACGCAGATGTGTGTGTGTGTGTGTGTGTGTGTGTGTGTGTGTGTGTGTGTGTGTGTGTGCCTACTGTATAGGCAATGGTGCGGTGAGCAGGCGGGTCGATGATGATGGATAGGAGACTTGATGATTACCCGGGTGAGTAGATCTGAGGTTAAGCTAGGTATCTGGGGAGAGAGAAAGGGAGAAAAGGGGGGTTGGGGAAATGGTGGAGGATCTGGGATGTTTGATTTACATATGTGAGGACTTGTTGTAGATACCTACATATATAACGTTACATACGAGGAGGAAAGTTAGAAGTTTCTCAACCGCATAGGTCTGATGTCGTCAACTGGTGATTCTAACTATGGAATATCCATTGGCTGTCTAGATGAACAACTGTGGTTTAAAAGAAGAAAAGGGGAGGATTGACTTGTCCATCTTGTGAGAGATCTACTTTGGGTCCGGAGTCAGGAGACAGGAGCTACATTAACGAGTAGAGTTCCATAATAAAGCTTCTCAGATATCATACTTACTAAGAGATACAAATTTAAGGTATCTACGAGTTCACCATCAAAACGCAGAAAAGGGTTATGGAAGCTTTTATGTACTTTCTCTACTCCGCGGCACTTATGCTAGCTATATGTACATTTACAACGCATGCGCAACCAATGAACAAAGGGAATGAAAAAAAAGAAGAGATCCCAGTCCAACAGCACGGACAGTTTGACAGAGGCTGTATTCCCTCCTCGTTCAAGTCTCCGTGCTGTTATCTTGCTCTTGCTGCAACTCAATTAACGCCCCCGCTTGCTCATGACCCGTACGCCACCTGGCCCATGGGCCTGTCATTAGTCATGCCCGGCGCCATGAAGTTGTTATCGGGATTGCCTGTTGCCTTCGCGGCCGAACACCTCGCCATCGTTGGTGAACTATATCGTATGTCAGTACGGTTCGCGCCTTGTAGTGCAAGGGATGGGCTTGAGGCTCACCTTCTAGATATAACATCTGTAAAGTAGAAATCTTCTATAACTTTCTTCAGCGGTTCGCCAGTCGGCTTGGAACCCTTGTTTTGATCTACCATCTGCACCTTGCTTAGGTGCTGTAGTGTTGTCGGCTCGACGATATCGTAGGAAGCGAGCGCCGGGCTGATCTCGACCATCCTGTCCCGTAACATAGCCACATCATCGTATGGCAGAGGTGCCCCGAGGAACTCACTCACTGCTCGGATGATCTTCCAGTCCGTTCGGGCAGCGCCAGGTAATGACGTTGCAGCACGCGTCATCTGTACGCGGCCCTCAGTGTTGACGTAGGTACCAGCCTTTTCGGTATATGCGGCACCGGGAAGGACGACGTCGGCGATCTGTGCGCCACGGTCACCGTGGTGGCCTTGGTAAACGACGAAGGCATCCTTGGGGATATCGGCGTCGGCAATCTCATCGGCACCAAGTAGCCAGATGAACTTGGGCTTTGTTTCAGCCACAGCGGGTGACGGTGTCGTGAAGCCAACCTCGAAAGCGCCCGCTCTCGAGGCAGCCCTTTGCAGAATATTGAATCCGTTATGCTCCTCGGTCAAGAAGTTTGCGGCGTTCTTCTCGACGAAGCCACCAATGAGCTCATAGAAAGCCTTGGCATCAGGGTGTTCTGTCACAGCGGAACCAACGATAATCATGGGTTTCTTCGCCGCCTGGAGCTTCTTGGCGAAGGGACCAGACAGTGCCTGTTTGAGGGCCGAGAAATCGGTGCCGAAGTGCTCAAACTCAAAGGTCGACTCCCACGGCTCACCGACAACACCAATCTCTAGATCGGATCTCAGCCATTGTTTTCGAATGCGAGCGTTCAACCCAGCAGCCTCATGTCTCGGGTTGGTACCGACAATAAGCAGGCAGTCAACATCCTCAACACCCCAGATCTTGGAGTTGAAGAGATAGTTAGACCGGACATCGATGCCGTGAGCGAGAGGCTGGCTTCCAGAGGGGAAATCGAGGGCTAGGTTGTCAGACCCAAGTTTATTGGCCAGATCCTTCATGGCAACCATCGACTCAACCTCGGTGAGCTCACCGGCAATGGCCTTAAACTCGTTACCCTTAGGCGCTATTTGTTGATAGGCTGCCGCGATCTCCGTCAATGCCTGTTCCCAAGAAGCCGGTTCGAATTTTCCACCCCGTCTCACCAGCGGCATAGTCAAGCGTTGCGTCTTCAGGCCGTCGCATGCAAATCGAGTCTTGTCATTGATCCATTCCTCATTAACATCGTCGTTGAGCCGGGGAAGAACTCGCATAACCTCGAGGCCCCGCGAGTCGACGCGGATGGCGGATCCTAAGCCGTCAAGCACGTCAACTGATTCGGTCTTCTTTAACTCCCAAGGGCG
The DNA here is from genome assembly GCA_022376535.1 of Xylariaceae sp. FL0662B. Classification (NCBI taxonomy): domain Eukaryota; kingdom Fungi; phylum Ascomycota; class Sordariomycetes; order Xylariales; family Xylariaceae; species Xylariaceae sp. FL0662B. The sequence continues at coordinate 65,494 of JAJJKD010000119.1, forward strand.
AGCCCGGAAGGCATAGGGCTTGGAGGTAAGAGCTCCAACAGGACATAGATCGATGACATTGCCCGACATTTCCGAGTCCAGATTCTGCTCTAGGTATGTACCGATTTGTATATCGTTCCCTCGACCGTAAGAACCCATTTCGGGAGCACCGGCGATGTCGTTTGCGAATCGAATACATCTCGTACAATGGATACATCGGTTCATCGAGGTCTTGATTAAGGGTCCAATATTCTTGTCTTCTACCCCACGCTTGCCACCGACCTCGTGGAATCGTCCTCTGTCAGCACCATATCGCATCGACTGGTCCTGCAGGTCACATTCACCACCCTGATCGCAGATAGGACAGTCTAGAGGGTGGTTTGCTAATAGGAATTCCATCACACCTTCGCGGGCTTTATGTGTAAGTGGCGAGTTCGTCTTGACAACCATGCCGGGTTGTACGGGCCAGGCGCAGGAGGCAACGGGTTTCGGTGCGCGTTCGACTTCGACTAAGCACATACGGCAGTTACCGGCAATCATTAATTTTCTGTTCCATCGTGTCAGCAAAGAGGTCGTTTTTGGGGTGCGGCGGACGAGGTAGCGGTCGTACTCATGGTAACAATATCTAGGTATAAAATGTTAGCGGACGAGTCCTGTAGAGCTTTCACAAAACTCCATCGACTCACCTAGGTATAGTAACACCGGCTTTCTCGCATGCCTGAATTAATGCTGATCCAGCTGGGGGTCGGTTAGCATTGGATCCTGTGGACCGGGACGTTTGACCGCTGTATACCTTCAATAGAAACTTTCTTCCCGTCTATATTACTGTCAGTAACCATCCTAGGCATCATGAGCCTAACTGACTGGCAGAGACGTACCAACAGTAAGCTCGACCTCCGCCGGCCGTCCTGCCGTTGCAGAAAAAGCTCTCGAGGCATTAGCAGCATGCCTGCTCGTCCGCCAAGCCGAACGAGCTAGAGATTGTCGCAGCATCGTGTCGTCCCGACGGAATTGGGGTATAGGTGAGGAAGGGAGAGTAGGAGGAAAGGTGAGGTGGCGGCCAATTGAAGATCCTCTATCTCAGATGTCGACGTCTTTTTGTTGGAGAGAGAGAGATGCTGTCTCTGGGTGGTGGCGCTATTGCACTTAATTGCGATTATTCGATTAGATCACCCTTCCTGTGATTGGCTCTGGCTGTTACTAATGTTGCTTATGAGCTAAATACGTATGTACATATCAGGTGACTGCTGAATCAGCTTCAGTACTGGATACCTATGAGAGAAGCTCGGACCACAACGCTTGGACCATACCTGCAAAGCCCTTCAACTCGAAGCGGAGCTCGAGCTTTTGAACTTTTTCTTTTTCTTTCTTCTTCATCAATTGTACCATATGAGCACATTTTATTGTAGGTGAGCTTGGGCAAGCTTCTGAGTTTTCAGGACTCTTGCTTCAGTCGAGTCTTCCTCTATCTTGTGCTCTAGAGTAAATTTCTTTTTACACGCCGATTATGGAAGCATGTGAGAGTCTTAGGCCTCCCTGATCTCTGCCTCTTACCGCCGGTCGTTACATTCCCTGATAAACAATGCCAATTCTCCACTGAAAGCACTATGAGCAACTACGGTTATGATCTGGAAGTTAATGCTCATATGCCATGTTGCTTTACCTTGAGTATCAGAGTCTTGAACAGGTACTGAACAGGTATTGAACAGGTATTGTACCCGGGGTCATAAGCGCCCTAATCTACTTCTAAGATCACTAGTACGAAGCTCAATGGCAAGCACGAAATCTCATATCTAAAGGCTACCACGACGCGTATTGAAGTTACGCAGCTTGATCTCATACATACTAGGTAGACAGATATATGCAAAATGGTCATATCCTTGGCTGGATGAATACTACGTAGGCACTAGTGTCCAGGAGTGGCATGTTGCCATGTTCCTTACACCCATGCAAAGAATCAAGCTCACCAGAGCCCTACACCCACCCTAGAGCAACTCCTTTACTGCGCTTTTCTTCTTAATTATGATGACGTTTTTGGAATCTATTGATCAATAGGTGAGTAGAGGTTCTAAAGCTCTATTTAGCAGTAATTTAGTTCTTATATTGCGGTCTTTTAGCTATTGAAACGATGTTAGTGACGCGGTCAGCTAGCTAGACAGGGCCACGAGCTCCTGATGAGCCAAAAGGAAAGAAATTATAAATCAAAGATAGCTGAAAAGAGCATGAAAGTGAATAGGGTAGCGCTATGATCTCACAGGAATATATCATATAGTCCTACTGTACTATGATGTACCTAGTCCTACTAGCTGCACTAGATATGTTACATATATGATTATACCAACGCTACGGTAATCTTGCCGTATACCTAGGCGCGTTAGCTGTCATCCTTATGGACTTGGGACCGACGAAAAGGAAAGGTGGGCCCCCTCACCTCTCCAAGAGACAGCCGAATCGCCATCAGTTCTTCGGCCATTGCCTTCACGGAGTTGTCTTCGTGTTGATACTGCTCTGCCCACCTCCCCTCTGCGTGCGCCTTTCTGAGCCTGCTCTTCATTGCCTCCACTTGGGGGACGATAGGACGCATCGGTTTTTGCCACTCAGGGGGAATCTTCGGTTTGCCGCTCGGAGGACCATTTCTTGAGGGAGCAGCGGTTTGGGGACGGGAGTTTTGGCGGCCGAGTAGCTGGCTTTCGTCCGGTCGGCGTTGTGGTTTCGTGGGAGTCGTGGACTCCAGCTTGCCTTGAATTACTCCTTGCCTCTCCAATGTGGAATGCTCTTCGCATATAAAGTCGTAGATGCGCGTCGCTATCTCTTTCTCTGCATATGGTCTCGGGGGCGGGTCAATGGGTGACGGTTCGAGCCTAGCGACAAACGGAGCTGCTTGCCTGGCAATTTTCTCGTATATCGCTGTCGCACGCGGTCCCTGAGCCTTGGTCGTCAGTCCCCTCGCCCAGATGATCGAGAGATCTGAGTAGTAATCCTTAGAGAAGTAGTTGAACCTACCACTCATCAGAACCAGCAAAAGGTCTACGATGAGACTGTCACTGGCATTGTAAGGTTCTTCCGCGAAGCAGATCATCAGGACAGGCAGTTTGCGAACTAGCTCGGGTAGGTATTTCAGTATGCTGTCGGTGAAGTTCTCTTTTACTCGGTGCTCCAATAGAAAATCATGCCATATATGGAGGTCGGCTGCGTCTGGCTGCTCTGACGGTGTCACCTCTCGGATAGGGCTCATAGGCCTGGGGCTTTCCATCATGTTGGAAATTCTGGAAATGCTACCGGACTTTTCGATACGTGCGTGTTAGGTTTGGCAGGCGTAGCTAGATTCTGGGGAACAAGTAATTAGCGATGACAGATGCAATGGGTACGGGAAGGGTTAATAATTTGTACCGAACACGTGTATTTAGGTATAAAGAGATATGAGCAAGGTGGTGAAAGATGCACCTTTTGAACAGTCCCTTCTAGAGGCAGCCTTCCTTGTACGAAGACTTTGGGAAGTCCGTGTGTTGCCCAAATTTATGACAACAATCAGATTGTCCGTGATCTTCGAAACAAAGCAGATATGCACAAAGGATGAAGACTTACAGTATTCCGTTGAGAACCATATGTGGCTTGATTGGAGTCGAACCTGATAGATTTGGCGAGTTATTATTGCAGTTATTGATGCCAGGGATCCAACTTCATGTAGACACCAGGGCAGACCTTCTTTGGGGCACAAGAGCGTGCTAGACTAGGGAGTTATTCACAACCCTGTTTCAGCAACGCATAGCATCTAGCAATCTTGTCCGAAGACACATCGCCCAGCAGCGGTTCGATACCCAGTGGCTAGTTGAGAGCAGTTTCTAGCATATCGTAATTGTCGTTCGAATACTACTCCCACCACTCTTACCGGCACGATTCGCCGTCTTGACGTTATGGGTACCCAACCAGTCATACCGCTGGCTTTTCCCCCTTCCCAGTTCACCGGCAGCTTAAACGACCGTGTCAGCGCATTTTAGTCCACTAGCCATATATCGTCTTACGCAGCAGATAATGCCATAGTCGCGTAGCAGAAAACGACATAGCTACTGTTTTGTCCCCATCCGGTAATGACCACGAGCGGCTAACCGCTCCATTATTACCCTAGTCGCGGGTTCATCGTCGCGCGTAGATGTTGTAGATTTCAGGATAACCGGGAGAATAGAACGACACACTCTCTCCGGCATAGTATTCCATCCGCCGTTATCATTGCCGCAGTTACATTTCTTTCCCACGTGGTGGCAAGCTGCTGCCTGTACTTGTGGACATCCATATTCCTGGAGGATGAGAATGTTGCTGATGTCCTAACATCCAATGAGACAAGGGCTTCGAGCTTTGCATAGAGGTTTGCATAGATATTTTCGGCATCGTGGGGCAGGCCGCGCTCTTGTATCCTACGATAGGGTCGAGCGCTTCCCTTCCGTTACCTAGTAATGCACATAATACCGTCAAGCTACCCTTAGCATTTTGGTGGTGATAGAGGCGTGCGCGATTTGCAGAGCCCCGTAATCGTGACCTCGGTTTCGAGTTTATACTCTACTAGGTAAACTTGTCTTCCATCATCTGCAAAGAGACTCACAAGCTTTCTGGCAGTGTAATACACGACACATGGTTGAACAAGTAGTACTGACGATCTCGGTTCCTCCCGTTGGGTGGAGTGTGGAACTGTTGCTCGTCATCGGATTTCCACTGATTTCCAGGATTGAACTATCAGACTACTAATTATAACATTAATTGTGGTTTTGATTCGCCACGTTCCATTTTCTTTATTTTCCGGCTGTTGATCGATCTACCGATTGACCTGATCCCACCAACAATGACGTTTGTAAGGAATATCAAGCTAAAAGCTGCGTCAACACCAGTTGTGTAATGTGTAAATGCTTGCTTAGGTCAGCCCAAGTGCAGAGAATTCTTCCCAAGCTGTTCGCTTAGCTATTAATTTACAGCCTTTAAGCTTGAGGACTTTGGCATTAACCAATTACAGACCAAGATGGCACTCTCATTTCGGCAGAGAGTCTAGAATCGTATCGTTCGCGAGCTAGGTATCCCGGCTGTATGGATCCTTAGCTGCACAACTAATCACCTCTTGCGGCTAGCTCGTCCGGGATGGGCTCATGCTTATCACGGTTTTCAACTGTCTGTGCCCATTCTATCTGCTTCGTTCATTGTCGAGTTCGCCGTAATTCTGATTCATGTACGCCTACAGGTTGCCTTTGTAGTCGAATTTCAAACCCGAAGTCTCGAATATTTTCAGCACCGAGGCGCTTCTTTGACGTTCGATTTGGTTGTGTGGTAAATCATCGTAGTCTACGACACCGTAGGGGATCCACTTGCTCCTATAGGCATTGTCAATACCCCTGACAGGAAAAAGGCTAATGCACACAAGTCGAGCATCGTACCAGCTAGCGTGTGGAGATGGTGTTAAGTATGGTCCTCAGCATCCCGTCGCGAGAGAATCGCATCCTTAAACAGGGGTAGGTAATTTTATATATAACAACATGATACGCCCCGAGGCTCGTAGGCCCTCTCTGCTCGTGGTTCATCAGGTACACCAGGCGCTAGCATCCAATCTTCATGTATCGCACAAGGCCGCGGCTACGGGAGTCAGCTACCATTCATATACATGCGCCGATTGAGTAGTACCAGTGGGCAACATGTATACACAACTAGGACTTATCATCGCGGCATGCGCTGCTTGCGTTTCTGGTCAGATAGCGCCCATACTAAATATCAGGGCTCCTCTCGGCAACATCAAGCTGAAAGCAACGACGACTGGAAACAGTAAATGTTTATCTTCCGTCCAGTCATGGGTTAATTCTCTACCGACACCGACCGGGAAGCTCGAGAGTGCGATGTCCAGCCAGAGCGCAAACTACCTACCCAGCTCGACCCTAGCGGACCTATGTGCTATAGCTACAGACATGCCGAAGGCACAGGCGCCGGCGTACACCAAGTACAACAACGCGATGTACGCATACTTCTCAACCGAGAGCGCCAATCTCGTCGCCATGGCGTCCAACTGCCCGGATGAGGTCGGCTCCGACTCCAAGTCTTTCGTCAACGAGCTGAATGATATCCTGTCCGTGTACTCGAGCTTCTCAGCCGGCGCTTGTGACAAAGCAGCCACAATTACGAGTACGAGTGCTCCAGGCACATCGCCAACAGCATCACCGTCACCATCGCCGACAGCATATCCTACCGGGTCTTCGATACCTTCGACAAGCGAAGTCACTAGTAGTGTCTCTCAGACCTCAAGCGGCGGGAATTCAGAGGCATCTACCGCTTCGAATGTAACTTCGACACCCTTACCTACTACTAGCAGTGGAACTTCAGCGAGCACAAGTGCTGAAAGTACACCTTCGACCTCTGAAAGCCCGTCTTCATCCACGCCAGAGACATCGACATCACCGACTGTTAATGCCGGACCAAAACAGACCGGCATGCTTGCGGCAGCTGCTGTGGCCGTTGGATTCGTTGGTGCTGCTGTGGCGTTGTAAATAGGCACTTCATGTGTAATGTTACGCGTTATGTACTTGATGTTATATCTACATATTCCACTAGAAGCAAGCTTTATATGATCTTCTCGGAGATTGGAAACACCGTGGACCTATTCCATAGTGACTGATCCATGCCCTGTAGAATGCTGTAGCTGCTTATTTGCACCTATGTTAGTGTTGCCCAGGTACTTGCTGGCCACTATATAGAAATTAATGGTGTACAGAAACATGGCCGCACATAGAGCCGTAGTACACTAGCAGGCTGAGTTCACCCTACATAGTAACAAGGCACCTAAACGACAGTACGAGATCATCAAGTCACATTTAAGTGTGGAAGTCAAGTGGTATTGCTCAATCAGAGCAGAACGCAACGCAAGTAGAATTGTGTGCCGAAGAACTCCAGGTCGTCTGATTGCAGACGCCTTTTCCCTAAATCAACGCATGAAACTATGAAACGCAAACCCAACGCAAGTGCGAGAAGTGATCCCTAGTGCTCAGGCGACAGTGCAAGAACCGGGGCGCCAGAACCAGGAGTACCGGGACCGGGAGTGCCAGTACCCGAAGGTTCACGATGTGACGATGATCAGAAGTATGTACCAGAACCAGAGAGCCGAAACCAGAAGAATGTGCCATGCCATGCCCTATCCGTAATACCTATCACGAGTCACCCCGAGCCAGCGTGAGCCTAGGACTCCGCAGGGGTGTCTGTATTATGTAAAAGAACGGAATTAGCGATGGCGTAAAGACAATGATAGAGCTGCGGGCTAGATTTCTTACCCAGGACACCATACTGCTCGAAGATCTCATCTTGGGCACCTCTATGTCTATGTTTGCGGCGGTGATGAGTTACCATACTGTTCTTATTTCTCATTGGCCATGAACAATGGTGGCAGGCGATCGGGCCGCCAGCGAATGGCTCCTGGCGTCGCATGTATGCTGACACGGGCCGATGCAGACGCTCGTGGGATGCGACATTGTTTGGCGTAAGTTGCATCCCGCGCGACATGCATGGGTTACCTTGGGCATCGGGCTTTTCGCAATAGAAGAGCCACTGACCCGTGGTGAAGTCGAATTCCACTCTTCCGTGCGCGTAGCTAGGGATGAGAGACATAATGCTAGGAGACGAGGTATTGGTGTTAGTCATGTGGGGGGGAAAGGAAGGGGATATTGTTATTGGAGAGTCGGTAAATAGAAAACTTACGTTGATCTCGTACGACTCGAAGGGGAAAAGAGAGCGCGTGTGTATGCTTAGATGAGTGTCGGTCCGTGACAGAAGAGGCCTGTAGGTGTTAGGGTTAGGAAGAAAAGGCGACGAGGACCGCTTGTGGATCGGAGAACAGAGGACTTGCCTTGGTCTGTGAGAGAGATAGTGATGACGAGATGAAGAGCCTTCAGCGTGGATGCGAGAGAACAGGTGCTTGAGTATCGGGCCAGGTGCAAGAGGGAGCGGCAACGGAGACCGTTTATCAAGTTGAAGATGGAAGACTTGGTCTGCTGTATCGATCTGCTTGACTAGAAGAGGTACCAGAAAAAGAAAATCTTGGCAAGAACCTTGCTTACTAGAAGAAAGATGATGAGGAAGAGAAGAAGACGATTTGGGTGCATGCTTGCGGAAGCGGTATTAAATATTTTTCCAATGATGACCAGACGGTGGTACGTACCAATGCCCTAGGTGAATCACTACTATCTTAAAATACTAGAAAGATCTATTGCGGAGGAAAGTTTCAACATGAAATTGAATGTACGGTGACCAGTTAGATTCCTAATTTAGTTATTCTGTAGGTAATGAGGCAGGTATACCGGCCTGGCCAGTCGAATTGCTCTATCATTACGGGTCCCAAGAAGTTCTAGGTACTTTCTATTGTTTGTCTGCAGTTTAGATGATCCTAGGAAGCTGCCTCAAGTTGTTGGGTGGGGTGTGGCATATTGGAATAGGAAAGGGGTCGTCGACCAAGCAGAGATGTTTGTGGAATATAGGGGGGTTATGGGGGTCATGGGAGGATGAGGGATATAGTGGAAAATCTGGGGGGCTCTCTTGATAATGAAGAGGTAGATAGGGCTTAAGAGTAATGTCTTAGAGTAGAAATAAATGTTAACCGTCGTTAGATCATAGTATAGTTGTCGACTATATGTCGACGACGTTTACCTATTAGAAGGTATTTTTGGCTTCTGCAACGTAGCTTTGGACATCTGAATGAAATACTGCCCGTGATGTTAAGAACCCGTTTCAAGCTATGAAATAAGCCAAAAGTATTAAGGCTAGAATTACTTGTAATAAGTATTCCCTGAGCTCTGATAACCATGCCCGTTGCTTTATTAATAATGACAACTGTAATCGGATAACAACGATGGAGAACATATAGATGCTCAGAAAGGAAAAATATTACATATGCTATTTTGTTTTCCAAGTAGACGTTACAGTCACGAGCTACAGGTATCATATTTCCACGTCGACACTCCACAGGGCCAGCTTGTTTTGCACCAACAAAGATATCTAAACTTCTCTAAGCACATAAAAAAAGGCGCTGCAGACAGCTTGATACGGGGTCACGCAATAATAACAGATGTCTAAAGAGATAGTGAAGTAAATGTTCTGGTTAGTTAACTGTGTTGCGTTGTACTACTGTTCTTTTGATTTGGAGGATTATAGTCCTGTGTCGAACAAAGTATAGATAGGGTGCTGCGGGGGGTCCCAACTGGCCGGATCATGTGTTGAAGTTGCTCACGATAATTTTAATTGGATGTATTCGTAATATTCCGCATTACTTCGCTCATAGTAGTAGGTTTCACAATTCACAACATAGTTCCTTGGTTCATTCCAGCACTGGTCGTACACTGGCAAGTAAAATATTCCATGTAACAGACTGATATGGCCATTACTTTGTTGCCTAAAGATTTGGAGCTAGAGTAACTTCGATACGTCTTTAGAAAGTAGTCTTCTCAGTTTATTTTAAAGTATAGTAATAGGAATAAAATATTTACTGGCATCTAATAGCCATCACTTTATATAAATGTCTCGACGTTATAATTATCTGCTTAACGCGAGAATGTTCTAACACCCAGCATGTGTTAGTCGGGTCCAGTATACTTTTAATTGGGCTTGTTAAAAAAGGCTTGGACGTTGCATTTTAGTAAAGAGAGGTTAATAACAAAGGGGGTTCAGCTATCGTATTAATTAGCCGGACCTGGCCCTTAATTACAAAAGGCATAGCATATTCAGGAAATACAAATAAACACCAAGAAGACAGGAATAAAACCTCTATCATAGGATAAATACAGTTACCAAGTGTGTTTAAAGGGGGCATATGTTACATATAAGAGCTTGTGCCACATTGAAATCAGCAAGAATCAAAGCTGAATCTGTATTCAGGGTTCACTTAAGTAAAAACGTGGTTTTAGCAGGTAATTAATGTAGCTGAGAAACAACAGGGGCTACATTAAGAACCTACCTGGGAATGACTAGGTGTAGCATGAGTAGGGGTACTATTTGCCTCCGAATGCTAGACCTGAGTTTGAAGGCTATGTTCTTGGTACGCGCTGCTACTGAAGGCCTAGTTTCCACCTAGCGTACAGTAACTACAAGACGAGTTCCTAGCATCAAGCTTGTATCTTTATTTTTGCCTCTTGTGAGCTTCATATTCATGTCTGCTTAGGGGAATTCGTGTGGCGACTCTACGCCACACGTATTATCTGAAGGTGATGGTATGACCTAAGAATTTACTTTGGGTACTAGTGAGGCGAAGATCGGCCGACATTACGAGCGTCAGGCTATATTCTCAACGCCCCAGAAACCAATGAGTTCCTCTCCCGTGACGGCAAAAACATCACGGGGACGAATATTGTCAAACCCTCGGGATGACCCTAAACTTCGAAGATGAACTCTCGCACCTTGTAAACTAACCCGCCAGTACTACCAACCTACCATTAAGCGTCCGAGTAGTCTTTCCGTAATCATCCGAGTCGCCATAATATCTTAGAGCATGACGCACGCCCGAAGTCGCGCGGCCGTTTTTCTCGCTGACCCAACCCCCTCCAGCCACATGATATCAAACGATATATTCCTACTTTTAAGGAGCAGCTAAGATCACCAGATAAGCTCAAATCACAAAATTCCGTAGGTAAACCTCCTTACTGGCTCTGAGGAGTAACATTTGGTGAGACGCGGCCGCGGCCGGACGACTGACCCACCTAGCTTGAACTAATAAGTAGGCTTCTCAATTTTAACATCGATTTTCCACCTGAGCGGGCTCTGGATGGTTTGGAGCGGGGGAGAAGGGCAGTCAGATCATGATTTAATAATATGCACACTTATTGCCGTTTTGTATATTAGGTACCCTGAGTGTACGGTTTTCACCTCTCCTCTCGTGGGTCTGTGGTCATACCTTACGCTGAACTGATCCGTGATGTTGTCATATAACGTACGTAGGACGTGCATTACACTGGAACTGGCTTTTCACTTAATCAGTAGATTGGAAAGTTGATTGAGGCTGGATAGTGACTATATTGAGGGACTATGACTTAACTAGACCCGAAAGAGCCCGCTAGGCTCCCCATCATATCGTGTTATTCATGATATACACATTACGTATTAAGTTCCTCGTCCTCATCTCGTCTCGTAATCATCAGCATCTCTGTGACCTCTTTTGTCTATCAATGATGATAAAACCCTGCCCTTTATATACAAATACAATATCATAATGCGTGGCAAATCGTAAAATCGTGTGTTCGTCGTGAGTAAACCGATGGCCTAGCCGATCTAGATGTAAATGCCGTTTCGCCCAAGACCAAACCGATTCGGTCTCCAAGCGCTGGGTATACCAGACCATCGAGGAATATCATGTCGTATCTTTTCGTATGCTGTATTTTTGGTTGCTCACCCAATGTCGAAACCTGGTGGTTTTCCTCCCATTAATGCATGGCTCGTGGACGTCGTAATACCCCCAAACCAGCATGCATGAAACAATGACAATGTAAGAAGTGAAAAGGCGACTGCCCCTTCTCTGTTCGTAGATTAAATTCTTTTGGTTTGCTGAAAAAAAAAACGTCAAATCGATGCCTCGTGTGCTGTTCGTAAAGTGTAGGCGTGTTCCGATTGCGAAACATGCCAGTTAGCCGCATCTTGGTGGTTAGCGATCCATGATCATATTCCTGATCGCCCATCGCCAACTAGTCTGGTCGCGTTCGCCAGTCCCAGTCCACTTCTCGCATTTTCTGCGCCAACGGGACTCCTCTTCGCGTTGTCGCCTGATAAATTCTGGGCCAACATCAAACTCTTCGCCTACTAGCCAGTCCTCCCTGATGTCGCTTACACGACCGAGACCACCTGGAACGGACTCCTTGTCTCTGTCGTCGAGATCAGGTATGTCTTTGAAAGGGTCATCGTCATCTTCTACTGTGTTGACACCTGCCATGGGATCATCGGGTCGAAGGGGTAGAGGTGCGGAAGTATCCACTTTCAACCAACACATGTTCTGCGGGTCGAAAACCATGTCACCAACTCGTTTGACACCCTTAGTGACACTCATATTGGTGATAAGTACAGGTCTCGGAGTCGAACTCTCCTTTTCGCGCATGCATGGCGGCACAGAAGTTGTGGATGGCGAAGAAGCTGGAACGTCGAATGCATTTAGAACGTTCTCATTACCCTCCCAACGGAAGGTGGCTGGATTGTATGTCATTCCGTTTATTACTGAAGTTGTTAGCGGTGTATTAGGTTTTGGGTGTTGAGACGTAGGTGGCATACCCTTGGACTCCTTAGCGGAGTTCAGGTTGGAAATCAAGTGTGGCTTTAACTGTGGTGGTTGCTTCCGAGCCTTCTTGGGTCTCGCCGAGCTGTGTAGATGGTGCGGGTTGAGATTTGTTCTTGTTGACAACTGAGCAACACGCTGAACGGTCAAAGGAGCTAAAGGTGCTGATGGTGGTGCTCGCATAGCCAAGTTCGCCTCTCGGGCATTTCGACTGGCAGCAGTATCACGAGCAAAACGAGGTAGGTGCTCCATTCTGGCTGGTGAGTAGGGAGATACAGGGCTTGGGGTTTTCCGATCTGGGAGCACATTTTGGTACATCTTGTTTCGGATATTGGTTCTGTTTCCGCTTCCGACCGGCTGCTTCACAAACTTGGACTCTGCTTGTGCCGAAGTAGGCAGGTCATCAAACGCGTCAAGTTCGTGGCCGTCGCCGAAACGCCGCAAACGACGTGGCTTGTTGACTTGTTGCCACACCGGTTCAGCAGCAATCTTTTCATTTCGGGCCCTTCTCGGGCTTGGTCTTCTTGGGCTTCTTGGACTTTTTGGGCTTGGTGATCGATTCGTAAAACGTGAGTTTGCACGTGATAGCGATCCAGTTTCCGGGCCCTGGTCAGAGCCATGACGCCGGAAAACTCGGGAGCTCTTAGGGCTGATACGAGGAACCTTGGCACTAATGTGTTGTGACTGTGTTTGTGATGCACCAGCAGGCAAGAAGGGGGTCTGATTCTTTCTTGTCTGAGCCCGTTCAGGCGGAGTCTTGGGTCGCAGCGCAGATAAAGGGCGGATTGAGTCAGCGCGAGAGGCGGTACGGGACGGTGGTCTGTCAGCACGAGCGAAGGCTGGCTTAACTGGAGACGGAGCAGATGACATGACCGGCAAAGATCGCTTCATACGCAATAATTGCGCACTGGTCGTAGTGGGCTCGTTACGTAATGCTCCAGTGGACGCTTTCTGTCCTAGTTCTCTTCTTCGCGGCGTGGCTGGTTGACCAAATTGGAATGAAGATACAGCTGGAGAATGAACACTCGAAATTGAAGGCTGGTTGGTGTGGCCAAGTCGCGACTGAGCCCTTCTCGACGGTTTCGGGGGAATAGGTCCACCACTTTCAGAAACCGGCTCAAGCGAGGATTGGGTGTGTGTACGTTCATGTCCGGCCTTGGGCTTTGGTAGACGAGAACTGGGGGGCGAGGTCACGGGCTTATTCGTAAAGGTAATAGAAACTGCAGTCTTGGGTCGTGTAGGACTGGCTGGTCGAGTTTCCTTGACCTTCACGTTACGATGTAATGACGGCTTGCGAGAGTGAAACACGTCGCCGTTCCCGAAGTCGAGGCCAGAGAAGGGATCCTCTTGCTCCTTTGCAATCTGGACCATGTTCTTGGATGGTTGAGCTTGCTTATCTGATCCAGTTCTATCTGGAGATCGACTTTGTCTGCGTTGTTGTAAGCGTTTGCCAAGGTCTAGAGGCCCATTGGGTATTAGGAGACCGTCGAAAATCTCATCCTCGCTCTCTGCTGTAATTGAGCTTGCAATGCTTGGACTCAGAGCTGACGTAGTTGAGCTGCGTGTCGAAAAAGCGTCACGCTTTGTACCGCCGAAGCGTGTTCCGAGGCTACCCTCTGCCCATTCAAAGTCGTCGTTCGTGTTTAAAGATGGTGTTTTAGGGATATCCTTTCTCCGAGTGAGTGTCAGCTTTCCGTCGGATGGCAACTCGAGATCATCCTCAAAATCATCCTGGCCGCGCTTCTTCTGCGGAGATGGTGTGGGTGGAGTGATTAGAGACATAGGTCGAGACTGGGGACGCAGCTTGGACGGCTTGATGGTTGCAGCTCCATCGCCAAACATGTCTTCATCGTCATCTGTGTCCTTGAATTTCTCCAGATTAATGGGAGCCGCTAGATTCTTCGGTAATAGCGGCTTGCGAGGTGACGCTACGCCACCAACGGGCGAGGGTGATTTTCTGCCACTGGGGGAGGACTTTTTGACCGGACTCGGGTTCGTCGAGCCACTAACTTGCCTCAGGACTTCGGGAAAATTCCCGTCTTCCTTCGGCTTCAGCCGAAGTGCTTGACCGGTTGCGGGGAGTTCAAGATCATCTCCCCAGTCTTCCTGAAAAATCTTCTTGATTTTTCTACCACCCAATCGCTTGATAGTACCTCCCATTAGGGCCGACGTGGGTACATTCTTGGGTATCGGGATGCCAGCGTGAGTGGCAGCGGCTATCGCATCCAATGTGGATTTCTCATCGTCACCAGGTAGATGCACCTGTCTTTCCTCGTTTCCAGGCAGCGACTCGCGATCGGATCGGAAGGATGACTGGCTATCGCGGTGCTGGACACGAGGGTTTGTGGTGGAATTAGTTGGGAAGGTAAGGTTGTCATTATCAATCATAAAGTCATCATCATCCCAGTTCTCGACAGCTTCCTCCACCGGCTGGCGGGGCTTGAGTCGTAGAGGTTCCATTATGATGGAGTAATGTGTGAGGTGAAATGGAAATGAAAAGACGTGGTGAGGTAAAAGTGAAAAAGGCTGAATACGGCGCAAGTAAGAAAAGGCTCAACGAGGGCCGAATAAGGTGAAAGTGAAAGGTTAGGTTAGGTGTCGCGTAGTAGCCGCAACAGTAGAAAGGCTCGATAGAACAGCACGTTGCGCGCTGCTTATGTCGTCGTCAGTAGGTCAGTGTTGATATCAGTAGTACCAACCAAAACGACAGCTCTCGATATCAATACCCGGGAACCACTTCCTTCATTCGTGATTGTCTCTAGCTTGTCGCATCGTCTCGAACTTCCGAGAAATCAATTGTTATGTATTTCTTGGCGCGATTGAAAGATCCTCAAGGCAACTAGGAGTAGGATGATCACGCAATTAGTAACGACTAGCGAGAAAATTCTCAGATCTAGAAGAGGCCAATCGACTTGGTGAGAGTGACGCAAGTAGAAAGGAAGGAGATTAAGTGGAAGGAGAGGTATCAAAAGAATGTGTAAAGGCTAGGGTCCTGCGGGTCCGAAGAAGCAGAATATTTTCTTGTTGTTTCAGTAGCTGCGATGGTTGCGAGGCTGTAAGAATTGAGAAAGGAAAAGAACCGGTTGGGTTGTGTGTGTGTATTGGGTCTTGCGAAAGAATTGAATTGATTGAATTCTCAGGTCAAGACAATGAGTGATGTTGAAGGGAAGAAGGTGGCCGGGTGTGGTGGGTAATGAAAAGATGGCCGGAGACCAGTGATTCGCTCCAAGGATTTCAAGTACCCAGGTACCTCCCTAGTTAATCTGGCAATCTGGGTGGTTGGTACCTTACAAGCCTTCGTACAGGGGCAGTGTGTGGCCTGAGCACGATCGACCCCGCTGTATGTAAGGCTGCAAGTCAGGAATAGCGGGCTGTAATGGACTGTAATAGAAAAAACCGGTGCTGAAGAAGACCAGGCCCTAGGGTTTAGAGGCACAACATGATGCAATTCATTCAAATGCACGAAATAAATTTCACAGATATTTCAAGATCAGAGGATATGCCCAATAGTCGGACTATGTTTTCTAAATACACATATACGTACATCCTCATTTTCTATATACGGGGCAAATTTAGCGGGCACTAACACTACGCGTGCCCCTCACCTAGCACAGGCAGGACTTATTAGTGGCAGCACGACGCGGTAGTGACGCGAGACTTGGTTGTAATATTGACTTACTTATACCCCCTCTAAGAACAAGAAATTATGATTTTTTTTTTTACAGGAATAAGCAACTTTCACACCATTCCTCACAATCAATATAGACGCTTCTATTCATAGAAAAATGTTGGATGAAATGATATTACATGATAATCAGGAACAACTTTGGAATGTTTTTTGCTTACTTGCCGAACACAGGTACTACATGATGCATATGTACTGCGTAGAAGCTGTTACTAGCTCTTGATCCCGGCTGCGGACCGGGATGCTAACCGGGATATTCCTTGGCATCCAATGTGTTAAGGTATGGACGTACATTGTGGCTCTCAACTACTTGTGTTGTAGGTACGGTTGCCTAATAGCAGCCTCGTAAAATAGCTTCCTCTTTCCTAGACGACGTGCACTTACACCTTTTTTTATATTTTCAATTAAATACTTGTCCCACTCATCTCCCTGTCCGTGCCTCTGATACCGCGAGCGCCGGTTACCGATCACCGACGGGCACTGACCGTGTAGAGTCTGGCGTATGTACGTAAACATCCAACTCCGTACTTCATCTCGTCTGATGACTATTTCCTGACAAGCGTCTCCCAGGAATATTATCAGGCCTCCTATGATATAATCCTAAGGTATACCATCCAACTGACCACCTGAAACATTATGTTCTTCCGTTTAATGCCAGATTCGCGTACACCACTTTCTCACCCGAATGTCTCGGGCAGCGTCCTAATAGTGTCCTATTAACGACATCCCTTCAGTCTCATGTGATTGTTCCACCACACCAAATTGAAGGTAGTGACGAGGTGTGATCACATTTCTTCCACGAGATCACCCCACCTTTATTCCCGTCGCTTTACATTACCTAAATTTGCCAATATGGTGGCATCGTCGGTATTACGTTTCCCTGTCTTAGGGAAAGAGAACGAGTACTTCTTAGTAGAGGTATCCTCAAACGGGTCGCAGCCGTTGGACCTGAAGCTAGTCGGCTCGGAAAGCAACGCCGTGTTCATCACGACCCGTGAGTCCATCTCCCCAGATACAACCCGCGGCCGATTCGATGCGGCCGGTTCAAATCCTGGCGCGCGGGTTTCATGCGTTATCAACCCCTCGGGCCCTAAATACTAAATTATCTTGTTTTTGCCCCTATAGTACGCCATAAGCGGATTGCCGAGTATAGGGCTTCAACCGCTCACTGCACTAATGAGGAGTGGAAAGAGATCTTGGTTTCGATCTTTGTCGAAAGCCGGCCCGTGCCCGGCATCGAGGTCAGGGCCGGTGTCCAATCAGACGGCGCATCCGTCACGCTGTCGTTTCGGAAGAATATACAGGGAATAACGGTACGTGCTTGGGCCAGGGTGCCTATTCCGTCATGCCGCTAATGGATATGCTTAGCAACGACTTGGATCTATTAAATTATCAGAGGATGAAAAAACCGAGGCCTTCCCTTTTGATTGGTGTGTTTCAGCCATTGCAGCCCGGGAAAAGGTCGAGGAGGACCTCGCTGCTGCCTCGGCCAAAATCCAGTCATTAGAGAACTCTATCAACGAGCTAAAGGACCAATTAGATGAGCTTATCAAGACGAAGGAAGAAGACGAATCCCAGCTCCTTGAGAAGTTCCGCGATCTTCTGAATGAGAAGAAAGTCAAGATCCGGCAGCAGCAGCGCCTCCTAGCGTCCGCCAACGTCGACCCTGAAAGGCTGGCCAATGTCGGCGCAAGCCAGGGTACTCTGAAACGCGTGGCTCAGGCCTCACGCGCCTCGAAGCGGAAGGTCAAGGAGGAATCCGAAAGCAGCGACGATGAGTTTGAGAAGATGGATGTTGATCAGGATGACAATAGGGGAAGCGAACAATCCGATGCCGGATTGGATCAACAGGCGACGACGGAAGAGGAGGAGACCGCGAGTGGAACAGGGGAAAGCGATGATGATGAGTTACCACCGTCTGCAGCGAAGTCACGGAAAAATCAAGCTGGCCCGTCGAGGCGCAGCACCCGAGCCTCCCTAGCGAAAGAAACTCCTGAGTCTGATACCTCGGAGGAGGACAATGAAGCACCGCCTCCGCGGCGAAGTCTTCCGTTTATGAAAAACAAAAAAACTGCGGCGCCTGTCTCAAAACCGGCTGGTAACGACGAAACGGAGTCGGAAGAGGAGCTGTAAATCAATTGCAGTATCACATAGATAATGAGATTACGTGTTCGCATGCAAGGACTCAACAATAAGTTGTGCTCATTTTCAGTGCTGCCCATTCTATATTTTGAATTTCTGATCGCTTGCAAGCATTAACACAGTAATAATAATAAACACGGCGCAAAAGCGACGCCGCTATTGCTAAGCTAGCAATAACGCTGTATATGTCACCGCGACAAAACAATTATCTAATATACTAATCGTCAAGTAGCGCCAATCCATCTAATCGCAGACAGATGTCGGATTGATCGAATCGATTACAACCTTGACCGCGAGTCCTCGTCTTTGAAGTAAGGTCGCCAGAACCCCC
The DNA here is from genome assembly GCA_022376535.1 of Xylariaceae sp. FL0662B. NCBI lineage: Eukaryota > Fungi > Ascomycota > Sordariomycetes > Xylariales > Xylariaceae > Xylariaceae sp. FL0662B. The sequence goes on from JAJJKD010000119.1 coordinate 83,893, forward strand.
TGAAGTGTTTTTGCTTCCCCAACCTCGAAATTTCCTCGACCTCCTTTGGCGTAAGCTTGAACGCCGGCAGCTTGTTCAGATATCCCTGGAGTCTCTGCTCGTTCGAACTCGTCGTGATCGCCACGATGCCCTGGTCGATGCACCACCTCAACGCAATGTCGCCCACCGTGACCCCGTACTTCCTCGCGAGCGTTTCATAGATATCATCCACGGGACCCGGCTTCGCCCTCGTGGCCGCCGTCAACGGCGCGCTGTAGCACCCGGAGTTAGCATCGTCTTTTTCTAAATAGTCTAGGGACAAACTTATGAGGTCTAAGATATGTTTCGGGAGCCCCTGGCTCCAAGATGTACTCCATCTGAGAGCTTTTGCTCATAAACCACCAAAATATAAAGGGGGATAAGCGACTGCGGATGCTACTCACTACGCCGCCACGGCAATATTGTTCTGGCGCAGAAAATCGAGCAGGTTCCCATGCTGCAGATACGGATGGTACTCGATCTGGTCGATGGCCGGCGTCACCTTAGCCGTCTTCAAGATCGTCTCGAGATGCTCCTGCTGGAAATTCGACACCCCGATCGACCTGGCCCGCCCGGACGCCTGAATCTCTTCCACCCGCGCCCAGATCTGCTGGAGCTCCTCGGCGGTCTCCGCCATGTACGGCGCGTGCACCAGGTACAGGTCGACGTAGTCGAGCTGCAGCCGGCGGAGCGAGGCGTCGAAGGCCTCCTGCACGTCCTGCTTCTTTTTGAAATGCAGCTTGGTCGTCACGAAGAGCTTCTCGCGCGGCACGCCGGCCTTCTTGATCGCGGCGCCTAGCTCGGCCTCGTTGTCGTAGTCTCGTCGTCGTTAGTTAGCGAGAGGCACGGATGTTCTCAAGTTACGCTTGTTGGCTGGCTTACATTCGGCGCCGTCTAGATGGTAGTATCCGTTCTTGATCGCCATGGCGGTTAGGTTGATCATCTCCTCCTTCGACTTGAGGTCCATCAGCGCGGTGCCAAGGCCGTATCCAAGCTACGAGGTTTAGCGTAAGCTGCAGGTGTGCGATGCTGGCTGTTGAGAGTAGCATCTCACCATGGGAATTTCATTGCCGTCGTTCAGCTTCAGTGTCGGGATGTGCTCCATCTGCTTCGGTCCGGTGCCGGAGGCATCGGGCTTGGACGTCGACCCTATAGAATGCATCGTTCGAGAATGCCGAGAGCTCTGATTTTACAGGTCGCACTCCTACTCACTATGAGGATGAGAGGTTGAAACGACTTTATGGATGTCACGAGCTGCCACTGTTACGGCGCCTAGGTTGTTTAGGTGTAAATCTTCGTTGCTCGAGATTCGGGTGAGGAGTTGCCGTATGAATAAGTAGGCAGTTAGTAATTCCCTAGCCTGATTCTTTATTCGCTCATTTCACGAGTATTAGTAAAGCCAAGGACGGCTGGAAGGAACTAAAAGTTAGTTCTTGCAACTAGATGTATATATGTAAAGAGACAGCAGGACGAACCGCACGTCCAGTGTGGGGCCCACTTTGTGTGAAATATCGGACATGCTGTGATAAGTAGTTAGGTATTATATATGAGGTAGTCAATGGCAAGAGCGGAGCGGAGGACATCTCCATCGATATAGTGCGTAGAGTTACATTCTCATAGAACCGGTAACCGGTTTCCGTTTTTGAATGTTGTGTAGCGCAGCTGCCGGTAGCTGTTACGTAGTGGTGTGAAGACATGAGAACGTAACAGGAGATGTGAGATGATTCCATGTTACTCTACTGCCGGATCTAATGCAAGAAGATTATCAGATTATGTTAGTGTGGTGTGGGTACTTAGTCATCTTTTTTCTAGTCTTGATGCGAATCATCCCGATGTAGTAATATCCGTTCTCCATTTTTACAGGTTGACGTGCTCAGTCTAGGCCGATAGGTTACCTAATATGCCATAGGTAGGTTGTATTTTATATCTATAATTCGGCTATGATGCAACACTACCTCCGGCCTCACTGTCGTTGGCGATTGCTCTTGGGGGAATCTCGATTCGAGCTGCTCTTTACTCCTATGCTGTAAGCCAGGGGTAGGCAGGCCTGATGGGATTCAGACAAGATTCTACATACAGGATCAGGAACTGGCCTTAACACAATGCAAAGTAGATAAATTATACATTTATACACAAAGGGGGCGTTCTTGCATAGATACTCTCATACCATATAGTTTAGATCTTGACGATCCACTAGTAGATACTAGTTGGGTTCTAACAGCTTCCTACCTACAGATTTAGAGAGCCTTGAGGCGGTGCAGATAACTAGCATCTACCTAGACCAAGTGAATATAGAACTATTATCATGGTTCTTCAAATAAGATTCCTTAGAAGTATGTGTATTTATATATTAGACGTGACTATGAATATGTTGAAGCATTTTGATCCCTCAGCACGAGCTGTTTAGCTTACAGTTTAGACTTCAGTCAGTTAGTTCCTTATTACTTGGACTATGTGTAGTCCCCTATTCCACACCACCATAACTACCGCATATTGCCATTCACATGTTATTGAGTCTTTCGTCCCGATGTTGCTCAAATCTTTGAATGTTCATCTTCACTGGTCGTCTGGCGTCTTGTTCTAACGCCGCTCATATGTTGCGGCCCCTCTGCGGCGGCCACGAGCCGTAAATTAAGTCATCTACTTTCTTCAGTCACCGCTTTCTCCAACCCCAGAAAATGTTCCGTCCGTGATCAATGCGGATAGATGCTCCTAGGGTAGACCCCGCGGGTGGTCCTTAGACTACCTGTGCCGGTTCTGAGCGACAAGGATCCCGAAGCGCATCACATCATGACGGATGCTAAATGTCACGTAGAAAACGGTGCCTTCTTCACTATTTGGGAAATAGAGTACGTCACTGGCGTCATTCATATCCGTGCTTACCACCAAACACAGAGAACTCTGGTGAGTAGCATTTGGAGTTGTATTTCCTTCCCTATATGTTTCGTAATATTCTATTGTTAGAGATTCCTAAAGTAGAGCTTATAAAGCCCCATAGTTATCTAGAAAACTCTCCAGCAAGAGAGAATACTGATTCGCGATGTCGTATTTATGTACTGATGAGTCCTCCATTCGACCGGGAGATACCAGGGCTAAGCTCATATCTTCTCCGGGAGTCGCTGGATCGCTGAGTCAAGCCGGTGTTGAAGCTAATCACTCGTCTATACTATCACGGCACCTGTACCTATCAACTAGGGACCACTTAAGGCTTGGAACTACTAGCCAGATGAATGGATAAAATGGCACGACCTGCTGTAGTTCAAGCTATCTCAAGTGGTGCTAAGGTGTGTTGGGTGCTTAATCAGCTACCCTGACTAAGTTACCTTACCCGGACACATACGCAGCCAACGTGACGCTCGAGTGGTTCAGAAAAGACCAGAAAAAGCCGGTGAGTGAAGATCCGCTCACGCTTTATAAGCTAGTCTAGTTGGATACTAGATTCTTCATGAACTAGGTAACGAACGTCGAAGACGAGGACCCGGAAGATCTGGAGATGCTCATCCAGACGGGATGCGAGATGATTCAGGAAATGGAGTTCGAGCCCGAGAACCCGGGTGTAAATGGATACCTGCAGGCACGGAATGGCAACCTTTTCGACGAGATTGTGCTGGAGAGTCTTCCGTCATGCATTTTTTTGCGCATGGTAAGCGCAGATAATTAGTTCATGTTACAGGAAACACGAGAGAACTTGCGCAAGAGAAGATCTATCGAGTAAGGGCCGGGTGCCTGACTATTGTCCGTCTGATTACCTTCAGCCTTTGAAAATATTGGGATTCATCGAATCATTTTCCCTGGTCTTTATCCAAACGATAAAACGTTATACGATCATAGTAATGCAGTATAGAGAACTGTTGTCAGGTAATATAGGCATTGAATGTCGTAGGGTTTGAATGAGGTTAATGGCGAAGTGCCGGAGCAAGCCGAGTCGTGCGGCAGCCGGAGATAGCAACCCCACATATCTTACCAATTGGTCGGTATGTATCTCCTATCGAGAGACGGTTGAGGGGAATGACGTTATCTCGCAGCCTCCGAGCTCGCCACATTTGAAGAAGATACATCATCGAATTGCAGCATTGCCGCATTTCCATGTTATAAGTTTGTAAATCATAAACATCTAGGTTAGACTCGTGTAATATATTTCTTATTTTCTACTTACCTTGGTGATCGATTGTTTCTCTTTGATACCCCCACCTGCTTTACAATATTCGGCCTCGGAGAAGCCGTCTTCATGCTTTTGCACCGCGTTCTCCATCGAAGTCTTCCACATCTGCGACTGGCGCAAATGGCGTCCCAATTCTCGACCAACGGTGCCGGAACTGCCGCTGCCAACGCCTCGGCAGCATCCATCAACGACATCCCCAAATCATGGACCTTCACCGCCAAACTGCCACCCGACTCCGTCTTTCCGACCCCCGCCGATTCCCACAAGACCCCGCGCGACCAGATATCCCCGCGCCTAGTTCGGAATGCCCTGTTTACGTGGGTGCGACCGCAGCCCGTCGATTCACCACAACTGCTGGCCGTTAGTCCCGCTGCGATGCGCGACCTTGGCATCCGGGAAGGCGACGAGAAGACCGAGGATTTCGTAAACACGGTCGCGGGGAATAAGCTGCACGGGTGGGACGAAGAAAAGCTCGAAGGAGGGTATCCCTGGGCGCAATGCTACGGCGGATTCCAATTCGGCCAATGGGCCAGCCAGCTCGGCGACGGACGCGCCATATCATTATTCGAGACTACGAATCCCGGTACCGGCGTGCGCTACGAGTTACAACTGAAAGGCGCGGGCTTGACGCCGTATAGTCGCTTTGCGGACGGGAAAGCGGTGCTGAGGAGTAGCATACGGGAGTTTGTGGTCAGCGAGGCGCTCAACGCGCTGAGAATCCCGACCACACGAGCGTTGAGCTTGACGCTGTTACCGGGCGTCAAGGTGCGGCGGGAAACGACCGAGCCGGGTGCGATCGTGGCGCGATTCGCGGAGAGCTGGCTGCGCATTGGCAACTTTGACCTGCTTCGAGCCCGGGGCGATCGTGATCTCATCCGTAAACTTGCCACCTACGTTGCTGAAGATGTCTTTGGCGGTTGGGAGAACCTACCTGGTCGTCTTGAGAACCCTGATAAGCCGGATGACTCGGCGCCGCCCAAGCGTAACATCCCCGCTGATACGATTGAAGGGCCGTCTGATTCTGCAGAGAATCGCTTCACGAGACTCTATAGAGAGATTGTGCGGCGCAACGCGCTTACTGTTGCCAAGTGGCAAGCCTACGGTTTCATGAATGGTGTGTTAAACACAGACAACACGTCCTTGCTTGGTTTAAGTATCGACTTCGGCCCTTTCGCGTTCATGGATAACTTCGACCCAAAGTATACTCCTAATCATGATGACGCTATGCTGCGATACAGTTATCACAATCAACCCAGCATTATATGGTGGAACTTAGTACGACTGGGCGAAGCATTAGGCGAATTGATCGGCGCCGGCGCAAAGGTAGACGAGGAAAAGTTCGTCGAGAACGGCGTTAAAGAAGAGGAGGCTGGTGAGATTATCGAGAGGGCCGAGAAGGTCATCATGCAGATTGGCGAGGAGTACAAATCTGTGTTCATGGACGAGTACAAGAAGCTTATGACGGCTCGGATAGGGCTAAAGACCTTCAAGGAAAGCGACTTCGATGAGCTCTTTAGTAGCGTCCTCGACGCCATGGAGCAGTTGGAGCTAGACTTCAATCTTTTCTTCCGCCGGCTAGCCTTGGTTAAGCTCAGTGAGCTCGAGACAGAGGAGGCGAGGCAAGACAAAGCGGGGTTTTTCTTCTACCGGGATGGCGTCACAGGTATTGGGGGCGAAGCCGAAGGTCGCAAACGCGTTGGCGAGTGGCTGGGCAAATGGCGACTGCGCATCCTGGAGGAATGGGGGGACGGCCAAACGGTCTCGGAGGAACAGGACTTGGAGAGGGCCAGGGCCATGAAAGAGGTCAACCCGAACTTCATACCCAGAAGCTGGATCCTCGACGAGGTCATCAAGAGGGTAGAGAAGAACGACGAGAGAGACGTTCTGGATAGAGTTATGCACATGGCGCTGCACCCGTTTGAGGACAGCTGGGCTGGCCGCACGTTTGATGGCGTTGAATACCAGGGCGATAAAGATGAGGAGACCAGGTGGACGAGCGATGTCCCGAGGATAGGCAGAGCTATGCAGTGCAGCTGCAGCTCATAGACATTGAGACAACTTATGGAAGGCTACGAAACACATTTTCGTACGTTACAAGTACATCCATAGCGAATGATCTGCCTTGCCCTAAGCAGGCTTTGTGGCGTCGGGCGGCGATCTTGTTGCTTCAGTCCTACCTCTCAATATATGTAATCCAGTAGGTAACTGAGGGCCGAGAGGCACAGAGGGGGGATGCGACAAAAGCAGCCTTCATAGTCGGTAATTTGTACCAGGCTGCGCCATATTGAAGCCATTGGCTTGATCGCGAACTGGGTCGAATTATCATTAATTAGTAGTAGTTGTTTTACTCTTGAGTGTTTGTAGAGCTTATTCTAGAAGTTTTCGAATAAACAAACTGCAGGAGATAGGGAGATGACTTATTGAGCTCATGAGGTCCCACAACAGTCGTTGATCGTCATACCTACTTGTTAATCTTATGACTCCGCTACCATCATCAGATGAGAGTTCATGGTGGCATATACGGCGTAAAAAAGTCCGGTTGGCGGCAATTAAAGGACACTTGTTTGTGATCTCAGACAGATGAGACTTCTCGTTGGTCAAACAGGCAGTATTTCCATAATTAGAAGGATTCAGCCCCCGAAGCACTCAGCTCAGCTGCAGGGCGGCACGAATTTCTAGGCATCATCAGTCCTTGACTGCGCCACGATCCGATAATCAAAGTAACCAGCAAAACAATCCAGTCAGCCAGTCAGCGCCGGCCCACCTTCTTTAATTCCTTCACCTTTCGATTTCTTGCATCCATCTATCCATCCACCTAAGTTACAACCTTAATTCCATTCTCTCAGCCATTTGACTTCATTTGTTTCATTAAACCTTTGCGTCAACGTAACATAGTTAATCAATCCGCATCGTATCATTACATAGTATTCTCGCGATGTGGTCCAGCCTAGCAATCGGGGCTGTTGGCCTCGCTCGACGGTTCCAGGGTGGTGAGATTTCGCAAGCCATTTCCAAGCGCTCGGTCGATTTGGTCTCCCGTTCGAATAACGATACTGAACGATATGTTGTCTTGGGACTCGTTCTTCTCAACATCATTATCTTATTACCGATCTTTCTATTTGTATGTAACCTAATTTTCCTACTTCGCTTTTCTTCTTTTCTAGCTACTGACAATCGCAGCTCTCATATACTCTGAGCGACCTCTTCCCAACCTTGGCCATCGTCGAAGATGACGTCCCGCCGGCCTACACGCCGGTGGCCCTCAAGGATGAGGGGGAACAGGAAGGACTCATGAAGGGCGACAAAGACTCTCCCGCCACTGAAGACAGCTTTGGACAACGACCTCGACCCGTCACATCGAGCCTTCGCTCCATCTACCGTTTAGTGTACTCCGTTAGCGGCTGGAAGTCTCTGTTCCGAGGTATCGGGTGCGCCTTTGTCCTGTCGTTCGTAATTGCGTTCATCTCCGCCCCGATTTCCGCCATCCCCTTCGTACCAGACTCCGTCAGCATCGCCATCGGTTCGGTGTTCACTGTCCAGCTCTCCACGCTCTGGACACACATCATGGTTAGCGTGCCGACTGGGAAACCCTTCTACCGCTGCCTGCCGAACTTCCGCACCGCCTTCCGCGCCACCGCTCTCCCGACTCTAGTCAACTTCTTCTCGGTCGGGATCTCGCAGGAAGCCCCGATTCTCCTGATTGGCGTACTGTTTGCCAAGGACGACCGGCCCGCGGTCGCTTCGTGGAAGGCCTTCGCTGTCCTCGGCCTCTACTTCCTGCTCCTGGTCTTCCTCGTCATTCCCAGCCACGTGATCCTGACCCGGGTCCAGGCCTCCTTGCTGCCTCTCGAGGCTCAGACTATCGTCTCCGTTGACCGTACCCTGCAGCTGCAGAGCGCCGAGGGCAAGGAGTATCTGTCCATGCTCGATGCCTGGAGATCGTTCTCGCGTGCCGCTTGGGTCAGACTGGTCAAGCTGTATGTCAAGATCTTCGCGCTTACCGTCGCGATCGAGTTTGTCGTGGCCGGCTTCATTGTCCTGCAGTACTTGTGCGTCATGCTGTTTGCGAGGCGTTAAGCACCATCACGGCGGAGCTCCGCTTCACTATCACACCCACCGGCACCTATGTTTAGGGAGTCGGCTGCTAGAGGACCCGGGAAGCGTGTATATCAAGTTATTGCCGTTTTCTGCCCAGGTTCCTGTTTATTCTTAGTTGGAGGGGTGAGAGGCCATATGAGTCTCTACGATCGGACTTAGAAAGACGGGCGGTTAGATTGTATCACAGCTGAACATCGATTCATTCGTATCCACGATCTCTACTTGCACGAAACACTGCACTGGATCATGGAGACATCGTTGGAAACTGATACCGGCACGTAAGCAATATGTCTCACATAAAAATACGTCTTCATTATTTGAATTGAGTTACATTCGCTTCATGCAAGACCTTAGTATTTACCCAGGTAGTACATCTCATCATGCAAGTTAGATTTGGGCTGACTGCACTAAATAACCTGTAATGGCAATGGTCTAGTTTGCGTAGTTATTGCATTCTTTTCGAGGCCCAGCTTTATCCCCATGAAAACTACCGCCGTCTTCCTTGCTTACCCGCCACGGCGGTAATCGAGCACGCCATCTCTCATATCACCATTCCAATTTTGAAGACATGCAGCGTATCAACAACCAGCTTAGGGCAGCTGCCTCTATCCAGCGATTATTAGTACCTAACGATGGCGTCCTCAAGGGCTGCAAGTAGAGTATTAATATAACCATCCGAGCCGCTGACAACGTGGCGATTTCACTGTAGCTGGTAGAGTTGGTGGCAGTTCATATTACATCAAATAGACAACATTTGTTCGGTACTTAAACTATTCTTTTGTCCCTGCTTCATAGAGACAGTCGTGCTCCTGGCTCTTACAACATTCATGTATTGCGTACCCACATTTGGCCCCTATTTTGGTTCAGTCGATGGCGGGCTATCGGCGCACATATGCTAGTGTCGGGCGCATACTTCAATGGACCGAGTTTAGCTTATAAGAACTCATCAGGGAAGCTCATATATCATAATGGCTTAACTAGTTTCTGATATGAGCGTGTGAAAAAGCAAACGGGTTCTCTCTTTAGGGTGAGACCCTCCAAGGTGTAGAGTTCTATACGGGCTGATGGCAACTTAGAAATGTTGAGTCTATGCGGATCAGAAGGTATAGAAATCTTTGATGGCCTACGGTTGAGTGCCGATCGTCTGGCCGTTGGTGCTATACAAAGTGCTATCTATGTTAGGTAGTCTCTAGATGCGCTGTTAGTTAGTTGGCCTGGCATATATATACCTAATATTGTCTTCAGGGCGGGAGAAGATATATCGGAAGATTAGCTAAGCAGCCGATATTGCTGTCGCCTTGCTCCGACGTCTAGAATCCCTTGTTCCTTGTTTAAGATAAGAAGGGGTTCCGTTCTTAGCATTAGGGATCTATATTTTGTAGCTATCGTTTGCCTTGAGTAGACAGGGCGTGGTGCTATTTTCAGCTTCATTGCAGTAACAAGTACTTGTCCTATGTGGTTCTTTCCAAGTCAATGGCTAAATGTGTAGCTCACAATCTTCCATGACTTTTGCCAATTATATGAGGCTGTATGAAATGAAGCTATAACTCTTTCGAGGGCAAGGAACTGCTTCTAGAGCTATACAGTGCCTAATTCGTTAGATGATAAAAAAAAATACATTGGACACAGCTGTTATTTACTTAGAAATACGTATTACTTATAATTCATGTGACGCCGCATAATGACGCATTTGGTCAAAATGATTGCTAGCCTTGACGATATAGCACGGAGACCGTAGCGTGACTAGGTCAGTAACAACGACTTAGAAGGACTGAACTTGGGTGATATTGCTTATTAAGTGATTTAATATATTATATCGTTGGAAGACGATAGCAGGAACCCTGGGTTCTTGTGGGATTTGTTGGTAACGAAAATAGCCAACCAGGACATCACTTTCATTTCATGTTGGTTTCACAGGTCCAAACAACCAAATGAAATTTCAAAAAATCCATTACACAAGACTATTTTCAGAAGGGAGGAGTCATAGTCATAACCCCGGAAAGTCCAGAGAAAGAAGTGACTCACGCAACTTCTTAAGACAGTACATTAGGATATTCTAACAACGAAGAAAAATAGCATATAAATACGAAAAGCTACCTCTTTCAAAAAACGAGACTTTAGAAATTTACCTATATCTTTCAACCTAACTAGATATACGTTCACTTACCCATCACTGCCCGATACTCGTACTCATCGGCATCTATCTACACATATACTGCATGGTAAATATATTCCACTCTAACCTAGCTTTATTAGAATGCTGATTGCAGTAAACAGATGGAGTCAACTACCATCAGCGAGAACCACAAGGGGAACCTGCTTTTCAAGGAAAACCAGCCCCTCACCGTCCCGGACAACCACAACACATCACTCTGGATAACAAAGTTGCCGCAGAACATAGAATACAAAGGCCTCCTAAACAGTATCCGAAAGACTGGGAACGTTAAATCGCTCCATATCAACCCACCCATTAGAAAACCAGGCACTTGCGCTGCCACGCTTGTCTACTTCGAACACGCGGCCGCACAGAAACTATACGACGTATCAGAGGCTGGAGGGTTCATCATATGGGGACACCACCCTGTGGTTCGATGGAATAGGATTGGCACCATTGATGATCCCCCCGATGGTCGGAGCCGAGTTTTACGAATCGAGGGACCCCGCGATATGGTGGCGAGGAAGCGTCTTGAAGCCATCTGGTCCGAATTTTTTCAGTGGGATACAGACGAGGTGTTCGAAGTCGGAAAACTCTCCGCTGAGAAATGGATTACGTGGTATCATTTTGGTAGCTGGCATTCCCAGGCAGCGTCGGCTATGACCGCATTGCAGAAAGAGCATCCCGGGATCTATAACGTCACGTATTCGCGAGATCCGTGCTCATGAGCCGAACGCATGCCGAGATCGAAGAGAGCTCCAACCTAGATATAAAGGTCGAATCGAAGGGAGTTTGCGCTATTTGATGGATATTGACTACGTCGTCAGCAAAATTTCACCACGATTTGACCTGTACCGCCCATATTTGGAGTTCCTACGGCCACACATGAGAAGGCCAAGGTAGAAGACCTGCATGAATGGTTCTCTGTCCTAACAGGGCTGGTCACGCACGGACTGGCCATAGCCTATATAAAGCCGATATACCCGGGCTAAGAGGAAAATGAATTCCTTTCCTCTTTATCTCACATTCGTATAACGCTACGCGTTAGGTATGATTTCACCCGCCCGCCGGCCCTCGGGTAATTAATGGACTAGGATAGAGTGTTATTTATAGGGGGGATATCTGTATGGGTGGTGATTTTTTGATTTTTTGATTTTTAGAATAGGACAGTCTCTAGGCCTGGTTCGTGACTGTTGACGAGTCAAGCCAGGCCGTAGACGGTACCTCATTCCCCCAATACAAGTTCTGTAACCAATCGTACCTTTTCGTAGCCATGTGATGATGGCATAGATTACGTTATTTTTTTCAGTTCTTCATAGTTCTAGCAAAGATCGCAACGAGAAGGTACCATATATCGAGGTAGAAGGTCAATAGGACCAATGGCCCTGCGGGTTCGTCTTTCACATCCGTTCCTTGCGGTTGGGCCACGGATTATTCTAAGAGTATTTCCCACCATAATGCCTCTATAGTCAAGGTATGGTTAGAAGAGACGTATAAAGTCAAGGTCTACTGAGTCTAAGATTTGTTTTGTAGATAATACATCGTTCAATTACCTGTTTGCATTCATCGGATGCGGTGTAGCCGCTCTGCCTTCTCGATTTCGTTGATTGGGACATCCGATCCTGGAGTGGCCGAAAAACCAATCCAAAATCCATCAACACCAACGAACACCATCGTGAGACCGTTTGCCTGCTTCCCCCGGTTGAGAACGCCGGCTCGGTTCATTGGACTTTGTCTTTCCCTCTCGTTTCGCTTCGCTTAACGACGTGGTTGAAACACGCGTCAATAAGCTAACCGACACGGAGAAAGATACCAAGGAATACGGAAAGCGTCGCGACAACCTTTAGGAACAGTCACCCTTGCGCAATCTATAGGTCAACTTGGCGAAGGAGGTGTCCCGCTGTGACGAACTCGAACAGCGGATCAAGGCCCTCGAAGATTGACAAGCAAAGGTGGACAGCTTCGAAGGATGCTAAACTGCAATGCAAGCAAAGTCTTTTCCGGCCGAAGTTGATAAGGCTATGCGTGACAATGCGGCCGCTTTCGCCATATCAGCGGCGAATAAGGACTTCATTAAACGCTCCATTGTACCTAGACAGCGAGGACGTGCGTCAGCCGATTTTTCAACAGTGTCAACATGCTTAAGGTGAATATTGTTGATGTGTATAGTAGCTACAAGTTATAAGTTAATAGTAAATGGCAAATAATACCAGTGATCAACGCAGCATTCCGGTAGTACAATCTAATATCCGAGTACTTATCTAGAGCTCTCCGCTAAATTGTTAAACTACCAAGGAACGACAGTACCTGTGTTATAATCTGACTCATTCAACGTGGTTTAAAGTTCAATCATATGACAGGGTAGGGATGACACACTGCCAATCTATTGACTTAGAAGGACCATGGCGTACTCTAGATAGTCAGTCTGGGTAAGCGTCAATGACAACATGTTGTAGGTACGTGCAAGTGCAGCTCCATGAATAACCATGTAATTCGGAGCAGCAATTTTATCTTCTCATATTGGGCTTCAAATTCCTTTAGCCTACTATGTAAGAAACCCTTTCAACCTACTCCGTAGGTTTATAGACTCGCAACCGTTGTTCTCGCTGGCGTCCTCATTTCTATTATTTCTTATGTGCCGCGATCCCTGTCCCTCTTGAAATACGGCTTATCGATGGGTATCTTCTCAAGAAGTCAGGAAGGACGTCGTGATGCAACGCAACAACATGCCTCAACAACTAAGAAGCCCGAGACATGGCGTCGACGTCTACACAGTGAGCCGTATAGCGTAGAAGCGCGGCCTACCTTTCGCCAATGGTTAAAGCTTACCTGGCTTGACATCTTAACTATGCTTATTCTTGGTGCAGTAGCTATCGGTGTAGGTCCGAAATCCCCTCGCGCGTCATATGGTTTACTGACTCATGATAGGTTCATAGCTTAGGTCCGGCAGCAACGCGAACTTTCCCTCTCTTAGTCCCGAGCTCTACTACCAACGCTGGCCCCGGCGAGGTCGTCTATCCTCAATTCGCATATCCGTATCGCCATTATATAATTCCCTCTGCAGTGGATGCCGCCCTGGCCTTAGTGGTTCCCATCCTTTTCTTCTTACTCGCCCAGATCCGCATCCGAAGCTTCTGGGACGCTCACAATGCAATCATTGGTCTCATTTACGCCGCCGAGACCGCGTCAGCTTTCCACGTCATGATAAAATGGCTAATCGGAGGTCTACGGCCACATTTCTACGACGTCTGTAAACCAGACCTTACACGCCTAAGCGGCGTCGGCTACCAGCAATACATGTTCACATCTGCGGTCTGTACCAATACGGATAAGGCACAATTATGGGACGCAATGCAAAGTTTCCCAAGCGGTCATTCTACTACCGTATTCTCCGGTTACGTATTTCTGTACCTGTACTTGAACGCCAAGCTGAAAGTGTTCGCTAACTACCACCCATCGATGTGGAAATTGGTTCTGCTGTATCTCCCGATCTTGGGTGCCGTCTTGGTTTGCGGCCTATTGACAATCGATCAATCTCACAACTGGTACGACATCGTTGCAGGCGCAATTATCGGTACCATGTTTGCATTCTCAGCGTATCGCATGGTATATGCAAGCATCTGGGACTGGCGCATCAACCACATCCCCCTAAACCGGTATTCCGCCTTTGTGCAGGATGACACTTGGGAAAGCTCCAATCTGGTGTTTACAGACCGAGTTGGTTGGCGGTCGGGACGCTCAGGGAAGGAGGAAGAGACACTTCCGCCGCCTGTCACTAGCGATAGGCACACGAAAGGCCAATCTAGCGCGCGGTTCGACGGAAACACTGATGGTCGCCTGGGCGAACCCATTGTTAATGCTAGTAGCCCTAGCTCGAGGAAACAACAGAATTCTGTTGGGCAGTCCAGGGCGCAAAACGATGACATAGTATGACCCTCGGGAACCCGATGTAGAGTAGTTGGAAAAAGCACTGTACTATAGCATTCAGCATTATATATTGGTATGTTACTTCGTGGCACTCATGTTTGCCATACATTGGATTGATATCTTGCCTCTGCTCAAACTGAAGTAGGCTAGCTCATACAATCCTGTATGATGTTCCCCCTTTCTTTTCGCCGAGGGCTATCATGTCAACGCTCAACGTCTTTAGCCCTCGTAGCTAACGTGGCTGGAGCGCTATTTCCAAGTCAGCGAAACCCCCTTTTCTGAGCTGAAATATTCCTAGTATATAAGTTCGTCCCTTGTCTAACACTATACCCGTCATTTGGATCCCTTGACTCGTCTAACGAATATTTTCAACATTTTCCCCTTTTTTTGTGAAAGCCATGCCTAGTTCCTCAAACTAATGTCTCAATATGTGCTTCACAAGCTTCATCTTCTTCATCTGTTGAAATAGATACGCAGGTTATGAGTGTGTACGTCAGTTGCATTGATGATAGTTAGAGAGGTAAAGTATCACAGGTAAGGAGGGGATATCCTCCTATATAGCCACAGGTGTGGGGCGTCCTCCAGCCACCTGTATATTCACATGCCAGCCACCAGATATTCCAATATCACCAATGCTAATACGGCTACGTATGCGACTGATGTCGTGGTAACTTTGTACACAGATCATCTGTTCTATGACATAACGAGACGTGCATGTAAAGTAATAGACCCTTGATAACAGAACATTGAAGCCGATACCTGTGGAAAATTCCGCATGAGTTCCTAGCTATGAAACCCCCAGACAGCCACTTCATCGGTCATACGCTGTGAGATTACTTGGCTAATTCCAGCTTGATCATTATCGTTAATTCTTCTATGTAACACCCATGAATTCGAGTCGACTACCCCGTTCGAACATCCTAGATAGTTTCGCTCATAAGAAGTATCGGTCTTTGTAGCCATTCTGTATAGTGCACAGCTTAGAGCACCCTGCAGATAATTTTGGCATCTCTCCGTATATCTACCGTCTACGGGTGGACAGATGTTGACGAAATGGACGTAGGTTGTTCATCATTCTGTTCAGTAGGTTGGCTGTACTTAGTCAGTTGAGTGACAAATTTCCAATATGCAAGGGCTTATCCGGAGTGCATCCTGAACTTCCCAGGTGCGCCTTAATATAACGGGACTAGGACTTAGAAATACCCAACTTACGTGTCCGTGTGGTATTGCGCCTAATTCGGCTCCTTGGATTAGAAAATTTTCCTTGGTTGATAAACTTTCCTTTACCTGTGTTTCAGAAAGAAATTTAGCTTCTACTACCTACATTATGGATAGGCATATATGCCTTACTTCTGATGTCCAGGTTGTGGCGTTTCGCCCAATTATAGTCCACATTGGACACTGTAATAGGTGTCAGTAAAGTTGATTTTAATGGATGATATACACGAACCGCGGACAAGATTATGTTTCAGGATACCATCATCACCATCACGTGAGATATTCGTCTTTCCCTGTTCCATATGCTGCCGTGTCTGGGACCAATGTCGCGCATAGGTATGAAATTTAAGCCATGGACTAAAACTGAATCGTTTCTGAGGGCATAGGCGGCATCTTACGACGAAAAATTCGCCCAACAAATCTGGATATTCGATGACGAATTCGCTCTCGGATACCTCTTCTTTGGTAATCAGGTGGGGGAAGGCTTTCTCGTCATTGTTCTCCTGGATGACGCTTGTCGGATCCTCTTCAATTTCATCACCATCGTCGCTGCCGCCGCTCGGATGAAAGCTGTCGTTAGACTGGTTCCTCTTACGTAGCTCCTCAGGCTAGTATGTATCATGAGCTTCTTCTCTAGGGAGCTTATGCTTTTACACGGAACCAACCTGATTCAGCTCTGGCGTCTTGGAGTTTTCTTGTGTTCTCTTAGAGGTTACCGGTTCAGTGTCCACCTCAGCTGGATAATACACTGCATAAACACCAAGTCGATGAGCTTCGTGTGGTCGGTCAGACATGTTGAAGGAATGGATACACTGGATTGGTAATAGAGAGGTATTCGATCTCGATATCACTTTGGGTGTATGAAATACTTAGAGAAGCGTAGAATACCCATGAGCACTGGACAGCTAGGTTTGCGTGGGGAGTTCAGCTTATATGCTCAGGTCGGCGCAAAGACCAGCTATCCAACATAGAAAGGGGCAAAAGGTCCGGGTTCTGGAAGCAGAAAACGCAATATATAGGGGTGGGTGTTTCGAAATGAATCTAGATGATTCATATTTCTTTGTTTGTCTAGATCCTAAAACTGCAAGGAACCGGAATGTCTTCAACGTGGCACACCATGGGTTCTTCGTACTAAGACCTGCTGATAATCTATCGCTTCTTCCTTGGTACCCAATTGTATCTCTGACTTCAGCGCCAGAAAAAGGGTTAGAGGGGGAACTGATGACGTAGATACTTTACATAATATCAGCAGGTCTGCCTCATATGTCTTCTCACTACTCAGAAATAAAGCTGAAATGGGGCTATGATGTGACATGCATTTCATTACTCAATAATATCCAGTCCTCTTCTTTGTGTCCAACCCACCGATTGAAGTGGGCAATCAAGAATTTACATATCTACCCAGAGTATTTCTCTTAGCTGTCCAAGAGGCTACCTGCCCTCTAAGATAGAATTTATATTTGGTAACCAACTAACGAATACTACGATCTGAAAATAGACTCAAAGTCGTCTGTTGGTTGGGGAGGCGGAGAGAAGCATCGAGTTTGCTGTTGTTACTGAACCTTAACATATAAGGCTGACAGGCTTGGGCGGTCTGACTATGGTAACTCTACTAGCCGTACTAGACTTATTAGCCCTTTGCGTCTTGAATATATACATTGACGGTGTAGATATCACAATGATCATTACTATATTCTAGGCGCGTAATAGGATCTATCTTTATTCCATCATCTCCCTCTGCCCGTAATTAGCTCGTTGCCTAATATGTTCTCAGGCCCCTGTGAATGGATATGGTAGTCGCTTTAATGCGGGATAACACGCCTACAATTAGAAGAGACTCTTAACTAAGGAAATTATGCTTCTATACTAAACTCGACAAAGAACTCAGCATACATATATTTGCTGGGAAAACAGGGCATAGGCAGAATTCTAGTAACAACTCGGGGGCTCAACTAGTCTAGGATTGCTTTCAGACTAACAACAAGATGCTTTTTTGATAGAATTATCCCCAGTGAAGGGAGTTAAATGTTGTAATTAACATCGATTTTGTCATTCGCTAATCTAAGATCTGGGTTTGCCCATCTATTCTGTTTAATTGGCATCTGAATTAATGCGATTGCTTGCTTAGAACTACGTGGGGTTCAACTTTGAAGTATGGGCACACGTGTGTGTTAGTGTTAGAAGACAGCACTCCAGAAGGTAGCCAGTTATATGTGAACGTGGCCTATATGTGTTGTCCTTATGGACACCATATGATATGGTATAATCTTTTACCTTAGCCCGTAAACATGTATATAATGCACAACAAGCTTGTAGAAAATTACTGTGCTCTGCTGGTATAAGTTGCGTAACCTGGCTAGATAACACTTCACGCTCGAATATGCGTAACAATTCATATCATTTCTTCATGTTCAATTCAATCATAAGCATAACATTTGCGTAGATTTCTAGCTTTTAACATAAACATGTAATAGGAATAGTATTTTGTGAGAGGTCTTAGATTCGTCATCGGATTCGTCATGTGAAAGCATTTAGGTTAAGGGATAAGGTGTATTATTGGGGGATATCCGAAGCCCGAAGAGACTGATTACAGGGCTAAAGCGCATATAATTAATTATCTGAGATAACTTCCCAAGGAGGTGAAAGAGAGGCCAGAGATCAATTTGATTCCTTTAGATACCTCTATTATCATTATCCCACTCTGTTGTGCATCTAGCCTTGTTACACATCCTAAGGGATGTGTAAAGTATAAATTATATTGGAAGCAGGACCGGGCAGTTTTCCTGGATACTCACTTCCAATCTCTCGCCAATAAATGTAGTACGTGTTCATGACCTGAGACTCCCTGACTCACATGCCTTTGTACACCGCATCCTTGTACAAAGTAGTATCCTGCTGCACATGCTTGCTTTGTAACGTTATCCTCAAAAAGTAGCTCGTGGACAAAGAGCGGTACGAGCATATTCGTACACAATACAGACCAAAGCTTAGCAAGGTTGCCTCGCCAATCAATAAAGATACTGAGTTTAAAATAATTTTCTAGTGTACTGTCATTCTATCTCTGTGCCACAAACTTTGCTGTCCTAGCACAACCAACATCAAACTGGCTACACTACATGCAACATATGGAGGCAGACAACGTATAGGGTGGAAACATTGTCAACAAGACAACTATAAAAATCATGCTTAGGCTCAGCTTTCGCCATTTGTAAGCCTCGGGCTGCCCAGAAACGGACGGTTATATTCAGCAGCGTCTCGCGATTCTCACCTCATAATCCTACTGGCCTTGCAAGACACCATTAGTACAAAAATGGCACCGACAATTGACATAATCCGTCATGCACAAGCTGTACACAACGTGCAGGGCTGCCATGTTCGCGATCCCCCGCTGACAGTGCAGGGCCGTAGGGAATGCGCAGTCCTATTTTATAACTTCCCATACAAGGACAAAATCACTGACTTCATCGCCTCCCCTTTGAGGCGGGCTGTAGAGACGGCTTTATTAGGTATCGGACCAGCCATTGCTCCAAAGAAGGTCATTCTCATGCCGGAGCTCCAGGAAGTCTGTGCTAGTGAGTGTTATCCCGAGTAATTTATTTCCCCATCTAGGTAGCCTGCTTCAGGGATCAGAATTGCCTATCGGGGTATATTCGGGAGTTTTCCCTCATGATGATTCGTCAACCCGTTGACTGACTCCAAACCCACCCCAGTGCCAAGCAGCACAGGCTCACCCGCATACGACCTGCAGTCCGAATTTGGCAATATGGTGGACTTGACATATCTCCGCCCGGACTGGTACCTGAAGGGGCCGGGCACAGAGTTCGAGCCGGAATGGCGGAAGGTCGAGTTTCGCGCCCGGAAGATGCGGTTGTGGCTGCGGGAGGTTGTAGCTCGCAACGCGCCCGCCGATGCTCACATCATTATCGTCACCCACGGCGAGTTTGCGCACTGGCTCACTAAAGACTTCTCCGGCGTCTTCCCCGGGAGGAACTCGGGGTGGGCCAACGCCGAGTTCAGAAGCTACCAATTTGAGGAGCCTGATGGGGAGGATAGAGAGGCTACCTTGGTTGAGACGAAGGAGAGTCAAGAACGTCGTCTCGGCCATTTATTCAGTTATCCTAGTCCGGTGGAGGAAGAAATGCTTAAGGACAATGCTATCCGGCAAGTCCAGAAGCATGCCAGGCGAGCGGAAGAATGGGATAGTGTGCGAAATGCGATAATATCATGAAAGTCGCTGGGAGGGGCTTAGGAGCACTCATAGCTAACACTTATAATTAGTTGTCTTCTAATATATCTCTACTGGTGACACCGCGACAAGATTCAGCCTTGGCGGACAGTAGGTACTATGGTCTAGTAGAGAATCTTTGATATAAATCTGTACCTTGGCTGAAACTGGATCGTTCTTCTTGGGGGAGCAAATGAGGTTATTGGTTTCATGGGTATTTCAATTTGATAACGTGCCTTTTCAAAGATAATTTCTAAGTCAAATTGCATGTCGACGTCAAGTAGGTCATAGTCATATGGTATCTGTAAAGACAAACATAAAATCTTCGAAGTTATCGAATAATTGTGACCTGAAACTCAATCTTAATGCTTAGATAGTATCCCATGAACCCGGTCTTCAGTCTACGACATAGGTATCCCGACAGCGCCAGTCACGCATGCGATAAAGATACCCTAATTACATCAATCAAACAAACTGCCTGATGGCCTTCAAGAGAAGCATTTTAAAACTCTACTCATTTTCATTAGCTGGATACCAGCGCAGTTAACGAGTCAAGTATTAAACTTAAGTGTGCTTTCAAAAAAGTTGAGTCAAGCTAAGTTGTTGCTCAATGAAAATTTGACAGAACTCAAGTATTATGAGGTTATTTTCAAGTATATTCATAACTTATCGTGCCAGTTTCCTGATGGGTCTTAGTGGTTGGCTGTCAGCTATATAATAGCCTGCGCCCAGCATCTCTGATAAGGACTGGCTGTGATGAGGTCTGTGGTGAGGTCTGTGATTCTTTCTGATAGATTTTCTGTTTTAGATCGTTTGTTGACGACTTATGAAGAATCTTTCCTTAAATTTCAGTAATGGTGACAGATTCAGGGGTAAGCTCAGGGGTAAACTTGGGTGCAGCAATAATAGTAAGTTCGGGAGTTAATTTTAGTGCCTAACTAATCAAGTCAAGTTGTCAATAATAACCTTAAGTCGACTGAAAAGTTGATTTCTTGATACATTCGCTGATAGATGCAACGGGTATTGTGTTCGCGGGCTGACGAGACAACAATTGTGGGACATAGTTACCATCGGATGGCTCACGGACCGCACCATACACCATGAGGTCATGGGGATATTTACTAAGATAGTACGTGGCAATTTATGCACAGCTAGCTTGAGGCTGACTGTAGTTGCATACATAGCATAAATTACCTAGGTAGACAACTCATCATGATAGTGTCTAGTCTAATATAGCTAGTACGGGAAATTGAAATTGTGGGTTTTCACGAGCCTCGGCTGCGCGTTTCAAGGATACCGAGCACATGCTCAGAGACAATGTAATTTAAAGTCATCTGGACTCAAGTCCTCTTGAAAATAAACAATCTCTTTCTGCAGCATCCATCAACATATCTTCCTGTTGAAAATGGCGTCAAACCCGGAATGGGTGAAGAAATTGGTTCCGGCCGAACCGCAAGGAGCTGATCTGCTTGCAAAGGAACGATCAGCTAGCAATATCAACGTCGATCAGCTGGCCGAGTTCATTCACACCAAGGACGCTCTTGATCTAAGGGAACGCATTCTAAAGATTCTCGTTGCCGACCCGGTCTTCGACAAGTCACAAAACTACTTTCAACGCCGCGAGGCACGGATCGAGGCCTCTCTTGCCAAGGCGAAGCGGCTGCGCCAGCTGTCCGTCAAGCACAACTGGACCCAAGATGAGTACCACTGTGCCAATGACCTCCTAAGTGAGCCAACTCCTTATGGGCTCCATGCGAGCATGTTTCTTGTCACGCTGCGCGAGCAGGGCACGCCGGAGCAGCATAGGTTGTTCTTAGACAAAGCAGAGAACTACGAGATAATCGGATGTTACGCACAGACTGAGCTTGGGCATGGATCTAATGTAAGAGGCTTGGAAACGACAGCGACCTGGAATCATGACGACAAGACGTTCACAATTCATTCGCCCTACCTCACGTCATCTAAATGGTGGATCGGATCGCTTGGAAAGGCGGCGAATCACGCTGTCGTGATGGCGCAACTCATTATCGAAGGGAAGAATTATGGCCCTCATCCGTTCATCGTGCAGATCAGAGATCTGAAAACTCACGAGCCGCTCGAAAACATTCATGTGGGCGACATTGGCCCGAAATTCGGTTACAACACCATGGACAACGGCTTTCTCCTTCTGAACCATGTGAAGGTGCCACATGTGAACATGCTTGCGAGGTTCTCGCGAGTCGACCCCGAAACAGGCAAATACAAACGGCCAGCGAACCCATCCTTGATATACGGGACGCTCACCTACGTTCGGAGCACCATCGTGCTGCAGTCGGGATCCGTATTGGCTCGCGGCGTCACGATCGCGACGCGCTACTGCGCCGTGCGCCGCCAGTTCCAGGATCTCGACGCTAAGGAATCCGATGTCGGCGAGAACCCGGTCCTGAATTACACCATGGTCCAGGTTCGCCTGCTGCCGCTCTTGGCTACCACCTTCGCCCTCCATTTTACGGGTCGTGGCATGATACGTCTGTATCAGGAAAACCAGAAGCGCATGTCATCTGCTCGCGATGCCGCCCAGCTGAGCACGAACCGCCGACCGGGCCCCGAGGAGCTCAACCCCGGCACTGATCTACTGGCTGATCTGCATGCAACTTCATGTGCCTTAAAAGCTTATGGCAGTACTGTAGCGGCCGAGGGCCTCGAGGTTTGCCGCAGAGCTTGTGGTGGTCACGGCTACAGCTCGTTCTCGGGTATTGGGACTTGGTACGCCGACTACCTCCCCACCGTGACCTGGGAAGGCGATAATTACATGCTCACGCAACAGGTATGCCGTTATCTTCTCAAGTCTGCGAGGGCCGTCCTATCCGGCAAGGCTCCCGAGAACGACACCACGCGCATCCTGAAAGCATTCTTAGCCCGGCGCGACACCGGCGCTGCATTCGACGTTCTGGCCTCCGACACCGACCTCGTCGATGCGTTCGCCTGGCGCGTCGCTTACCTGACGTTCGAGGCGCTGCAGCACCGAGACAACGACAAGCAGTCCTGGAACGACCTGCTCGTCGATTTCTACCGCCTCAGCACGGCGCACGCGCAGTACATGGTGGTCAAGTCGTTCCACGACGCGTTGTTCGATGATCCTTCGACTCGCAGCTCGCTCGACCGACAGACCGTAGCCGTCCTGCACAAGCTCTTCCGTCTGTTTGCGCTCCACACGCTGGAGCGGGAGGCGTCCGAGTTCTTCTCCAGCAGCGCGACCACGGTGCGACAGATCCAGCTGACGCGCAAGGCCGTGATGAAGCTGCTCCAGGAGATCAGACCCCATGCTGTGAGGCTAGTGGACTCGTGGAAATTCCCGGACTGGCAGCTCGACTCGAGCCTCGGCCGCTACGACGGCAAGGCTTATGAGGACATGTTTTACAGGGCTAGCGAGCTCAACCCGTTGAATAAGGTGGTGTTTGACCCGTATCCTAACAGCGATGTCCTATTTAAGAAGGACGAGAGGGTGAGAAGTAAGCTGTAGAAACACGAAGGATTTAGACGCGGTTCTCTTTTTATCTATGATCATAGACTATTGGATAGATATAGAGAAGACGTAGATTAGAAGTTTATGTACAGTATAGACGGCCATAGATAGATCAACAGTGTAAGAAATCGACTTGCTTCAGAGCTTTACAAGGAGCACGATGGAACCTATCATAGGCCATTCTTCGACTGCCCGTTCTGGCTGCGCCCAAGATATAGGGACGGAACTCGGCCTAACGTCCCAAGATGCTCACCAAGGACCGATGCACTTTCCTCTCCTGGGTTTACAGGCGAATCGTGGTAACTAAGCTTGAGAGTCCCGAGCTAAGGGGGACGAGCATGACTGAAGATGAGTTCGCGTATACGATTAGGTTGATTGCGGGCGACTTATCTAACTTCTTTGCGTGGCACAACCGAAGCCAGCTTATTTTGGAGGTTCTCGACGAGCGAGCTGTCGACGAGAGGACGTGAGCGGCTTTCCTCGCTGAGGAGTTACGTAAGCCTGGTACGGGGCGCCCTAAATGTTGGCCCCGAAGCCTAAGAGTTTGTGGTATCACTACTAGTTTTTGGTCTCTCAACGTGCCAGCCGTGAGGATCGACAGGCCGTAGCACCGGCTTTTACTGTGGATGAGAAGGCTGCCTATTTAAGGCACGAGATTAACGAGATTAAGAACCGCCCAGAAGACTACGTCGACATCAAGAGGACTTAGGCGGCCGTCGTAGAATACGCATTGTTAGAGGGGTTGAAACAACGTGCGGAATGTGATAGTGCCGGAATTGCCTGGCTGGTGGAGATACAGGCCCTCGATCCCATACGCACAGGTAGGTAGAACGATGTTAAGAGAGAGATAGGACTATTGAGGAACTGATGATTGCCAACATGGCGGTATATGTAGCTTGCATATGTCAATCCATTTACAAGGAAGACGAGGAGGCTGGGCGCATACCCTATTATAGAAATCATAACTGGCCTAGTCCTGGATAGGAGACGCGACCTTAGTTTGGAAGATAGCCCCGAAGATTGACAAGGGGAAGAAATCACTCATCTCTAGCAAATAGGTCCTATTGCTCGAGACTTATAAACAGTGATATCAAACGTAGAAGATGACACGACACCCTAGGTCCCTATTCAAGCCTTCCTTTTACTCTTCGCTTTCTTCTCACTATATTCGACCTTGCCTTTCATATCACTATTTCCCTTAGCCTTCTTCTCACCACTTTCACCCTTCCCCTTCGCGTCCCCATTTGCCTTGACCTTAACCTTCGACTGTGCCTCACCCCTAGGTTTATCCAACGACCTAGGATCCAGGCCACGTTTACGCATGGCGTTGCGCCTCGCCCTCTCCATGTACTGCTCGTCCTCGTCGTCATCGAAACCGCCAAAGCCGTCGTCTTCCTGCGTCTTACTGTCATCCGCCACGATGGGCGTCTTGTCCACGACTTCGGGCGCTGCCGCGGTCGAGTTCGAGTTCGCCCCGGACTTGTCCTTGGCGGCGCTCGCAGGCGTGGGGCCGATCTTCTGGAACTTGGCGACAAAGAAGCCGTCCACGTTGTAGGTGTGCGGGTAGTACCGGCGCGTGAGGCGGAGGCTCTCGTCGAAATGCTTGCCCATGTAGCTCGTGAAGCCCTCCTTGCCGAAGGGGAGGTCGGTGGGGACGAGCTTGACGTTGGGTCGCTTGTTAAGCGCGTACTGCACCACTTGCTCGTTCTCCTCGACGGTGACGGAACACGTCGAGTAGACGAGATAGCCGCCGGTCTTGCTCGCGTGGTTGACGGAGTCGATGGCGGAGAGGATCAGCTGCTTCTGGGTATGTGGTAGGACCATGAAGTCCTTCTCGTCTTTGTTCGTCTTAACTGAGGGATCCTTGGCGATGACTCCCGTGCCGGAGCAAGGGGCGTCGAGAAGTACTCTGTCGAAGCCGCCAATTACCCTAGGAAATTCTCGGGCGTCATAATTGCAGACAATAACATTGCGAGCACCGAGGCGGTGGATGTTCCCTATCAGACCCTTTGAACGAGCCTTGCTAGGATCGTTCGCAAAAATGCAGCCAGTGTTCTTCATCATGGCAGCCATATGCGTCGTTTTACCACCAGGGGCGGCGGCCATATCGAGCACTCGCTCCCCTTCTTGCGGCGCTAGCGCCATGACAGGCAGGAAGGAGGATGCGGCTTGTAGGATGTAGTAACCCGCTAAATATTCAGGCGTAGCACCAAGGGGCACATTGCTCTCGAAAATTTGTAAACCGACCTTGGACCACTTGCCCACAGGTTCTAACGTGACGCCACGGTTAATCAGGGCCTGAGCTAAGTCCCTACGATGCGTCCGTAAAGTATTCGTGCGAATAACGACAGGTCTTGCCGTCTCGTTTGCTTCAAAGAAAGCAAAAGCCTCTCTCGGCGTAAACAGATTCATCAGCTTCTCGGCGAGGTATTCTGAATAGCCATAGTATGCGCATATATCCTTAAGGAGTTGTGACGTGTACTCGGCTCTTGATCTGCCATCTTCCGCCAAGTTCGCGAAATCATCCAGAACTCGTATTGTGTCCGTGATTCTTGTTCTCAATAATTGCAAATCCGGAGCTAGGAGAGCCTTGGTCTTTAGTGCTAGATCATCTTCCTCTTCCTCGCCAAGAACATGCGGTCGTTCGACGTCAATGTTGGTCTGCAAGGCGGCCTCCTCTAACTCCGCCTGCGCATCTGCCTCTTCTTGCGCCTGTTGCTGGTCCAGCTTTCTCGACAAGCCGACGATATTGGCTGCTGTAAGTTGCTCTTCGGCATCCGACTCATCCTCATCTTCTGAGAACATAGCTCTCCGGTCCTCCTTATCCGAATCGTAGACCGAGTCGTCCGAGCCCAGGAAGTCGTCGCCTAGCCCATCCATCTCATCGTCATCTCCAAGGTCGGAGAATTCATCATTCCCTATGTCTGAATCACCGAACCCGTCCCCAAGGCCATCGCTGAGTTCCTCATCGGATTCCGCTGCTGGTACGGGTACTTTAGCTTTTGACTTTGCGCCCTTTCCATTTGACTCGGGGGCCGGTGCGGCTTTTCTGCCACTGGATTGTCCGTTGGACTTTTTCGTAGTGGCGCCATTGGACTTTGCTGGTGCTTCTTTCGCAGTTTTTCGCTTCTTCTTGTTCGGTGCCTCGGCGGGGACATCGTCGACAGGTAGGCCGGCTTTCCGCTTTAACTTTGCAAAATGTTCTTCTGACAGCGGCTCGGGAGGGCCCTGCTTCTTCATACGACGACCGACGCCCATTTTGTCGCGGCGCTGGAATGCGTAGGAAATCTAGGAAAAGGGTATCACTGTAAACGATTGAACTCGAAATTTCAATGCAGATTCGCATCCCGCAGAGGTCCACTTGTACCTTGTGCAGGGAACTTTTTTTCTTGCGATAAGCTGATAGTGACTAGCGTATCCACTTTATTAGCGGGAGCCCGGTGCTGAACCATCCGAATTACAGTAGCGGTGAGTTACGTAATACATCGTGGCTGAAATGAGATAGACGTCACCAGGGCTCGGCAGAGCGACGAACAAGCTTCAGCCACACCTAAGTGGGATATATGGTGGCGCGCCGAATGTGGGACATCACCGCAGAGCCAACCTCGAAGTGCCTTAAACCCAGCCAGGTCGTTCGCGACACCACACCACACCTCCTCTCCTCTCCTCCCAGCATTCCTAGAAACAAACACACCGCCAACATGACGGAAGTATCCTTCGCCAAATCCTTCCTCGCGGCTCTGGACTCCCGTCCGATCATGGTGCCCGCCGACCACGTCGAGGATCCCAAGCGGTATCCACCGCGGAGCGCCGTAAGTCTTGCTTGTCCCCCCTTCCTAAACACTACACCACTGGCGCTGAGGCCCGTTCGAAGTCAAGTTCCCTCCATACGTACGTACTAAAACGAAACTGAAAAACAAAAACAGTACATCCTCCCCCGCCTACCCAAGCCCATGAGCAAGCGCAAGCCTTCGGCCGTGGCGCCGGGCCAGGAGCGGCGCCTCGCCGTCGTGGTCAAGTCGCTGCGCAACCCGCCGCTGGACGTGCGGCTGCCGTCGCAGACCCCCACCACCTCCGTGCTCGACGTCAAGGCCGCCGTCTCGCGCGAGACGGGGATCCCCGTCGACAAGATGAAGCTGCTGCACCGGAAGAAGCCCGTCCTCGACAGCAAGGTGCTGAAGGACCTGGTGGGGGACGAGGATACGAATGTTGAGTTCGCCGTCATGGTCATGGGTGGCGCGGCGGCGGTTGTCAGGACGGCGACGCCGGCGCAAGGCGATGTTGTCGCGCAGGGACCGAGCGGCGGCGATGTGCTGGGGACGAGTGAGTTCTGGGATGATCTGAGGGGCTTCTTGTTACAGCGGATACGGGATGAGAAGATAGCTGGGGACTTGACCGAGACCTTCCAGGCTGCTTGGAAGGCTAAGAGTTAGTTTTTCCGAGTCGTTGCATGATAGACCAGCTTTCGATTACTCGGTTTACGTTAGGTTAATGGCGGACAAGCATGGAGTGGGAACAAAGACTTCAAGAGGGACAACGGCATGCACCTGGCTTAGAAACGTTATAAGAAATGCTCTACATTCCAGTACGACCTTATTTTTTCGTGCAGTGAATACCCGTTGGCTAACATCAAATTTGGAAAAAAATTCATGTCACGCCTATAAGGAAAGTGACCAAACTGCCTCGAACTCGGCGGTATAACAGGGAGCCTATTGTCCATCTTTGTAGCTTCATAAACGTCGTAGACCTCGGCACGTGGGTGCCTCTCCGTCGGTCACCACTCAATTACCACGTCGCAGCATTTCCCCGGGGTTCTGAAGAAACGACAGCGATTCTAAGCCAAGCCCTTGCTGATCACCTTCAGTACCGTGTCGAATTCGATGTCGTCCTGGTCGTTGGCCTGCAGCTCGACGGCGAGACCGTTGAGCGAGCGCTTCAGTGCCTCTTTGGACGAGGCGTACACCATCTTAGCCTGCGTGGACAATTAGTATCATTAACTAGGATATACCATCAGCAATCTTCTATACTGACCATCACACCAGCATCATCCGGCGACCAGGCGATGAATGCGATCTTGTTTCTATAGGCTGTTAGTATGGCATGCATTTCACTCTGCTCTGGGGTGACGAACCGTGCACCCTCTCCACCGGCAAGGTTGTACTCGAAGTCATAGACGGCGTATCGGGGACCCGGGCCTACGGCACCCTGGGAGCAGCAAGACGGTTAGAATGGCACGGAGCACGTCCGAAACTGGAGGATAATAGCCTGAGATCTTACACTCTTGCTCTTGGTCTTGGCCTGGACGAGTTTCTCGCGGAAAGCCTCCCAGTCCTTCACGTCCGAGGTTTCCTCGACGACGACCTCCCGGAGGTCGTCCGACAGCTTCATGATGATATACTTGTACTTCTTGGCAAGCTTGAGGTCGTTGAATGCGGTGATGCAGTCCTGCGAGACTGTCGCTCTGTATATCACGACGGTGGTTAGTAAGTTTTTTCTTTCCCCGAAATATAATATCCCCGACCGACCGCGCACGCGGGCAGGGTTGTTGTTGGCGCGATCGGGCGCAAGCAGGGGCGGTCACAGGCACAGTTGGGGACGACAGAAGAAGCAAGAACTAGCTAGATGTATAATATTACGAACCCTGATTGAGACTACATAAATCAGTATTACTGCTATCGGAGATGCTTAGGTGTAAGTGCTTACCATTTTGGCGGTATCTGATGGGATTGTATCAAATGAGAATATGGAGACGAGCTGTGACGTTGATCGTCAGCGGGGTTTTAAAAAATCGTACAATCGGACTGGGCTTGGAGTAGATAGAGATGCGAAGGCTTGATGCAAGGGTTGAGCTGTTGAACTAACATGAATCGGTACAGTGGGTGTCCTCCCGGATAATTACTGTTATGGGTAGAAAGTTGCGATCTTCACGAGAGTAGAAAGAAGAAAGAGAGAGAGAGAGGTGTGTGTGTGCGTCTCCTTTTAGTGTAGACGCTATCGCAATGGAGGGGAAGTCGGGCTGATGAGAAAAAGAGGGACAGAATCAACACAGAGCCTTGGTGGGGTTACGGAAGTTTTGGGTGGGTGGCCTGGGCGGGCAGGTTTGTCAGGCTTGGTTGTCGTTGGTTGCTAGGTTGATGACTATGAGATAATAACCTAATGTAACCACTTCCCCGTCGCCAGGCTGCCAGTTCGGCATCGGGTGACAATTTTGGGCGACAATTTTACATACAGTACTAGGTTACCTGTACGTTAGGTTGTCGGCACCTAGCACGTGACCTCACTATGTAGATACCGAGCTGTACCGATGTGCTTACTCTACGCCGTACAGTACATATAACATCAATGTTGCCCGTAAACAAACTAGGTACCAGTTTAGAATGGACGCTGCCTGTCAACCCAAGTAATGAGCCACAATGACTCGTCATCAATGTATCATAACGAACGCGGCCTTATAACTAAGCAGTATTAAAATAACTCTGCAGTACAAGTAATTTCGGGTGCCTGAAGAGGTTCTGTGAATGAGATGACATCCATCATATATACATTGTAACTGTAGTGCGTGGCTTCTATTATACAACTCTTTAGAACGCCGCTCGGGGATATCTACCAGTATAAACAGAGAGGGCAGGGGGAGTAGAGAGGGGAGAAATTACATAGCCACATTGGACCCGTCCAAATAACACCGAGATCAATGCTCCTTAGCCCAGATTTTTGATACAAAATAAGCTCGAGGTCTCATAAGCGTCTTTACATCATTCCGCCCATACCACCCATACCACCCATTCCTCCCATGCCGCCCATAGGAGCGGCAGGCTTGTCTTCTGGGGCCTCGACAATGGCCACTTCGGTTGTTCCCAACAGAGACGCAACACCGCTGGCATCGACCAAACCGGTCCGGACGACCTTGAGGGGGTCAAGAATACCAGCCTGGATCATATCTGCATACTCACCCTTGGCACTGTCGAAACCCTTGTTGAAATCGTCGCCGTACTCGTCCATGAGCTTGCCGACGATTACAGAGCCTTCCAAGCCAGCATTCTCGACGATGACCTTGGCAGGTCGGGTAATGGCATTCTTAATGATGCTGATACCCAATTGCTGATCGAAGTTGGCTCCCTTGATACCATTCAGAGCTTGGCTCGCGGCCTTGAGAAGAGCAGTGCCACCGCCAGGCAAGATACCTTCCTCAACGGCAGCACGGGTGGAATTCAGGGCGTCGACGAATCGGTCTTTCTTCTCGCTGACTTCGACCTCGGAAGATCCACCGACCTTGATGACAGCAACGCCACCGGACAGCTTGGCGAGTCGCTCTTGCAGCTTCTCCTTCTCGTAGTCAGATGTTGTAGGGTCGCTCATCACGCCTCGGATTTGTTCGCATCGTTGAGCAATACTGTCCTTGCTTCCATCTCCGTTAAGAATGATAGTGTCCTCCTTGGTAATGGTGATAGACCCAGTGGAGCCAAGCAGGTCAGGAGTGGCCTTCTCTAACTTGATGTCAAGCTCGTCAGTGAAGACAGTGCCGTTGGTAAGAACAGCGATATCTCCAAGGACGGATTTTCGGTTGTCGCCGAAACCGGGAGCCTTGACAGCGGCGACCTGTAGCTGGCCTCGCAGCTTGTTCAAGATGCAGACGGCAAGAGCCTCGCCCTCGATGTCCTCAGCGATGATGACGAGAGGTCGACGTAACTGGGTGGATGCCTCGAGAGCAGGAATGATGTCTTGCACCGCGGAGATTTTCTTCTCGGACAAAAGGATCAAAGGCTTCTCAAACTCAACCTTATGCGACTTGGTGTCGGTTATGAAATAAGGAGACACGTAGCCACGGTCAAATCGCATACCCTCAGTGACCTCCAGCTCATCATTCAGAGTCTTACCCTCCTTGACAGTGATGACTCCTTCCTTGCCGACTTTCTCCATTGCACTGGCAATCAACTTGCCAATGTGGGTATCTCCGTTAGCGCTGATAGTGGCAACCTGTGCGATTTCTGCGCTGGTCGTGATATCTCTCTTGTTTTTCTGCAGGAATTCGACAACAGCGTCGACAGCCGCCTGAGTACCACGTCGCAAGTCCATGGGGTTGCAGCCAGCAGCGACATTCTTGACAGTCTCAGAGAAGATGGCCCGGGCAAGGACGGTGGCGCTTGTCGTTCCATCACCAGCAGATTCGTTCGTCTTAGATGCGACATCTTGTACTAATCTAGCGCCGAGGTCCTCGAACTTGTCTTTCAAGCTAATCGCCTTTGCTACAGTAACACCATCTAACAAAATCTCGAGTTAGTTTTCATAAATCATAATTTACATTTCAACCAGTGCATAACATACCTTTAGTAATCTTAGGAGAACCATAACTCGACTCAATGAGGACGTTTCGTCCCTTAGGACCAAGCGTCGTGGCAACAGCCTTTGCAAGAGTCTCTACGCCGGTAAGTAGAGCGGCTCGGCCCTCAACACCGAACTTCAGTTCCTGCAACGGAAGGGTTAGCATACTCCAAGTCCAAAATAAGCTGAAAAACGCTATTCTAGTAGGATCAATTGAAATTATAAAAGGGCAATACTAACCTTGTGTGCGAACCGGAGCTGCTGCGAAAGACCTGCACCAGCTCGGTACTTGCTAGCAGTAGCAGCGGAAGATAGGACCGAAGCCCGTGTCCGTGAAGAAAGAGCTCGCTGCATTGTGATGTGTGTTATATAAAGACGGGCGAAGAGAAGAATATGCTAGTCCAAGACCACCGATTGCAACGCAGAGGAAGAGGAAGAGGGGGATGCTGAAGGTTGCTTATGATCAAAGTTTTTAAAAGTTGAAGTTGGAGAATCTGGGGAGCAAAAAAGCTTCAAAAATTTCGGTTGAGGCTGTCACGGCCAGAAGCCGAGGTCAATTGGCGCTAACTTAAAATGGACTAGCGTCCCCAGAGTTGAGTTCGACCAAGGTTTGCATGGAAAATCGTGGAACCAGAGGTACATCATCGAACACTTTGGATTCTTCCCGGGTACCTACCCCGACATGTACCTAAATTATGGGGATCCATGCCTTATTATTCGAATGCTCCGTACAATTCAACACCATTCACAATTCAGCCATTGGCAGGTATGTATTACATGTATATCTAGTATTAATGGCAAGGAGTTGTTGCATATATGTCGGAAATAGGCAACAACTGCAGATAGACTGAGTGAGTGCGTACATGTACGTATATGTGAGACAGCCATGTGGGATGGAGGATCGTCAACCGCTTTGTCATCGACAATCTCCCTTGTCAGTGAAAAATGGATGTCTTATGCTTGGTAAACCCGGATTTACCAGCTATTTCCGTGGCTGTGAAACATATAAAATGGCAAAATTCATCATGGCTAGCTAGACATATACATACAATACCTAAGATTTACCCAAACAGCAAAACTAGCTCTACTACTCGAATTCTAGTCAGTCATGGCAGGCATCGCAAAGACCATTGTAGCTACAGGGGCCTCCTCCGGCTTGGTGAGCTTTACCCAAGTTCTCGTTACACACCCTAAGAGGCATATTGATCCTTACTTGTTCCTAGGGATTTGAGCTCGTCAAACAACTCCTTGCACAGACCCAGCCGTACAGATTTATTCTTGGAGTCAGGAATACACAGGCGGCCCAGGCAGCCTACGACGGCCTCGAGTATGACAGCAGCAAGCACAGCCTGACCATCTTCCCGCTCCAGCTATCAAACCTAAAGAACGTCAAGGGTTTCGCGGATCAAGCGCTTGAGAAGCTAGGGAAGGATAATATTGACTATCTGATGCTTAATGCTGGCATGGGAAGGACTGTTGGTGGGCCTGGTCACCGCGGCTCTAAGTGGTCCGAGTCTTATCTTGTCAACCACCTCTGTAAGTACCTTGTCACTTATATACAGTTTTTTTCTCGTGCTATAGTTTACTAATATCAACATCAGCGCAACACTACTTGACCCATTTACTTCGCGGGAAGTTAGAACAGTCGAGGTCGCGCATTGTCTTCGTCTCCTCTGGAGCCGTTCGCGGGGTAGAGGATCCCAGTAAGCTAAGCTCTGTCTTTTCAAAAACGTTGGTCTCACACTGTACTGCAGAATTCCTCGAAGATGATGTCAAAGGCGGCTCTGAGACAGTGCGAAGTGTATACAGTGCCACAAAGTTCATCCAGCTTCTAGGCGCTCATTGGTGGCGTCGACAGCTTCAGGGAAAATGTGAGGTCGTCGCCGTGTCGCCTGGTCTAATTCCCGGCACTGGTCTCTTCCCGTCCAAGGAGTCGCCTATACCCACAAATCACCCTGATGCCAAGACCATCGCAGAAGGTACGCTCAATCCCTACAGTTTTGAGATTACAGAGAAGTCTAGGTTTTAACCTCACGCTAGGTGCACAAAGCATATACCGTGCTTTTGTACGAAACGATTTCCCCGAGGATCCCGACCAGATCTTCCTGACAAGCTGGGGCGAGTGGTGGCCTAAGGACGTCTATAAGCTCTCTCTTGATAAGAAACTGCAGGACAAGTGGTGCCCCAGCAGGGAAGATATTGAGAAGGAAGAAGGTGTGGCGGCCTGATTTGAGGAACTCGATTATTGAGAAGTGATCCTGGGCGGACTTTGCGATGACTGTACGCTTACGCCAAGTAGATCCTACCCAGTCTGGCATGTAGAATCATTTATGCTGAACAAGACAATGATCAAGCGGCAACGAGTTTGTTTTCATATCCTATCAATAGGTTACGGCGTTCTTGACTCGGAATGGTTGAAGCACCTATGCCTAGAGCACTATTGTCACATTTTCGTCCACTGAGGCAAGGTCGGATATCTGCGAAGCTAAGCACGACCCGACGATTTTGATACCTTATGGCAATACGCCGTAGTCCTGAATCGTATCATATGCATCTTTGACAATTATTACTGTTTTGAGAACCATTTCATCACATGCAAGCCCTCTCCCCCTCCAAATCCCCATATTCCCCAAACCTATCGCCTATATCGAATAATTGTCTATGCTCCAAATTCGCACGGCCTAGTTACCTCTGGAGCAAGACCTTGACCAAGCAAACCTCTATCATCATGTGCAATCTTGACCTACCGGATGCTACAACTTCACCGCTGATTGCGTCATCAATATCGAACTTGATTCTCCCAGTTCCGATTGCAGCTTATGCAAACTACAGTGCGGTGGTAGGAGGTATAGGGGGAACTTTTTTTTCACCATGCGCCCACAAACACCCTTCTGGCCATCATGCCATAGTAACTGTATCCCCCAACGAGTGGCTACAGGAATAGAACGCAAGACGTTCAGGGTAGTGGATATTCAGTAGGAGGCCTTCGCTTTTCCGCGTCCAGTAATCGTACGCTTGGTACAGTTGGTAGATACTACTCCGCTATCATAGATATAAGTAGGTCGTACTTCCTAGGGCCGTTCTCGTGAATTATGATACTCCCAGGCCGAAGCCAAGTCAACTACTAGCTTATAACTTAATTCGTTCCCGACTTGCTTGATGATATCGCCATGACCAGGAAGGCAATTCCAGGGGAGCTATTATGATAAGACCCCCAACTACCCCTACTTCAAGGCGAGGGACCTGCGTTTGGCGACTTTTACTAATCGTATTACATGATATATAGAGTAAAACGCATGACTTAGTGTTGTATCTACACTAAGATATCTTTTATGATAGAATGAGGACTGAAGAAGCTATGAAACGTGTCCCGAATAGGATCTGAATATAGCCAAGTTTCATCTAGGGAGTAGCAAGGTCGTTCTAGCAATGTAAAGAAGGACTATATACGCAAAGTGTAAGGACCAAGTTTGTTTCGCCTTATGCCGCATCTTGTCAACTGCTGACTTACCTAACTAACACAAACTTGACAATAGCCATCAGGTAAATTTCGATATGACTAGAGATCAGCCTTTTAAGCACAACTGTCCCGGCACGATCCTATTCTAGAAATTCATGATATAAAACATGCTTCCTCTTGTAGCGTATCCATCGAAACCTTAGTAAATACTATCAATCACATTCCAGTAAGATTTTCTTTGTATACCTGTCCATAAAATAGCCGCTGCCGAAAAGAATCTTGCAAATAATATCACATACAACAAAGAACCCTCCTTGACTTAATACGAGCTTTGGCCCTATGCTCCAACCCTTTAACAGTTCATATGGCCAGTTCCTTAACTACTCTTGATTTTTCTAGATTCTCCTGCAATCTCCCATTCGAGGGCTCATAAGAAACGGCTGAAACTGTCCAGGCCCGTGGCTGGATATAAACGCTCCATAACTGTGGCTATAAAAGCCGGAGAATGCTCTGCTTAAAGGGCTCTGATGTTTAGCAACTGCTGTAACTCACATGACACGGGTCTTATTTAATAGCTAGGATTCTGGGTTTTCCATGGAGATCTTGTGATCTCCCTGAAATGGCTAATTGTACCTAAGCCCAGAATTGTGGCTGTCAGAAGATCATAATTGCTCATTATCGATGCTAGACTTTTCTGTAGACACTTTAAATGGGTGCTCAATCATCTTGTCTGCAGTTTATCACGTGTGCTTCTGCATCACGTGTGCCTCCCCTTAAGGATCTATTCATTCTAAGTAGCTCAAATCCAAACCCCCTAAACTTAACAACAGCCAAAGAACTTTTGTATCCTGATGTGATGCTATTGGACCTAGCAAGATCTTCGGTTCACAACCTAGTGATTACCTCCACGATTCAGTGGTTATCCTCATCTACATCTATGCCTAGTGGCGTTTACTTGTTGACATAATATCCTCGCTTTGCATTTATTTTGCAGCGGTTATTGTCTCTATCTAGACGGCACTCCTACAGGAGTTTCCGCAGACCAGTACTATCCCACACGAAGTAGTATATGAAAATATGCTAGATGGCAACTGTCATACACCAAGGTTACCGCCAATGCTCACCCTTACAGGATACCTAAGCTTGTGGAACATTTCATCTTAGACTTACATCATTTGCCTGACGTTTATGAAGTTCAGACCAGTCTGCGGCTGTTATGCGGCTGTTATGCGGCTGTTATGCGGCTGTTATGCGGCTGGAGTTCTCATGTCTCTCCAGCTTCACATGAGGGTCCTACAGCCTGCCATTCTGATTTATCATTAGGAGATTCCAGCATGCCGGCCTGTGCTGCGTCTGTCTAATTCCCCAGTAGTGCTGCAAAAGAGATCCTCTGCAAGCATGTCTTTCCCAAACACTGGGCAGCCACTGTTGTGCTTTGCCGAGACTGGCCCTCATAGATGGTGGTTTCCCCCTTTTCATTTAGAATATTCCGGACACCATACAGTGCTAGGCAATCGAAACAGGGTTACATATCCACACAGTCTATCTAGCTGCTCTGCTTCCAGCTCCAAGACTCACTTTGGATCATTGTTACTTGGTTTTTCCCTTAGTACACTGTGCTTTCTGACCTATTGGGGGCTGCCGAGATGGAATGGGCTCCGTAGCCAGGGTCCGGACTGCAATATTGCGTCTTGTTTAGGCAAGATCCTACCTTTTCAACTGCCTGTAATGATGGGTGCCTCAATGTACTCTAGAGGTGGCCTTCTCGGCATCCAAGGCATTAACACGACTAAGCGAGTTTTCAGGCCTTTGAAAAAATATAAATACCTAGAGGCTGCCTCTCCAACTTTCCTCTCCTCTTCTCTCTTCTCTCTCTCAAACAACAATCCTCACAAAAGCATCAATATTGGGGCCCTCACAAGCCTTCTTTTCCTTCTTCCTCCATCTTCTCCTTCTATCACCAAATCACCAACCTTTACCTATACTTAAAGCCAAGACCTCTCTCACAGGCTTGAGCATAGACTTTCTCACCAAGTAAGTTCATACCTTTCCAACCTTGCCATCTTCATCCTCTTTAACCTCATTTTCATTCTCCCATCAACAACCATCTGCTTGATTGCAAATATTTTACATGTGGCCTTTAAACTACCCTTTTTTCACCTGGGTCCCAACCTTCTTCTTTATTTACACCTTCTCCATCACATCCCCTGCTTAACACTATTCATCACCTGCTAGATCATCCAAGCATAAGTATCATCTGCTTTCTGTGACGTGTTGAACATCACTTCCATACCTTTTGCCTCTTTGCTTTGGATCTCCATTGTTCATTTGGCATCTTCTTGTGGTGAATGGCCACCAGGCCAGCATTCATACACTGCCCTAACCTGACACACCTTCTTGCTTCTTCCCTGTGATACCTATCTGCACAGTTCTATCACCCGTTTTCTTTGATGGACAGGCTGAGCCTTTGCACAGGACCTTAACCGCTGCCAAAGTATGAACGATAGTTTGGCCAGATGATTCTTTCACCCATATCTCGAGCTAACAGGCGTGTCACGGCGGCAGCATGTTGACAATCCGACAGCAGGGTGAGAATACGATGGAATATCACTTGTAAGTACTTGGGTACCATGCCAAAAAATCTGCTTTGATCACACTTCATTTGGAGTTATTCAGAGCACTTCACTTGCACTTTACATTCACACTGTCACGTCGGAGCGAGCCCACCCTGCACCCCACTTTAGGGGAGAACAGGCTTATTTTTCCCATCCTGCCCATAACAATACCACAGTCCATCAACCCAAAATCTAACCACACCCACCTATTTATACACACATACACTATGAACACTCTTCATTATTTTCCTTTACCTTTTCAATTTCTTTTTCAAATGATATTCACTTCCGCATTCGATCTTTCACTCTACCTAATATTTGATCTCCTATATACCCTTACATGAGACTCTTTCCTATACCACACCTTATTCTCCTCTATACCCCAACCTTATGCTCCAACATTAACTCTCTACTACCATAACCTATGAACATCCTGTCAGCATTGCTTCTACATTAATCATCTACTTTTTCTATTCTCACAATCCTAACCCTCTTGTTTTAGCCTTCTTCACACACATTCCTATGTTGATGTACTTCCTCTTGAGTGGTATATGCCACTTCACATGGAATGTTTGATGGCCTCTGTCCATATGAGCCACTTCCACATAGGTTTCTCCTACAATAGGTTGATCCTACCACAGGATGCTCCTATCATGGAATACGACCCCTAGTGAGAGGCTCGAGATGTTTTGATACCTCATGCAAGGCACGGCAGCACCTTCAACGACCAGGAAGATTTCCATGTTCTCTAGTACTATACCAAAAATCGCACAATCAGCGCTAGAGAAGTTACCCGGTATGCCTCTACATACACCTGGACGTTCAAGAATCTACATTGCCGGAAATAATCGTCTAAGTCAAGGACACTACGCAGTCCATTTTTGGGCCATACATAAGAGCATTCACAGGGAATAGCTTTATCGAAACAACGACTCTGTACACATTCTTGGACATATTTCGCCGTATCCTAGTTGATCGACCAAGAGTGAGAATAGATGTCGGGAGAGAGACGCGTCGTTTGAGATAGCTATTCAATAGCCCGGAATCTCTGAATACCCCGCAAAACGCGGATGCGATTTCTGGTACTATATCAGTCCAGAGGGGCATTAAACCAGAGTCAATGTACAGAAACATGCTATGGTCCAGTTTATACACCTCGATTAAACCAGATGACACCAAGTCTCTGTGAATACCAAGAGTCGTTCAACTCCAGAACAGACATCCAGAGACTAGGAGTCGGTAAACTCTTGACTGAGACTCCAGGAGTCATTCAGCTCGACCGGGGCTCCGGGGACCAGGAATCCTTCAACTCATGACCGGAGCCCTTGGAGATTCGGTTTAGGCTGTGGGAGGGTGGGCAAACTGAGAATTCTCGAGCTATCACTGGTTTAGACGAGGTCGGTATGATACCGAAAACAACAGCCTTAGGAGGGAGGGAGGCAAAGGCTACCTTACACAAACTTGCAAGAGGATAAACGGTCTGATGGCCATCTTTCGCACAGCCTCGGGCGTATAGCTCACGACGCCTGGTGTGTCTTCTGTCGTGGTATCTCAAACCACAAAGCAGTAATAACCACGCTGAAATCGACCGGTGATCGAACCTATCACCATCCTCGTCGACGCACCACTAAGCGACGAGGTGTTATTTCCACAAAAGAGCTAGAAAGATTGGACCATCGACATAGGGCCATGCCGAAAGGCGACGCGTCTATTAAATTATATGCGTCTTTTCAAGGTTTGTCATCTCATTCACCTCCGTTTCCTATGAAAACCCGTGAACGTTGAATCACCCAGTTCAATTCGGCTAGAATAAATTATGTTATTATATTTCTAACTTAATGACTCCAGTACTCAGGTATCTTGAAGCCGTAACATCACGTCTTCCTTTCCACCTTCGTCTTCGCGCCTATCTACTCCACCGAGCCGCATTACATACTACGACAGAAGACACACCAGGCGTCGTGAGCTATACGCTCTGAGAGACGAAGTAGCCAAGAAGAAGACCAGAATAGAGACGCGTGTCTCGCCACAAACGCTTGAACAACAAGGTTTCAGTCTGTCTCATAGTCGACACAGTCCACGCCCATCGAGTGCATCTCGGCAAGTAACTGGCACTCGCCGTCTACGGTGCTAGCAGCCTTCATGTCGGCGAGAATATGCTGTACGGAAAAGTCATGCTATACTAGTAAGTTGGGTCCCTCCCTGATCTCTTTTACAATGAATTCTCTTACCTCTTATACGATTTCTAATGTGTTCCTAAAGCGAAGCCTACTACCGATCGACTATCCCCGGGTACCACCCCTCAACACGGGCTGAGTGGTCGCCCAAAAAGACATGACGAATTTCTTCGTCAACTTTATGGTCACAGCTGGACAAGTGGCCACAGGCCAGTGAGTTTCGCTCTAACTTAAGGCGTCTAATCCCTCTGCGTCTCCATTTGCTAGATCGCTTGAGATGCTAGTTACTAATCGGCTGCTTATACGAGCATAAGTATATGTCATTTCGCTGACTGCGACTTTGTAGACTAGGCCTCGTCTCAGACAGACAGACTCAGGACGTTGAACCAGCCAGTCTCACCATGCCGAGTCTCACGAAGCCCGAACTGCCGTCCGAGATAGCGGCCGCTTCTGGCCAACTGGGAATTCGAAGTTCCCCCCTCTTCTACACCCTTGACGGGATTGCCGTCACCAACGCGAAAAATATTCTGGCCCTGAGTACTGGCAGGCCTAGCGGTGTTCTGAATATCGTCTCAGTCCCGACCGCTGAGGAAAAGAGACTAGACTGTGCTAAGAGTATATTTAGTAATTGGAAATGGCTGAATGAGGTCGCCTTGCGCCATGAAGCTCTCATACAACGCCGATGGTCAAAGAAGTCTCCCAACAAGCGGCGAAAGCTGTTGCTCGATATCTGGTCCAGCATCCCTCCTCACCATTGGTCCTTTGACATAGAGCTTCGCCCCGGTTCTTCGCGTCTAAGAATATATACTGGGCACTCACAGCGAGTCCCGTTTTCATTAGGAACTCGCCTCTACTCGTCATTAAAATGACCATCTAAACTTACATCTCTGGACGAGGCTCCTTGGCACGTTCCTATTCATAACTTGGCGAATGCATCTCATCCCGAGATATAATTTCTCCAAGTCGGTTGTCCAGCTTGACTTATGCCAGCATATATCTCTTCATTACAGCAAAAATCTTCATTGCAATATTCCAACCACACATCGGCGCTGGACGCGGTGCATTCTAATGCCAGATTTAACGGTATGATTGTTGGGGCGGAGCGGGTGGGTTGGCGGGCAGCTCTGCTTATTGGTCATGACCAATTAATATGCTTGTCTGGTACGGCTCAAGGAGTCGATGACAAGCTGGTGAATTGGACTCTTGATGTGGTTCATCTTGAGATTACTAAGGGTTGATCAATAACGATCAAATGGGAGGGAGGGAGGGGGGGGGGACAAAGGGGTATATCCCCGTGTCTATTGACACAGGTATGCAGTGTTGGCTCGCGACATTATAACAAGTATAAATACTGACACTTTTTAGGGCGAATACTTGCCCTACGGGACAGGCAGGGAGGGAGGGCTTGGGGGGGGGGGGGGGGGTGTCGAAAGGGGGTACCGCGCGGGGTTGGTCGCCATCGTGCTTAGGTACCAAACACAATGGCGACCAAATTCTGGACAGAC
Source organism: Xylariaceae sp. FL0662B (assembly GCA_022376535.1). Lineage (NCBI taxonomy): Eukaryota > Fungi > Ascomycota > Sordariomycetes > Xylariales > Xylariaceae > Xylariaceae sp. FL0662B. The sequence goes on from JAJJKD010000119.1 coordinate 125,277, forward strand.
GAAAGAGTACTGCTCCTTGAGTCCTTAGTCAGGACTTAAGGGCAGCTGTCTGCCCCTTCAGAGCGGTACCCCCTGGGCAAGGTAGTTGATGTGTTGCCAGCTGTGGAGGCAGCATTTCGTGCAGCTGGTAACACATCAACTACACTGAATGCTATTCAGTAAGTTATACCCTGCTCTTTCATTCACTTTGAGCACGTATGGAGATAAAAGGTGTCAATTAAAAAGTCTAGACGTGCTTTATGCTAATCATTCCTTTAGGAAGCAGTGGTCCGAGATCGTGAAGCCTTACAAGATCGTCTTGGACCACTGAGGACAAGGGGGCCGAAATCACCCCCCCCTCGGCGCCGCCACCTGCACCAAGACCCGCCCACCGTACCCTTGCCCCGCCAACCGCGCCATTACGACCCAGCTTTCCCACCTGGGGAGGACACCTTGCCCCGCGCCCGCGCCCCCCACCAGATTACGCCAGCCGCCCGTTCCCGCTCTCCGGGCGCCCGACGCCACTCCCCTCGTCCGACGTGCCGCCGGGCAAAGAGCACCTTCACCCCGCTATGCGGTCCACGCCAGCGCTTCGTCTGACGGTGACGTCGGACGAGGACGAGGAGATGGAGGACGCTCCGGAGACGGGAGCGGTGGACAAGGGAAAGGGAAAGGCCATAGCCCGGCCAGAGGACGAGGAGGACGAGGAAGAAGAGGACGAAGACGAAGACGAGGGCGAAGATGAGGAGATGGAAGACGTCTAGGATGCCCGCTGCGCAATAGCAGGTGGTAAGTTATTTTTTCTTTACTTATTCACTCATTTTTTACGCTGGTGATTAGCAATAGTGGTGGTGATGATTACCGCTGCTGCTTATTACCTGGTATTTACCTAGCTTAGAGAGATAATGGACTAACGTGTCTATTACGTAGGGAAGAGAAGAGGACAAGAAAAAAAAATGGAGTTGAAAAAGGATTGCGCCGAGGGAAAGGGGAGAGGGGAGGATAGACACAGGAGTTGGTGGAGTTTGGAGACGGGAGCGGCGGAGGTCTTACTTGTCACCCTTACTTCTACGTCAAAAGTTCCGACTCTTATGTTCGATCGAGGTAGTGGCATACAGCGAGCACCACCAGATGAGCTATGGTGGCTATCATTTCTGGCGAAATCGACCACGTCGACCATTTCACGATCAAGACTCTAACAGTCGTGTACAGCGGCTAGCCCAGATTTTGGTCTTGTACGCAGATATGAAGGCAGGCCACCGCACCAAAAGGGGCACCTTACGCCTAAGGGTATGGCCAGATTCCCAGAATCTAATCGAGGATCTGGGCCAGGGCGATACTGAAGTTGACGGTATTATTGAAGTCGACGGCAATGTCGACAATCTGGACTCTAGCGAATGAGAATCAATTCAGCCTCACAATGCTACGGCCGAAAACCGCAAACAGGATGAAGACGGAGAATCTGATAAGGGATGTCGAAAATGATACAACTGACAACAACGCCACCGACGACAAGCTAGCCGACAAGGAGGTAGCTGATAAGCCCTCAGGCTGTCGTAAGAGCTAAACGAGTGGCAGCGTCCCTCGACTAAGATTACTGCAACTTCTTCTATCCTTATAGTTCTATGAGACCAGAAAAGCAAATGGCCCTGTCTGATCATGTCGGCAGTAGTTGATGGGATACCGCCGGGAGATGGGAAAAATGGAAATGGCAACGGGACCTGGGCTATGAATAGGGTTGGCGACAGCTTTGGGATCAATTTTATCGGCTTCATCGCTAATATCAACTTTATCCTTATAGCTACCTCCTTGTCGGCTGGCTTGTCGTCGGTGTCCTTATAACCCAAAAGGCACTCATTCATTCATCTTTCAACGTCACCAGCATCGAAGCCCCCATCGAAGAATCCCACGCCACGAGCCAATGACTCATTCCCAAACCGGCATCGTGTGTTAGTTAGTTGAGTGCATGGAGAACTAGGAAGGCTATAGCCAGCACAAGGTACGATTCTCAACACAGTACGACGCCAAGCGAGCCAGTTGAGTTATTTCTATACTTCGGTACTGTTCTATTCTTACTAACTAAGTGATAGAGCCGTGTTATTGATAGCAATCAAGTGTTCGATAGTATTCTCAACACAGTTTCCGTGGACGTTCAGGTTCTAGATCCCGCACACCCATCCACCCACACACCCACACACACACACACCCTCTCTCTATCTCTCTCTCCCACCTCCCAAGATCGTGATATTGTTCCTCTTCTTGCAAAAAAGATTCTCCAATACAGTTGAATCAGAGGCTTGCAGCATCACCATTCCAATGGGAGTTACATGACGACAATAGCAAGGATGTTGCCATTCTCGAAGCAGCACCACGGGAAACAGGCCAGTTAAGTGATTTCCATGCCCCGGGCCTCTAACATTATTGCTAACTAGAATATAGGGTCGTGCTGTGAGTCGTTAATAGGGCTTAACTACCCTCGACAGAGTGTTCATGGGGGCTAGCCGAATGTACAATAGAAGTGGCCCAGAACTTCCGCAATATGCCACGGCTATCAATGATAGACCGGCTATACTTCCGGCTGAAGTCAGCTCTCTGTGAGATGGGACCGTCTTACTGGCCCACATGTACGAGGAGGCCGAGTATCTGAAGCCTATTTTGGACACAACGGGCTTGCCCTTGTTCTTATTCGACCTTCCGCAGGGTTGTAAAATCGTCACCTCACCGGATGAGGCGATGACCTTTGTCACCAATGACGAGCCCCGGAGCGAGCCGAACAACGCTACCGCCGGCAAAAGGGAAGTTTATACTTGCCTAATGCCAGATGGCCGTCATCGTATGACACATTACGAAACGGAGGGCCTACCCAGGTATCCCCGATTAACCAGTTCGGGGTTCTGTCTATGATACCTGCTACAGTCCAGTATGTTGTGGCTGGCTACTGGATCATTATGGACGTATGGTCGGCAGCTCGCGGCGACGTCATTGATCTGAATATTCGACTCCAGAACGTAACAATAGGGGGTGAGAAATGGCTGCGCAATCTTAGTAGCCATCCTGAAACAAACCGTGAGGGTCTAAAACATCTTACAATCCTCAGTGACCTCGACTTCCAACCATACTCGTTGAGATACAATTTCTCACGGCACTACTATATGTTGAAGACGTTGCTGTTCTCTTCAAAACTACGAACAGGATATTCGAGTCAGGATGGACAGACAAACCAATTTACCAGCAAAAAAGGAGATGATTTGACTACGGTTTTAGTCGAGACTGCAAGACACGCTAAGGGTACTGCGGACTCGGCTGGGAGGGACGCGGGAACCGATACTCAGGCTCTCACGGCACAATAAAGCTACGAAATCTGCCACAGCCTAGACGTTCTGGATTCTAGTTGCTACAGCCGTTATAGTTCGCCCCAAGAAACGTGCGTACGTAAGTGGACTATGAGTGTCAGTGGCAGCTGCTAGATATGTGATGCAGTATGAGATGACGTATAAGGAATAGGAAGGGGACCCGGTCTACCCACTAGCGGCCAACAATTGAACGCCGACAGGATACCCAGCATATCTCAGCCACACCTCTGTTGGTATAAGCGCGGATTACTGAAACGTCGTAAACGTGTGACCCTCTGGCCTGCTTCAAATCCACGAGGCATGGTTCGAGCGCCACATCAAGGCCCAAATCTCATCGTTGAAAGAGACGGCAACGGTGATCCGGATTCTGCGGATCTAAGTGAGGAACTCAATATCCCTGAAAGACACAGCAAGCCATGAGCACGGCAGTAGCGTCGACCTGGGTCATAGCATTGAGTCGACTACATTGTACCAAATCTTCGTAGCAAGATGGCATATGGCACTTGCAGGCTTACGCCAACGTTCTCAGACGACAACAGGAATGAGATGAAAATGGGAGATGGGGACAACAGCATCTACAGGTAAGTTATTCCAGCTTTATTCCAGTCGAAATCATTGCTGTTCCTTTACTAATTATGATAATAGATTTCAGTGGTTAGAGAAGCTACACACGAAAGTAATAAGAAGTTATGAGGAATGTAACTTTGGTCATATCCTGAAGATAATAGTCAACAATGCTCTAGTCCAGAGGTGTTTACATCCAGTAAACTCCTCAAGCATGAGACCGCTAAAGAGCAGGGAACCCTGCGCCAGCGCAACTGTGACAAAGCTGTCAGTTAAAACGGTACCTGGGCACGGCTGCGCTCTCTCTTGTCGAAACGACAAAATTGGGATCGAATGTTCGAGACCCGGGCGCGATTGAATCATCAATATCGACTTATTGTCCAGCGAGAATATCGTCTGTTTATAATCACACGATCGCCCGCACTTCATCCCGGCGATATTCAGATACGAATTGCAAGGGTTCCTCCTCAGCGTACTGATGGAACAAGTCAAGTCAAGCCAAGGAATTTCTTGACCTATTGCATAGGAGGATTCCTCCTGAGGATCACCCGCTCTGACAACTCAAGAACTGCATTGTCCTCAGTCAACATAGGACGAGGGCCCTCCCCAGCCAGTTCAGTGGAGGAAATATCGATTACAACATCATCTGGGATTACGCCGCAGTTACTTCGTCGGAGCGCGAGTTCCCACCTCTCGAGTATCACCTCTCGAGTTTCCCACCTCTCGAGTTGCCAACCTCTCGAGTTGCCAACCTCTCGAGTACCACCTCTCGAGTGCCACCTCTCAACATCGGCCGAGCGGTTACTCGGAAAAACGAGACCACTCGCGTCCATTATACGCCAACCACAGTGCGCACAGGGAGTAATATACGCTCCTTTTGGAGAGGAATCAACACTCCATTTCAAAAGAGGAGTATTTAACACTCCTCGTAAGAAAATCCAACCTGTACTCCGGTTGAGGAGAGGAGTAACAAACACTCCTCTTGGGGGAAAGTTCGGGCTAGCCGAACCGAAGAGAACCAGGCCAATGACAAGAACCAGACCGCGGACGAGGATAATCCAGTGAAGAGATACGGCCTGGTTCTCTTCCATGGTCTGGTTCTCGTCCTTGGCCTGGTTATCCCCAGTATGGTTCTCTGCATTGGCCTGGCTCTCTTCACCGGCGTGGTTCTCTTCCGTTCGGCTAGCGCTTTCCCACCCCTAACGGCGCTCCCGTTACCGGTCTGCGTTCTCAGAGCCCAAGCCCAAGACGCTCCAGCAGCCCTGCGGACGTCGTTATGGGCGAAGGCCCTATTGCAGTACATCCTCCCGCTGTTTCTCTCCCAGAGACCAACAACTACACTGAAAAGACGAGCGCCTCTTCGATGAACTCATCAGCTTCGTGGCGAGAACTAGCTGGAGGGTGTACGTAGATAGGGGCTTTGTCCATAATAACATCGGCAGGGCTGCTAGCTCGTCCTCTTCTGTACACTCGGCGTTGATGCTAGGATTCTCCTGGTGGGGCTTGGAGGGAGGGGGTTCGAACACCCGTCACGAGAGCCAAGGCTCCAGAAGATACCCTAATACGACGAGCGCGGCCTCGTCCTATGGCTCATCAACTACTTGGAAGATAACTCCGATAACGAGAATATGAAAACATATCAATGATAGAAGGGGTAGATAACACCCAACGCCAACATATTCACGCCGTAGGCGGTATGGCGGAGTTTCAGCGGTTGAGTAGAGGAAGAGAAGAAGGGAAAAGGCAAAAGGGTGAAGGGGAAGCGCACGCTAAGTGCATCGGTCGTTGGCGTTGCAGTCGTAATAGTGCGCTGTACAGAACCTAGACTTACGCCCTTGGGTTGCATCTAGGGCCATCTGGCCAAGATGAGTGGGACGAGGAGCTTGCAGTTGATGCTGAATAGCAGTTTGCATACAAATGTCGTAGTGTTAGGATGGAAGCTTCCGGGACTAGAAGTTCTGGCGTTAAGAATTGGAGTCTCTTATACTACGTCTGCCCCGCAGGGGGCCCTATGAAATCTTGTAAACACTAAGAGGCATTCCGTAGTGGCTTGATGGCTACTACTCTACATATTCGTTCTGAGGATGCCCTCCCTCCAGGCATAAATGAAATGTAGCTTGCCCACATTGTCGGTGTATTCGAAACCGGTGGCGGCGAGCAAGCTGCCAGCACTTTCACCGAAGGTAGCTCCGTTTCGCTGGTATACTACCACGAATATAAGTATGTGCTATTATCGGTGCGTACGATTCGCAATATTTTATAGCTGTTTTTGCTGTAATGAATAACGTTGTAGGGTATTTCCTCTTCGCTTTTAACCTAGTATTCGATATTATTTCTTTTGTGCCCTCTGCCGTTTACGGGTTACCGCTTCGGCTTGATGTCGGGATTCTATCAATCCGATAAAAGGCTACGGCCGCTAAAAAATAGTGGGTAGGAATATTAAAACCAAAAGGCTAGGATATAACGCTTTATATGCAATATCTTTATATATATAAGCTGGTAATCTACGGACCCGAGATGGAGATTTTAGTTATCGATGATAACAAACACGATATCCGACCGCTAGGTATACGTTAGCTTCGACGCTTAGGCATATAGACGCTAGAAAGCTTAGTACTACACGAAAGCCTTTGTAGTTAGAAGAAGGGGTTATAGGAAACTAAGATAAAGGATGATTCATATTCCAAAGGAGGGGTCATTACTTATTCCACCTACATATATAACTAGACAAATCGAGATTGAGTACTTACGAAAATATGTCGAATTGTACGCCATTACACGCAAGACCGTGCTGTCCAGTAGTTTGTGCAGACACGCCGTTCAAATGGAGTTCCCTGCAGCCTCAAACTAACGATCTGACCCTCCTTTCTGTGTCCCGCATGCTAAGTCGGCCGGTTGTGTGGAGAAGATCTAGTGCATGTCCTACCAGGACTGTCATCATGTCGCTGATGAGAAAGTAATACTGCGTTAATCAACTGCGATGTCTCGATGAGAGCTTATGGAAGAAGAGAGTGCATCTCCGCAAGCTTCTTGCAGACATTGCATGACGCGTTAAGGCTTGAGTGAGTAATAGGTATAATAGTGTGAGCAAATAGGAGGTGGAATCGGCCGTGTGTATTCACTACTAGCTGCGTAAGGGGCATCGTAGTGATTATATGCAAATCACACACAAAAAGCACTGGATCTGAGTGCTCTAGCTGTGTCCAGCACATTCCCTTACATAGTAATATGGGTAATGATAATATCCCCATGAGGTATCCTCTACTACTCTAAACTATTTCAGTATTAGTGTTCTTATAAGAACTGTGGCTAAGGCCGAAAGACTTCTAGCGCGGTACCTGACATGGATATTTTCAATTCGCCTCATACCACGTAGCTCCTATCATGCACGTAACCTTTCACGTGACCTTGTGGTCTTTCAACTGCTCATAAATAGGATTGAGATCTTCCCGATATCTAATCCTCAAATGGATTAGGTATGTCAGGACCTTGCTGGGGTCCCCTGTCCCTGCACGACCCATGAAACCGGGGCAACAGGGGTTCTCTAGACAAGGGCCTGCAGCAAACTTGCTAGCCCACACGTCAGGGTCTCATATTGTTGAACCACTGCAGTTGAACCACTGCAGTCAAATCCATAGTGGACTAGTCTAGATTAGGTTTAGCGTGGTTACGTAACTACGTCACGTGACTTGCGGGACCTTAGTGGTAGTAATTAAATCCCCATTACTATAGCTTACAACTTTTACCTTTTAATTAAACAATAATAGATTATTACTATAAATTACGATTCCATTATAATTTGTACGTATGTATAATAAAGGCTATCTAATATTGATTAATAATTATAAAGGTAATTATAAATAAGTAAGGGTGAAAAAATAAATCGCAACCCTAATTAAGGCGGGTTTTTATGCTTAATTTAACCCTATTCCGCGATCCTATTTAAAAATAGCTAATTATACAGTAAAAGGATTAAAAACTTTATTTTCCTATTAAAAAAAAGGAATTTATATACTTAGCGCTATAAAAAACTATTCTAATTAATAGGATTATAAAATTATAAACCTTTTTATTTAAAAAATATTATATACCTTAAACGGACTATTTATTATTTTACTTATTTATAGCTAAATATTTCTGTACTTTAAATATTAACGATTTTATTTTCTATCGGATTTTAATATATTTTAACATTTTTTATTACCTTTATTAATCCTATCGATTTTATTAACTTTTATTATTTTTTATTACTTTATTAATTTTTATTATATTTAAATAATTTTATTAATAACTTTATTAATTTATTTATTAATAATAGCCGATCTAATAAACGTTTATTTATTTTCGGATTTCGATTTATATTATAACGTTATATATATAAAAATGCGGGAAAAATTATAACTATTTATAATATTATAAAAAATATATATATATTTAAGATTTTTTAATATAAACGTCGATCCGAAAAATCCCTTATAAAATTATAAATACTATTTAATCTATATTAATAAAGCTATAAATATTTATAATATATTTAAACTTTATAGTTAATAGATATTAAAATTTTTTTAAAATAATTTCTAAAATTAGGAAAAAAACTATTTCGAAATAGTTAACCGTTATTTTAAAATAAAACTCGTTAAGGCTTTTATAAATTACAGAATTAAAGTATTAAAAAAAAAAAGCAATATAACGAAACTTTTAAAAATATTTATAATAGATAATTTAAATATAGGAAATACCTTAAACCCTATATTAACGGCTATTTAATTATTTATAACGTTATTATTTTTTATTTTTATATCTATATATTAACCTTTTTATATCGTAAATATACCAGGTATATAAATTATAACCCTTAATAAAAATATAACGGGTATTTTAATACTTAACCCCCGGATAATAAATACCCTATTTATTAATAATTAAAAACCTATATTTATCCTTAATTTATAAAGCCTTATACTTTATCGATTATATTAAAAAACCAGATTTTATTTATTTATAATAGTTAAATATATAAACTTTTTCCTTAATATATTATATATAATAATATAATTAAGCCTAATATATATATCGCCTTTTAAAAGGTATAGAAATTAACCTATAACTATACGGGTAAACCGTACGATATATTAAAAAATAAAATAAAAATTTTTATTAATATATACCGGAAATTTAACATTATTAAAA